>CM021100.1:819335034-819346477 GCA_007115665.2 Sequoiadendron giganteum | reverse complement strand
AAATTATGTAGGCATCTATAGAGAAAAGGTCATGAGTATATATAAATAAGAGGATAAAAATAGAACTAATAAAAATAACTCTAACCACCAAAAATAGGTGTTAATTACACTAATGGAAGATGTCATCCACCCTCATAAAGGATCCTATCCTAACAACATAAAAAATCCTAAATATATATATATATATATGAAAAATGCAATAACCCCAATAAAGGAAAATATAAACCTACACTAACAAATGATCACAAAAGTTCACATAGAAAAGAGTCAGTGACAAAGTAAAGAATGAATTCAATTTGTCTTAAGGTTTAGAATTATTTTGATAAAGTATTATAAATTTTTTGTATGATTATCTTTTAAATCCTTTAAGGATCAACATCCTAAGCTTTGCAGATATTGAAGTGTAAAGGATATTTAACTACTCTTGTTAATTGGCCCAAATAACATGTTTCATTATTAGGCACACATAATCTAAATAAGAATCAAAACCCTAGGACACATAATCTAAATAAGAATCATAACCCTAGGACAAGTTTTTAATATTTTATCTAGAATCACAATAAACATTTCCAACAATAATAGAACCGTTCCTAAGTGACCATTTTGTGCTAAATTGAAGCATGAAAAACTCTATTTACACCCTTTAAATTTTTATTTAAAAAGAATAATCCAAATTCGTTTTAATAGAAGATTTTAATATCATCCAAGAGATCTTACTGTTGGCACAAAATGCTATTTTATCTAGCCACTTAGACTTTAGGACCTGTTCACACCTTATTCTTAATCTTAGGGTTTTTTTGTCTCAATTCATAGGATTAAGACACTTGGCACTATTGTGGGAGCCTTATGGATTTTTCCTTTGTTAATTGTGATGTGGAAAAATGGATCCTAGACCTAGTCAATATTTCTTCGTATCAACATTAGAAGCCAAGATGACAAGGTGACAAGATTGGTTAATAGCCTAAAAGGAGATCCAATCTACCTAGGACACTACCTTAATGTTAGAAATAATAGAAAAGGTATAGTCTAGATTATTCACTAGATTTTTCCATTTGATAGTTAATCTTATTCATTTAATTGATTTACCTATTTTTTACCCCTCTCTTAAATTACAAGTTCAATGCTTGTGCAGGAAGGATTTGGAGTGCAACATGTCTAGGAATTATTTTATCCTAACAACATGGTTTGTAGAAGATCTAGTATTATTTGTGTAAATGTTACATTGCTATTTTTAGATGAAGTATATTACTGATACATGTGTATAACTTACAATTTAATTTTTATGATTTATTTTATTTAGTTTTGAATCTCTATAAAATAGTTGCTCATTCCAGACTATTATGATGTAAGCTAGAGAACATTCAAAATCAATAAAAAGTAAATAGTGACCTAGATTCCATTTTTATGATTAAATTGTATAACTTACAATTTAATTTTTATGATTTATTTTATTTAGTTTTGAATCTCTATAAAATAGTTGCTCATTCTAGACTATTGTGATGTAAGCGAGAGAACATTCAAAATTAATAAAAAGTAAATAGTGACCTAGATTCCATTTTTAGAAAAGTTCCTAAAGTTTGTAATATGGTATTTATATAGCTATAAGATCATTTTGATCTAAATATTTGATATGATTAGCTAGAGATTGTGCCATACAACTGTATATATCACATGATAATTGAATACAAATTGTGTACATCATAGTTATACATGATCTAATTTAGTCAAGTTTAAGTAGGTAACTTGTCAATATAGATGTGTGTAACACTTGTGTGAACAAACCATAATTTAAATTTAAATTTGAACCTATACACAAACTTGCTAAATAAATAAAACCATTTAATAATTTGCACGATGTAAATAGATGTTTAGAAAGTGTTTGAAAACCATAATAATGCACGATAACAAATCTATGAACAAACCATAAAACATGTACAAACATGTGTGAATGTGATCTATAAATCATAACAAGTGTACAAATATATACCATAAAACATAAACATGTATACATAATGTGATGTATGTACATAAATCATAAAAAGTGTTTGGACAACATAATAATCTGATCTCAAAGAGAGGGAAATCTATTGTGAATAGAATCATCAAATCTATGGCTCGATCTCTCGCTCGATCTCTCCCTCAATCCATGGACTAATCCCTCTCCTAATCCAATATGTGTGGATCCATGTCTCGATCCAAGCTCTCTGGATGTGTGTCCCGAGCCTCATCCCAAAACTTGCGTGTGTTCAAGTACGTGCACATGAAATTATCTAAACTTGTATGTACATGTACAAAATTTCAACATGTTCAAACTTACAAATCGAGTACAATTAAATTTTAAATTATATAAAATTATTTAAATGTACCTCAGATATGTGCTGCATGGGACCACAATCATGTGTGGATTCATGTCCCAATCCAAGCTCTATGGATGTGTGTCCTGAGCCTCATCCCAAAACCTGCATGTGTTCAAGTACATGCACATGAAATTATCTAAACTTGTATGTACATGTACAAACTTTCAACGTGTTCAAACTTACAAATCGAGTACTATTAAATTTTAAATTATATATAAAATTATTTAAATGTACCTCAGGTATGTGCTGCATGGGACCACAATCATGTGTGGATCCATGTCCTGATCCAAGCTCTCCGGATGCATGTCCCGAGCCTCATCCCAAAACTTGCATGTGTTCAAGTACGTGCACATGAAATTATGAAAACTTGTATGTACATACATACAAACTTTCAACGTGTTCAAACTTACAAATCGAGTACAATTAAATTTTAAATTATATAAAATAATTTAAATGTACCTCAGGCATGTGCTGCATGGGACCACGATCATGTGTGGATCCATGTCCTGATCCAAGCTCTCTGGATGCATGTCCTGAGCCCTGCATGTGTTCAAGTATGTGCACACATGTATGAACTTTTAAAATTTAATTTAATTTAAGTGTGTGTACATGTACAACTTATATATATATATATATATATGTTTTAAAAAAATTATATAAATGTACCTCATTTGTGTGTTGTATGGGATCGCCATCATGTGCCAAATTTCCAAACTCTGACAAATCACCATACTGCTTAAAAAATTTCACTTGTACATGTCAATTTCAATCAAGAGTTAAACATGTATCGTACGTATTTTTTTAGAACACAATTAAATGTATATATATTGTAAATTATTCAAGTACCTGACATGCCTGATTGAGGGCTCTACCAATGTCACTAAGCTCATTAGAATGCAAGGACATCGCAGAGGGATTTGTAGCATGTACAGTATCAGTGCCAAAAAGAAGCTGAGTATATGCACCATGGACAACATCAGCTGTCGTAGTAACCTAAGCAATGTGATCTGTAACATCCTGATGACCTGGACAAGCTAAAGGATCGATAGGCTGCTCTGGAATATCCCCTAGAGTTGCCACCCCATGGCTTGAATGTGTACCAGGATATCGCTCTCTAATAAATTCCTGTACACGGTTGAGAGAGATCCCATGGTCCTCACTGATGACCTGATATGCTACTAGTAAATCTGAAACTAAGACTCTACACACATTATGCAAAGTCATGTGGTTCATATGCTTGATATCTGAAGGAGTAGGTAGATCGGCACAAATAAATGGATCATAAGATGTTGATGTAGCCTCTGTGGGAGGAAGGCTGATCCGCGGATGTAATAAGTATCTACCAACTCGATCAGATTAAATCTGATCAATCTGTGTCGTAATAGAGGCAATGTTATCAATAATCTGGGATCAAGTAAAGCATATTGCTGACTCCCCTGCTGCAGCCAATTCCACATGTTTTGGTAAAACCAAAAGGTTTGGGCCAACTAATGCCCTCTTATCCACAGGCGGTGGCAAATCTGAACGTCTAAATTGTGGTTTGTCATAAAAATGACCTTTACCTTGGCCAACATGCTCAGGATGAGATGTGTAGTCCACATCTATCTGTAAATGAAATTCTACATATAACTGTTTCACAAAATATCCTGGCAGCTCATCATTGTGAGGCCATCTATGATACGTTGCCAACCATCTAAGGTATATGAATGGCACAACAAGAGGATCTACACACCTCATAACCACATATCCTCTAATTCTATTTTGTCCTCTATAATGAGGGAACATGGTTAACACATTTTCAGCTGAAACTGATTTGGCAACTTCTCTATAATTCATTATGCCAGTAACACTCCTAGCAAGAGACAAATAAAATTGCTCAATGTTGATCTCATCATAAGGGTTGAATGAATGAATTGTCCCAATCATTCGATGAATCTCATCTCTAATAGTGACTAATCTATCTCGATTAGCCAAATTGGGGGAGTTTTGAATTGTTTTCTCTAAACATTTTAGAGCATTGTTTAATCTAACAATACTATCCCGATATAATTTTGATCTATTTTGAGCCTCTTCACTAGAACGAGGGGAATGGTGAGATCCCTCATCGGCCATGATATATGTATCTATGTAAATGTTTAAATCTAGAGATCTGCATATCATTAAAATAAAATATACATGAATAACACATAAAAGATAGATAGGGAAAGAAAATTATAAATTTCTACCATCAATTCATTCTAGATAAAAAACATAAAACCAACCATTAACTATATTCAAGAATCTCACAATAGCAATCAAGTAAATGTATATATATATATAGGTGTATACATGTACATGTATGTATATGTGTGTATGTATGAGTATGTGTGTATATATATACATACATGTGCATGTGTATATGTATATATATGTATGTATATGTGTATATGTGCATGTACACATGTGTGTATATACATGTATATGTGTATGTGTGTATGTATACATATATGCACATATAATTTGCATATATATGTGTATGTGTTTATGTATGTATATGTGTACATACATGTATGTACAGGTACATATACATACATACACACATACACATATATATGCAAATTATACACATTTATGTATACATAAACACATACACATATACACATATAAAGACATGCATACATGCACATATACACATATACATACATATATATATATACACATGCACACATATGTACATACATACATACACACATGCACATATATGGACATATATGTACATATATATAAAGATATGCATACATGTACATGCATACACATGTACATACACACATATATATGTATACATACATGTAATGTGTATATATATACACATATACAATTAAATATACACATGTACATATATATGCATGTACATACATACATACACACATATCTATGAGTATGTATATATGCATATATGTATACATGCATACACACATATGTACACACATGTATATAATACAAACATACATATTGTACATGTGTACACACATATGTGCACATGTACGTGCATATATGTACATTTACATGTACACACATACACATATATGTATACATACACATCTACCTGCATGGAAAGTGAATTTGAAATTTGGGGAACTTTCAATTTTGGGTCTATAAATTTGATGAATCTAAATGAAGAAAATTCAGTTGCTTGTTTAATTTTATCTTCTCCAATAAGGTTTGGGTTAGAAAGTACCTATCAATTTGGCTTGTTGTTGCATTGAGGTTTCCAAATGATTTATGTAATATGAATTTGATGAAGAAATGAAGCAAATTTAGTTGCTTGTTTAATTTTATCTTCTCCAATAAGGTTTGGGTTAGAAGGTACCTATCAATTTGGCTTGTTGTTGCATTGAGGTTTCAAAATGAAACAATATGAATTTGATGATTCTAAATGAAGCAAATTCAGTTGCTTGTTTAATTTTATCTTCTCCAATAAGGTTTGGGTCATAAGGTATAGGTATCAATTTGGCTTGTTGTTGCATTGAGGTTTCCAAATGATTTATGTAATATGAATTTGACAAAGAAATGAAGCAAATTTAGTTGCTTGTTTAATTTGATCTTCTCCAATAAGGTTTGGTTTAGAAGGTACCTATCAATTTGGCTTGTTGTTGCATTGAGGTTTTGAAATGAAACAATATGAATTTGATGATTCTAAATGAAGCAAATTCAATTGCTTGTTTAATTTTATCTTCTCCAATAAGGTTTGGGTTAGAAAGTACCTATCAATTTGGCTTGTTGTTGCATTGAGGTTTCTAAATGAAACAATATTTTATTTTATGATATGGAGAGTCTTATGGTTCTTATTTATCAACCATTTGGATACAAGGATCACAAACTTTGATGTTATTTTTCATGTAATAAATTTTTATGTAAAGGTTAACTTTTGAACCTAGGATTGGGTAATGATATTAAGATTATAGTGGGACCATATATAGTGTGTAAAATTGGAGATTTCCTAATAGGAGATAATAGGAAGTGATGTATGGATAATATATAATAATATTAAATAAATTAGGGATATAAACATATATAAAAAATATTATACTAAATAATTTGATCCTTTGTTTACATTAAAGGCCTTGAGAGAATCACATAAGGTAGTGCTAAACATATATGTTCATGAAGACCAAGTAAAGGAATCACACAAGTGAGTACTATAAACATAAATTAGATTGAAGACCCAAATGGAATCATGCAAAACTAGTACTATGATCTACTTGTACATGAAATCCCTAAGGGAATCATGCTTGAGTTTTAATGATGACACTTTACTTTTGTTGCTTTGTGGACCACATCCTATTTTTGTTGGATTGTTATTAATTGATGTGTCCTTATAATTTATTTGTTTGGTATGATTCCTTTCCCACCCCTTACTTGATCTTGTTGGTTATCTTGTCTTTTGTCATGAATCTATTTCTCTCTCATATTAATAATTGCATAAATGTATTGTTTTGATGATGCTTTAGGTTTATTGTTTCCTAGATTTTGAATTTAGACCTATAATTATCTAACTAATTATTTAGTATGATGGTAATTTATCAATCATAATCTCTCTATGGTTAATGAATATTATCACCATGTGTTTATAGAGGGAGGTGATCTTCACGTGAATGGGGGAAGTTAATTTTATCATTTAACTTGTGATAAATTTTAGCATGTAGTATGATATCATTATTTCATTTTGATATTGTTGACATTTTTGTTTTAAAAGGGGTAATTTATTAAAGCTATGTTAAAATATCATAAAGTTTAAATAAAAGAAAAAAGTGAAAATTCTTGTAATGGAAAAATTTAAGCAATGATAGAAATTTTTGGCTAGTTTAGGTGCCAAGTAATGAAAAGAGGAAGTTTTCAATCTGGTTTCACTTGACCCATGTAGCAAGGAGAAACATTAGGGTTTTAGGTGAAATGGCATTTAAGGGGAGTTCAGGGAAAATTGGTGCGTGATAACTCCATGGATGTCTAGGAACACTAGGAAACACTAGGCAATCTAATCTAGGTTTGCATTTTTGGTATGTTTCCAATGAAGGCCATGTTGACCATTGAGTAGGTGAGATAGCTTAGGATCATTTTTTGATCTTTAGAATAATGTTTGGAAAAGCTTAGTGAGTTTTGGAACTCATTTGTATAGGTTCTCTAAAAATTGGCAAAAGTTGGCAAATGGTGCATTTTTGGAACTTTGTCACAATGTAACTAAAATGCACAACCAAGGGAAGGCCTAACTAATTTTAGAGACCTATATATGGTGTGCCTTGATTTGAAAACAAGGCTGGAAGCATTTGAGGCTGTGTTGAAGTTTTGAAGTCAAGTAAACAGTGGTGGTTAGGGTGAATTTTCTAGTTTGTTTGCTTTGAATTAGTGTGTTAATGGATTGATCATGGTACTATGAGTTGTGTAGGATGTAGTGCAATTTTCTCTTAAGGTTTGTGTGCCATAAGATAGTTGATTAGTTCAATTTCAAGTTCTAGTTGTAGATAGTTTGTTTTCTTTCAATTGCTGATATGAACTAGTCAGCTTGAGAAAATGGAGGTTTAGTTCACATTCCCACTATACATAACGTACGGCCCCTTGGGAATTGTGACTAGACTCCATGCCTGTACATACTATAGAGTTAGGAGGTCTTGACAGTTCTGTGAGCACCATGGAAGTCTTCCTCTAGGCGAGCCAAGAAGTGTCCGGCTAGGGAAGACCAAAGTGCTAAGCACTTAAATTTTCCGAGGTGTTAGAGTGGATGAATTTCACATTTCGAGAGGGGTGATGTAAGGCTTGCAAATCTATAGTAACAAGGAGGAGACTCCACCGGTCCCTCTGGTGAGAGAAAGTCTTGACAGTCTGCTTGTAGGTCAGGAAAAGGCTTAGAACAAAAGGCCTAGTGTAGTCCATTTCCAGATTAGGGCTTAAGGCTCCCATAATATTTGAGTTGTGGAAATAAGGACCAGGAATGCCATGAAAAGTTTGGGGTTTATTCAGAGGAACCTTGTTGAAAACACTGATCTCTCGGAGAATAAACCTTACGTTCTGGGCCTAAAAAGGAGGGTTTGGTGAAAGAAACTAGGGAATGAAGCTAGGTGGATCCCTAAACACCTTACTAGGATGGAATGAAGCTTATGAAATCACCTCCTCACCTCTGTAAAGTCAATATTAATACATTGGAGGATTGTAGTCTTTAGGGTGGATTAAGGGCTAAGGGAAGAATTGCAAAGAAAGCACCAAGGTTGACTTGGTTGGAGGAATGTGTGTTGGTAGTTGGGTTGGCAAGGAGAACTAGGGGAGCCTAGACAAGAATTAGGTCCTATAGGTTAATGTGGTGAAGTGAGACACCATAGGGGTCTTCCAAGTAAGACCTAGAGTAGGAATCATGGAGTGATTCCTCCAACCCTCCCTATCAGATTGGTATCAGAGCAAGTTAAAGATTTTGGATAGAATCTTGTATGTCAAACCTTGAATCTAGTGGTTCCACAACCATGGTGACAAACATTGAGTTGGAAAAGAATGTCAAAGATTAGGAGGAAGACAATAGGAGATTGAGGGAAAGACTAGCTCAACTTGAGCAAGCATTGAGTAATGTGCAGACCAAGGTCGAAGAGGTCAGTGATAGATTGGGAGGTAGGTTACCAAAGAGTGAATAGGTTGTAGAGGAAGACAAGACCCCTGAACCTGACCCTATTGTACAAGAAGAACCGTTCTTGAAGGCATTGAAAGCTTTGAGTGGAAAAGCACTTGAAGGCATACCACTGTTTAGTGGCAAATTGGAAGCCAACCTAGTCATGGATTGGATAGAGGGCATGGAAAACCATTTTGAGTGTGATGGAGTCACTAACGCATAGAAGGTGAAGGTGGCCAAATCAAAATTGAGAGGATCTGCCTTCACATGGTGAAAATTCATCCAGACAGAGAGGGAAAAGGAAGGCAAGAAGCCTATTTCAACTTGGAAGGGTATGGTTGCAAAAGTGAGAGAAGCATACATGCGAGATGATTATGAGATTCTATTGCATAAGAAGAGGCAAAGCTTGAGGCAAAGAGACCAAGATGTGAACACCTACACAAAGGAGTTTCAAAAACTTTGTATGAGGTCTACTATTTTAGAAGATGAAAGTCTCAAGGTGGCTAGGTATCTTAACGGCTTGAAGTGGAACATTCAAGAGGAGATGACTCTTTTAAGTCCCAAGACAATACACCAATGCTACCAATTGTCCATTAAGATTGAGGCAAGAAGCAAGAGGAAACAAGATCAGGCTTCTAAGAGTAGAGGCAAAGGCAAAGATCAAAGAGGACATAGAGGTGGCTATCAAGGTAGAGGAACTGAACAAAGAAACCAAGGAGAATCCAAACTCACAGAGCATGGAAGTGAAACACCTTCTAGAGGAGGTTATGGAAGAGGTAGAGGATCTCAAGGAGGATCAAACATAGGAAGAGGAGCAGGCAGAAGCAACTCATACTTTGCTAGTATGAAGTGTTATAATTGTGGTCAAGTAGGGCATCCAACTTATAGGTGCCCCGAGAAAGAATCTTCATCAAATACTAAGAAGAGAGTGGCATATGCTCAAGAGGACACCTTGAGTACCCAATCACCTGAGTTTAACCACATTGAATCAGAAAAGGGGGAGAACCAGATGTTTAGAATATTTTTGATCAGACAATTGGTCAAGGAAGAGCCAAAGCAAAGGAGAGTCTTATTTAGGGTAAGGTGCAAAATCCTTGGAAAGGTGTGTAAGGTTATAGTGGACTCAGGGTCTACTAATAACATAATCTCATAAGAGGTAGTAAGGAAGTTGAATTTGGAGAAGGTACCCCAGACTAACCCTTACAAAGTAACATGGTTAAACAAAGGGCAGAGTGTTCTTGTTAATGAACAAACAACGGTGGAGTTCTCCATTGGAGGTTACAAAGATAAGTTGTTATGTGATGTGTTACCCATGGATGCATGCCATCTTCTATTGGACAAACCATGGAAGTATGAAAGAGGTGCCATATATGATGGGAAAGACATTCAAATTGCAGTCATTGTCAGATGAGGAAGAAGGATAGTCAAAGACACCCAATGTCTTATTGAGCAGTGGTAAAGAGTTCATTAACAACCTACATCAAGGAGGTGAAGGATATGTGGTTATGTTGCAACCCAAGGAAGAAGACAAGGCTAAGAAATCAATTATACCTAGAGTAGTCCAAAAGTTGTTAGAACAGTTCAAGGATATAGTTAGTGATGGGAAACCAGCAACCTTACCTCCAAAGAGAGCCATTAGTCATTAGATTGACTTCATATGAGGAGCTTCATTGCCAAATAAAGCAGCTTATAAGCTTACACTGGAACAACATCTAGAGGTAGCTAGACAAGTGCAGGAGTTGTTAGATCAAGGATCGATTAGGAAGAGCATCAACCCATGTGTAGCACTAGTGGTCTTGGCAACTAAAAAAGGAGGCAAGTGGAGATTATGCATTGATTCTAGAGCTATAAATAGAATCACAATCAGGTATAGGTTCCCTATTCTTAGGATTGAGGACTTGATGGATTGTCTTGGGGGAGCTCAGTACTTTGCCAAGCTGGATCTCAAAAGTGGATACCATCAGATCAGAATCAAGGATGGAGATGAGTGGAAGATAGCATTTAAGGCAACTGATGGGTTGTATGAGTGGATATTTATGCCATTTGGCCTCTCTAATGCCCCTAGCACATTCATGAGGCTCATGAATGAAGTGCTCAAAGACTTTACAGGGATATTTTTGGTGGTATATCTTGATGATATACTCATCTTTAGCAAGACAACAAAAGAACATCTAAAGAATGTGGAGATGGTTCTTAGAAGATTACAAGAAGAGAAGTTAGCCATCAACCTAGAGAAATGTGAGTTCTTCAAACAAGAGCTTTTGTATTTGGGGTTTGTAGTGTCACAAGGATCATTGAAGATGGATCCAAGCAAGGTGGAAGCTATCCTAAATTGGCCTACACCAACCACAAGGACAGAGGTAAGAAGTTTTCATGGATTGGCTCAATTTTATAGGAAATTCATAAGGAACTTTAGTGGCATATGTGCACTAGTCCTTGATACAATAAAAGGTGGCTT
>CM021100.1:819272083-819334934 GCA_007115665.2 Sequoiadendron giganteum | reverse complement strand
AAGATATATGAGGGTTGAGTATCTAATGTATAGGGTAGAGGTTTGAGAATTGTGAGAGGGGATTAAGGGTTGATGATTGAAAATTTAGGGTTGAGGGTTTAATGTTTAGGGTAGGGGGTAGAGGGTAGATGGTTTAAGGGTTTAGGGTTTAAGGGTTGTGGGTTGAGGGATGAAGGTTGATAGTAGAGGGCTGAGGGTATAGGATTTAGGGTTTAGGTTTGAGGGCCCATTGTATAGGGTAGAGGGTATAGGGGTTGAGGGATTAGAGTTTAAGGGTTGAGGGTAGAGGGTAGAGGGTAGAGGGTAGAGGGTTGAAGGTTTAAGGGTTGAGAGATTAAGGGTTGAGGGTTGATGGATTAGGGATTAGGGTAGAGATTTTTCTTGAGTTTAATGGTTTGAGGGTAGAGGATAGAGGGTTTAAGGGTGTAGGGTTTAAGGGTTGAGGGAATAGGTTTTAGGGTTTAGGGTTGAGTGTTTAAGAGCTTAAGGGTTGAGGGTATACCATTGAGGGATTAGGGTATAGAGGGAGGTATGGATGGAGGGAGAGATGGAGGGATAAGTGAGATAGAGTGGAGAGAAGAGGAGGGAGGGATAGATATATATGAGGGTTGAGGATCTAGTGTATAGGGTAGAGGGTTGAGAATTGAGGGTATAGGGTTGGGGACCTATAGCTTTCATGGTTTAGGGTATTGGGTTGAGGGTATAGGGTTGAGGGGTTAGGGTTGAGCATAGAGGGTATAAGGTTTAAGGGTTGAGGGTTTAGGGTTGAGAATAGAGGGTTTAGGGTTTAGGTTTGAGGGTATATGGTTGAAGGATTAGGGTTGAGGGTCCAATGTATAGGTAGAGGGTATAATGGTTGAGGGTTTAGGGTTTAAGGTTTAAGGGTTGAGGGTTGAGGGTTGAGGGATTAAGGGTTGAGAGTTGAGAATTGAGGGTTGAGGGTATAATGTATAGGGTAGAGGGTAGAGGGTTTAAGGGTCTAGGGTTTAAGGGTTTATGGTTTAGGGTTGAGTGTTTAAGGGTTTAAGGGTTGAGGGTTTAGGGTTGAGGGATTAGGGTAGAGAGTGAGGGATGGATGGACAAAGAGATGGAGGGAGAAGTGAGATAGAGAGGAGAGAAGAAGAGGGAGGGACAAAGATATATGAGGGTTGAGGATCCAATGTATAGGGTAGAGGGTTGAGAATTGAGGGTACATATGGTTGAAGGATTAGGGTTGAGGGTCCAATGTATAGGGTAGAGGGTATAGGGGTTTAGGGTTTAGGGTTTGTGGGTTGAGGATTGAGGGATTAAGGGTTGAGGGTTAAGAATTAAGGTTTGAGGGTTTAATTTATAGGGTAAAGGGTAGAGTGTTTAAGGGTTTAATTTTTAGGGTAGAAGATTGAGGGTATAATATTTGGCGATTAGGGTTGCAGGTTCAATGTATAGGGTAGAGGGTATAGGATTTGAAAAATCAGGGTTTAAGGGTTGAGGGTTGAGGGTAGAGGGATTAAGGGTTGAGGGATTAGGGTTGAGGGTAGAGGGTATTGGGGTTGAGGGTAGAGGGTAGATGGTTTAGGGTTTAAGGGTTGAGGGTTGAGGGTTAAGGTTTTAAGGTTGAGGGTAGAGGGTAGAGGGTAGAGGGTATAGGGTTGAGGGATTAGGGTTGAGAGTCTATTGTATAGAGTAGAGGGTATAGGGGTTGAGGGATTAGTGTTGAGAGTCTATTGTATAGGGTAGAGGGTATAGGCGTTGAGGGATTAGGGTTTAAGGGTAGAGGGTAGAGGTTTTAAGGGTTGAGGGATTAATGGTTGAGGGTTGAGGGATTAGGGTAGAGAGTTTACTTGGGTTTAAGGGTTTAAGGGTTGAGGGATTAGGGTTGGGGGATTAGGGTTGAGGGTATAGGGTCTAAGGGTTTAGGGTTTAAGGGTTTAGGGTTTAAGGTTTAGGTTTGAGTGTTTAAGGGTTTAAGGGTTTAGGGTTATAGGGTAGAGGGAATAGGGGTTTAGGGTTTATGGTTTAAGGGTTGAGGGTTGAGAATTGAGGGTTGAGGGTTTAATGTGTAGGGTAGAGGGTAGAGTGTTTAAGGGTTTAGGGTTTAAGGGTTGAGGGTTGAGGGTTGAGGGTATTGGGTTGAGGGTAGATGGTATTGGGTTGAGGGTAGAGGGTATAAGGTTTAAGGATGTAGGGTTTAACAGTTTAGGGTTGAGGGTTTAGGGTTGAGGGTAGAGGGTTGAGGGTAGAGGTTTTAGGGTATAGGTTTGAGGAATTAGGGTTGATGGTCCAATGTATAGGGTAGAGGGTATAGGATTGAGGGATTAGGGTAGAGGTTAGAGGGTTTTGGGTTGAGGGTAGAGGGTTTAAGGGTTGAGGGTTGAGAGTTTAAGGTTGAGGGTAGATGGTTTAGGGTTGAGGGATTATGTTTAAGGGTAGAGGGTATTGGGTTGAGGGTAGAGGGTAGATGGTTTAAGGGTAGAGGTTTAATGGTAGAGGATTTAGGTTAGAGGGGAGATAGAGGAAGAGAGAGAGGGGGGAGGGATGGATTGAGTGGGATAGAGATAGAGGGCATAGGGTTAAGAGTAGAGGGTAGATGGTTTAAGGGTTTACGGCTTAATGGTTAATGGTTTAGGGTTTAGGGTTAAGGGTAAAGGAGAGAGAGATAGAGGGAGTGAGAGAGAGAGACCTAAGAGAGGGATAGGGGTTGGGAGTTAGAGACTTGAGAGAGAGAGAGAGAGAGAGAATGAGAGAGAGGGAGAGAATGAGAGAGAGAGGGAGCGTTTATGGTTAAGGGTAGAGGGGAGATAGATAGAGAGAGTGAGTGAGAGAGAGAGACCCCATTTCTTGGACCCATTTTGAGGGTTTAAGGTTAAGGGTAAATCACCAGGAGATCCTATTTCTTGGACCCATTTTTTTAAACAAGCCACTACATTCCCAATTTCACCAAATTGGCAAGCTAGTGGGCCCACTAGCTTCCCAATTCAATGAAATTGGTGACCTAACTTGGCCTATTTGAAAAAATGGGTCCAAGAAATGGGGTCTCCCAGTGACGTAAATCACCAAGGGGTCCCATTTCTTGGACCCATTTTTTTCAAATAGGCCACTACATTCCCAATTTCATTGAATTGGAAAGTGAGTGGGCCCTCTAGCTTGCCAATTTAGTGAAATTGGGAATGTAGTGGCCTATTTGAAAAATGCGTCCAAGAAATGAGGTCTCTTGGTTAAATTGCTGGGAGACCCCATTTCTTGGACCCATTTTTTCAAACAAGCCACTACATTACCAATTTCACTAAACTGGCAAGCTAGTGGGCCCATTGGCTTGCCAATTTGATGAAATTGGGAAGTAGTGGTCTGTTTGAAAAAATGGGTCCAAGAAATTGGGTCTCCTAGTGATGAATTGGAAAGCTAGTGGGCCCAATGTCTTGCCAATTTGGTGAAATTGGGAATGTAGTGTCCTATTTGAAAAAATGGGTCCAAGAAATGGTCCCAATTTCACCAAATTGGCAAGCCATTGGGCCCACTAGCTCGCCAATTCAGTGAAACTAGAAAACCAACTTTGCCTAGTTGAAAAAATGGGTCCAATAAATAGGGAGGGAGTGAGTGGGAGAGAGAGAGGGAGGGAGGGAGTGGTAGAGAGATAGAGGGTAGAGGTACAGGTACAGGTTTTAAAGGTTTATTGGTTAAGGGTAGAGGGTAGAGGGTTAAGGGTAGAGGGGAGAGAGATAGGAGGAGTGAGTGAGTGAGTGAGTGAGAGAGATAGAATTTAGAGAGGGAGAGGGGGTAAGATGAAGATACTTGAGAGAGAGATAGAGGGTAAAGGGTAGAGGGTTAAGGGTTAAGGGTAGGGGTTAAGGGAGAGGGAGAGAGAGAGTAGAGAGTGAGGAGAGAGGAGAGAGACTTGAGAGAGAGAGTGGGAGAGAGTGGGAGAGAGATAGAGGGTAGAGGGTAGATGGTTAAGGGTAGAGGGGAGAGAGATAGAAGGAGTGAGTGAGTGATTGATAGACTTGAGAGAGGGAGAGGGGGTAGGAGACAGAGACTTGAGAGAAAAAGAGGAGGGAGTGGGAGAGAGAGAGGGTAAAGGGTAGAGGGTTTAAAGGTTTAAGGGTAGAGGGTAGAGGATAGAGAGAATGAGAGAGAAAATAAACTTATAAAAAATAAACTTTCTCATAACGTGAGTGTGTTTTGAAGTAGTGGAGATATGGTTGTTATTTTAGCAAGAAATAATGTGCTCGCATTATAACGCGCTCACATTATAAAGAGAGCATGTTTTTTCTTGCTCTAAAAATGGTAAAAAACTCAATATAACCATGATCTCAAGGCTCACATTCTGCATATTCTCCTAGTTCTACGTGTGTTTCAACAAAAAAATATTTTTGATGATTTTGTGAAGTGTGCATGCATGTTTTTCACATTCCACCACCTTTTTCATGATCTTTCCATCACCTTTGCATGAAATAGCAGATTTTTCACATTTTACAGGCATATAATATGAATTCAAGTATGAATTCCATTCAAGAGTGATATACAATTGAAGTTTGGAGGGGAACAGGATTTTGAAAAAGTCAAATTGTTGAGGAGTTTGAACAAAGAAGAAGCAAAGGCTACATAATTGGGTAGAACTCTTCCATTTGAAACTTTGGTTTTTAAGGTATGTGAAGTCTTTACACATTTTATTTCATTCTATTTTGGCTTGCTTTGATTTTTTTTATTTTTCATATTCCATGTTGTGCATTGTTTGTTTGTCATTATAACCTTAGCTTTTCAATGCATATTTTAAATTATATAATTCTTTACACTTGCCAATTAATTTTTTACACCACATCTCTTTGAGGCATTTTGTTAAACAATTGACTTACCTTGTGTATGCTTCCACATTTTGTATACATCATTTCTCAATCCTTTACTATGGATGTGCATACCACTCTCCAAAGCTTTCATTTTGGTATAGGCATGGGGTAGTTGAATTTGGTTTTCACCTAAAAACTGCATATGATCTAAATTTTCTAAATCCTTTTCAATAAATCTATTTTGTGCATATCTTGCAATCATTCTAGTCCACGAGGACATATCTCATTGAGGTATTTTTTCAAATAGTTATACTAAGCAGTTGATTTCATTGTCTATGCTACCAAATTTTCCATACATGTCTACCAAAGAATTTTATCAAAGAGCATAGACAAGGCAATCAGTTGTTTGAAGAAATTTCTCAAAGAAATGGGGTCTCATGGTGATGTGAATTTTATCAAACAACTGATTGCATTGTCTATGCTACCAAAGTTTCCATACATGTCTCTACAAAATTGGAATATACTCCTCCAACATTGATATATCTTTGAATCTATTTTGGTTTTCATCTCCATTTCTAAATTTACCTCATCACTAAACTTACCTCATCACTTATGTTGTGATATATTTTAAATGTTTCCTTGATTAGTCTACCTACAAGGGATTCTAACCCTTCTCTCCACTGTTTCAAGACTCTTTATTCAAGGCTAAGTTAGCAACATGGGGAAAGGTGCAACCTATCTTGCAATCATGGCATGCCACAAGAAAATGTGGTAGGGTTGACAAGGTAGATGAAGAATAAAAAAATTCCTCATATAAATGGGGACTCATGGTGATTTACATCAGCATGAGTCCCTATTTCTATGAGGCATTTGTTCACGCTGCCCCTACCTTGTCAACCCTATTAAATTGGCAATTAGTTAGTGAGCTCACTAGCTTTCCAATTCTCACATGATTTTTTGGATGGAATACCTTAAAGAAATGTGGTAATGTGGTGTGCCATGATTGCAAGATAGGCTCAAAATGGAAGCATGGACAAGGCATTTTAATTGTTTGATAATAATGTTTTCATAGAAATGTATGCCAAATGTGGTAGCATTGACAAGCTAGTGAGCTCACTAGCTTGCCAATGTGGTAGGGTTGACAAGGTAGGGGCAACGTGAAAAAATACCTCATAGAAATGGGGTCTCATGGAAAATCATCATGAGACCCCATTTCTATGAGGCATTTTTTCACGTTTCCCCTACCTTTCCAACCCTACCACATTGGAAAGCTAGTGAACTCACTAGTTGTACATCACTGTGAGACCCCATCTACCCCTGCCTTGTCAACCCTATCACATTGGCAAGCTAGTGAGCTCACTAGCTTGCCAATGCAGTAGGGTTGACAAGGTAGGGGCAGCATGAAAAAATTCCTCATAGAAATGGGGACTCATGATGATGTAAAATCACTATGAGACCCCATTTCTAGGAGATATTTTAATCACCGTGAGACCCCATTTCTATGAGGCATTTTTTATGCTTCCCCTACCTTGTCAACCTAGCGAATTGGAAAGCTAGTGAACTCACTAGCTTGCCAATTCTCACATGATTTTTTGGATGGAATGCCTTAAAGAAATGTGGTAATGTGGAATGCCATTATTGCAAGATTGGCTCAAAATGGAAGCATGGACAAGGCATGTGAATTGTTTGACAATAATGTTTTTGTAGAAATGTATGCAAAATGTGGTAGCATTGACAAGCTAGTGAGTTCACTAGCTTGTCAATGTGGTAGGGTTGACAAGGTAGGGGAACCATAAAAAAATTCCTCATAGAAATGGGGACTCATGGTGATGTAACTGTGAGTCCCCATTTCTATGAGGCATTTTTTCATGTTGCCCCTACCTTGTCAACCCTACTGAATTGGAAAGCTAGTGAGATCACTAGCTTTCCAATTCTCACATGAATTTTTGGATGGAATGCCTTAAAGAAATGTGGTAATGTGGCATGCCATGATTGCAAGAGAGGATCAAAATGGAAGCATGGACAATGCATTTGAATTGTTTGACAATAATTTTTTCGTAGAAATGTATGCAAAATGTGGTAGCATTGACAAGCTAGTGAGTTCACTAGCTTGCAAATGTGGTAGGGTTGACAAGGTAGGGGTAGCATATAGAAATGTATGTAAGTATTTTGTATGAAGACTTGAATGACATATATTTCATTTATTTTTATTGATTAATTTTTTAGAAACTAATATTTGTCTCATTACCATGCTATAGGTAAAATTATCTATCATGTTGAGGAAACGAAGAAGGAATAAACCAACAGACAAAGAGTATAAAAATAATAAAGGAAAAAATAGAGAATGGATGAGGGAATATCGTCAAAATAAGAAATTGGATACGATTGACAAAAAAAATCCAATTGAAGAGGAACCTCAACCATCAAAAAGAGAAAAGGCATTGGTGGCACAAAGGGCATGAATGCAAAACCATCATGGTAAGACAGATTCAAATACCATAGTTAGAGACACACCCTCTACCGCAAGTGAATATGAAGGGACACCATTAAGCACAAGTGAATATGGAGGGACACCATCTACCGCAAGTAAATATGAAGGGAAACCATCCACCACATCTCAAGTTGGGAGTACATCATCACTCATATTTGATGAAGAAGGTACCCCATCATCCCCATGTCAACCTCAAGGTATTTCATCTATTCCACCATCGATCAAAGGTACGTGATCTAGCCCACCTCACTTAAATATTGATGAAATTCTTAATATTGAGATTTATGTACCTAGGAAAACACCACCTAGAATTTTGCATAGAAATCTAAAGTATTTGATTAAAATTGATGAGGATATTTTGCAGCACTTGGAAGGTAAGATTCTAGCATGCACTTGTAGAAGATATGCTAATAATATTTTGAAATTGTTCTTTGAAAGGATAATGAGATAGCAAGATGTCAACTATTTGTTGAAATGATGTGAGGTATAAAGTATAGGAACATCATGAAGATTCTTGGGTTGAGAACATCGAATGCTTCAAGTGAAAACACTATTATGAAGAATCTAATGGATTCTTATGAGAGTGTGGGTAATACCTCATGCTCAAAGGATAGTAATGTCACTCGACATTTCATTAAATCAACTTTGATAAGTATTCAAACAAGGATATTTTGTCTCATTAGAAATATGAGTGAACAATTGAGAATTAATAAAAAAAAAATTATCAAGAGTCATTCAAAGGTGAAAAATAATTGAGGGCACTGATTCAAATGAACTATGGGCATTCTCGAGGAGACTCCCTTCAAAATATGAACCGTTTGTTGAAGCATTGAGAACACTAATTGAAGACTACTGGAAGAATAAAACAAGGCCATCTTTGAATCAAAGGGATGTGGTAAGATAGAGAATCAGTAGTTAGAACCATGAGCCACATCCAAAGCATTTTTGGATATGACTCAAACCCAATTTTTTGGTAAGTTTCAATAGGATTATCCTCAAATTCAAAATTTTCAAAGATATTTTGAAATGCTTAAACCTTTTTATGTCAAGATAAATCACACGCACTACTTGTTGTTGTAGACTACATATTGAATTCTCTAACCATTATGATGTTCATTCTATATGTGTATATTTTCATACTAACAATGTTTTGTAGGATTGTGGCATACATGCCCCACCAACATCTTCAAGAGATTTATTATCAAAAAAATTATGTGAAACAAAGGATGGCCAAATATTCTATAGGAAACTATTCTTGGATGGTTCATGTCAGTGTTGTGGTGGCTTGTAATGTATGTCAGTATGCTAAAATATGGAAAGCACACATGTGGTGGGAAATAAACTAGTAGATTTTGGGAAGTATAAAATAGTGGCATACATTACAAAAGATGGTAATCAAGAAAAAAGTTGTGATTTGGTTATTCAGAAGATTCCAGTATATCAATTTATGTCTATGTTTTGTGACAATATAGTGTGAGTATGCAAGGCATACCCATAGAGCTCAATGGTTGGACACACAATTCAATTTATGCAAGGATGCCTTTCCAGTTGGCAACATAGTTTTAGTGGTCAACTTTGCAGAGAAATACACTCTATAGCCATAGTTTGAGGTGCAATCACAATATTACAACTCCACATGGGTTTCAATATTTGTGCACATAGCATTCATTCACGTAGCTGATAGTACAAAGGACCAAATGAAGTTATTGAGGTAGTATCACTTTTATATTGGTGATGATTGTACACATTCTCTAGAGTTTGTGCAAGGTTGCTTCCAGTTGTTCTACAGTGACTTGGCTCAAAGGGGCATAGCATAAGGTCAACATATAATATGGTTGGATATCTGTGCAACATAGTTCAAGAACTCACACATGTTCTACTGGTTGAGAAGGATGCATGTCATTATAGTTGTTCAACATATGTGTAACTTTTGTGAGGTTGAGCAAGGGGAGGGGAAGCATGATGGTGTAGGAGCATGTTTGAAAGAGCATTAGCATGATAAGAGTTAAAGTATAAAGACAATGCAAAGTTGACAGATGCAAAATCAATCTTTGAGTGGTGTAATGCTTTGATGGGTCTAGGTAATGAAGGTACGCCTTCACTTCATAGATTTTTTTGGTTTATGGATGATACTAATATTGCACCATATGAGGATTGTTGTACACTAGTAAGATCAAGTGAGCTACACTCTCCCCTTAGCTCAAATACAGGTTCATGGAGTATCCATACACGGAAGATGGAATTTTGTTGTTCTTCATGTACAATGCAAGCCTAGGATGATTGCAAGTCAAAGGAGTGGGTTGAAAAATGGTGGTTAAGTTATCTTAGCCCACTTGACACGTATCACCCTCTGATGGCATTGAAATTAACACAAATGGAATCATCAGTTGTTTTTGACCACATATCATATCTAGTTCAACTAGGTAATATATCTACTTGCATAGTTTTTGAAATTCCTATTGTTATCTTACTTTGTAGTGTATTTGTAATGTTGACTAGTTTCATCTAATTTGTTGCACATATCAATGCAGGGCATGTTTATGCAGTTATTGTAGATGAAGACAACAAAGAGGGAACATATTATTATTTGTGTCATTGTGTTGAGGCCAAAAATAAATTGGAGGCCCCAATTATTGATGGAGAAAACATCGAATACCCTATAGGGTGAGTTGTTGTAACTGGAATGTGGCTTAGAAAGTACCCACGTAAGAGTGTTAAATTTTGGTTGTTTTAGGACTTTAACATGCATCAAAAGATTCTTCATTACTCAAACCTTTTCATGGAATCCAATCTTAATTTAACCAAATATGGGGATAGAACTTTGAAAAAGACCTTGTGGAAGGTGCATGAGTTTGACCATGAAGCAATACTTGACACAATAAAGATTAGAGCAAACCCGGATGGTTCATTGGATTAATTTGTAAGTATGCACACTGGTTCTTATTAATTTGTACTTATATGCACATTAATTTGTATGATGCCAATGCTATCATCTAATTTTTATATCATGTATGTAGGTGATTGATGAAGTTATCAGACTTGCAAATGTGGCACACTTTATATTTAGAACTGTGGAAAAGGATACAAAGTTTAATAGTATTTTATTTTTTCTCAAAAATATGAAAAAAATGATGTAGGATATTCTCTATAGATTACTAAGCTAAGTGGAAGATTAAATTGTATTTTTTTTATAATACGTTACAAGTTTCCAAAAGGTTGGAAATTAATAGTTTGGTTACATTCTATTCATGTTCTATTCATGAGAGGCTACTATGTGCAATAGGTATCTTGGAACTCCCAATGAAGATGTATGGCTAGGAGTGACTAAATTGAGAGACTGGCATGCATATCCTTAATGGAAGCATCAATATTTAAGCCTTGTTGTTCTTGAATTGGAACCAAATGGTGTGGATTTGTTGTCTGTAAGTGCCTTCCATCCATTTTCATTTCATTTCCATTTTGGATGACCATTCTTTTTCTTCTTTTACTTTGCCTATTTGTAAGTAAACTACTAAAAATTGATTGGTGTCTCCTTGCAAAAAATTCTGATTTATGAGCCATCCAAGAGAATCTCAGCTGAAAAATCAATGCAACATCCTTATTTTAATTATCTTGACAAATCTCAATTTTGATTTTAAACCAGGGTTTTCAAAAATGCCCAGTTTTCGTAGAAACTATTTTATTATGTTCAAATCAAGCATTGGTTAGTGGGGTACATGGTTCTTTGAACATGGAAGGATCTTATATTTGAATTTCAATATTCCCATACTTGGGAATTGTCTTTTATGAATTCTTTGAACCCATAATTATTACTTCGAGAACCCATATTACCGCTTGATAGTTTTGAGAAAGCATTGTGCCTACAAGTACAATGACGGGTTCATAATGGGTTGAGAAAGCATATTAGGACTTCCAAATAAATCTCATTTTATTGTAATTATCATATTATTAATATAGTGAGTGTAATAACCATTGATGGTTATCAATCATTCTTTTTCTTTTTTTATTCTCTCCCTATTATGACTAGCACCAATTGACTAACATATTATAAAAAAAATTATTTAAACCAATCAACCTAATAATTATATATCAATATCAATATAGTATATCATCTATTTACATAAACATTTGTAATTATATTTACTCAAATTTTCAAATTTATTGCTGCCCTCATACATTTGTAATTCATGCAGCGTAATCCCTTAACAGTCCAAATTGCAAAAGGGTAGCAATATTTGATGGCTTGTTACCTGGAGATTGTGTTAGTTACAAGAATTCTATCTAAGGCATCAGGATTATGTAGGTGACCTCTACAATAACCTCTCTCAGTTTTTTTATCTCAGAGTTGTTTTCCCGTGGTGACCAATTTTTACTTGATGGAAAAAGTGTCAAATGCAAGCAATGTAAAGTTACAAAGTGGTGCAACCTACATTTTGCAACTCGTGTAACCAAATAGACTATTCCAATGCATCTAAATGGGTAATTTTATGCTATGCATGGTCCTCTTTCACACTCAAACACATTGAATCACTCTAAGCTACGTTCAACCGACTCGATCCCTTAAGGGCCCAAAGTGCAGAATGGTTGCAATCTTTTATAGACTATTAATTGGCAACCGTGATGCTTATGAACTCTTCACCTGAGCCTATGGTATCATGTTGGGCCCCTCTATAATAACCTCTCTCAATTTTTGTTATCTTAGAGTTGTTTTCATGTGGTGTCCAATTTTCACTTGATGGAAAAAGTGTCAAATGCAAGCAGTGTAAAGTTGCAAAGTTGTGCAACTTTCGTTATGCAACTCATGTAACCAAACAAATTGTTCCAACATCTTTGGATGGGTATTTTTACACTAGGAATGATCCTTTTTTGCACCCAAACACATCGAATCACTCCAAGCTACATTCAACTGGCTCGATCCCTTAAGAGTCCAAAGTGCAAAAGGGTAACAATATTTGATGGGCTATTACTCAAAAACTGTGGTTCTTATGACATATATTTTTGAGCCTACAAGATCAAATTAGACCCCTCTACAATAACCTCTCTCAATTTTAGTTATCTCAAATTTTTTTTCCCGTGGTTTCCAATTTTCACTTGATGGAAAAAGTGTCAAATGCAAGTAGTGTAAAGTTGCAAAGTGGTGCAACTTTCATTCTACAACTCATGTGACCAAATAGACTATTCAAATGCATTTAGATGGGTACATTTAAACTATGAATGCTCCTCTTTCACACCCAAACACACCGAATCACTCCAAGCTATGTTCAACCGACTCGATCCCTTAAGGGTCCAAAGTGAAAAATGGCTACAATCTTTGATTGGCTATTACTCAAAAACTGTGACACTTATAAAATCTCTGTCTGATTCTATAGGGTCAAATTGTGCCCCTCTATAATAACCTCTCTCAGTTTTTTTTAATCTCAGAGTCATTTTTTTGTGGTGTCCAATTTTCACTTCATGGAAAAAGTGTCAAATGCAAGTAGTGTAAAGTTGCAAAGTGGTGCAACTTTCATTTTTCAACTTGTGTGACCAAAAAAATTGTTCTAAGACATTTGTATGGGTATGTTTACACTAGGAATGGTCCTCTTTCACACCCAAACATGCCAAGTCACTCTGAGCTACGTTCAATCAGCTCAATCCCTTAAGGGTCCAAACTGCAAAATGGCTGCAATCTTTGATGGACTATTACTCAAAAATTGTGATGCTTACGAAATATTTGTCTGAACCTAAAAGATTGAATTGGATCCCTCAACAATAACCTCTCTTGGTTTTTTTCTTGTGGTGACAACTTTTCAATTGATGGAAAAAGTGTCAAATGCAAGCAGTGTAAAGTTGCAAAGTGGTGTAACTTTCACTTTGCAATTCATGTGACCAAATGAATTGTTCCAACATGTCTAGATGGGTACGTTTACACTAGACATAGTCCTCTTTCACACCCAAACATGTTGAATCACTCTGAGCTACGTTCAACCAATTTGATCCCTTAAGGGTCCAAAGTGCAAAATGGTTGCAATATTCAATGGGATATTACTCAAAAATCGTGACACTTAAAAACTCTCTATTTGATCCTATGGGATCATGTTGGTCTCTTCTACAATAACCTCTCTCAGTTTTTGTTATCTCAGAGTCATTTTCCTATGGTGATGACTTTTCAATTGATGGAAAAAGTGTCAAATGCAAGTAGTGTAAAGTTGCAAAGTGGTGCAACTTTCGTTTTGCAACTCGTGTGACCAAAAAAACTATTCCAATTTATTTGGATAGGTACTTTTACACTAGAAATGGTCCTTTTTTTCATCCAAACACATTGAATCACTTTGAGCTACATTCAAATGACTTGATTCGTTATGGTGGCATGCAAAACAATCAAAAAGTGAAACATTCACATGACAGTTGAGAAGTTTGAGTTTTCCACACCAAGAGAATATGATCATCCTCAAGTCTAGCAAGGGAAATACATTTTTTAATTATCCTCCTTGCCCTTAGGAAATACATTTCTCAAGGATCTTAAATAAGCCTTCTTACCAAATTTGAAAAATCATGATAAGCCCATGGTTGACAATTTTGCAATCATCAAAGTGGGTACTAATTCTATATTATATAAATCATATTTATTCTTTATCTTTAAGATCTTATAAGTTTGGCAATGGTTTCACCAAGTTGTGAAGGGTGATCTATTCTTTATTCAGTTATGCCTATGTGGGTTCATTTTCCTTATCTCTCATTGCAATTTTGGGTGGATTATTGCTTTCAAAGTATTGGGAATGCTTTGGTTAGATTTATATACATTGATCCAATGGACATAGAAATATATCAAAGGGGTTTCTTGAAAAAAATTGGTTGACAATTGGGGAGCAAGCATGGAAACAAGCCATTGATTATGAAAATGTTAGTAGAATATTTTGCCTAAAATATTCCTTTAGGTAAGTTTGCTAGTTGTTAGATTTTTACGATAATGATTGTTTAGTTGTGAAATATTGCATGGATTTGCATGCCTATTTTCTAGTTGGAAGTTTCCATTCTAGAAGGCTCATATCTTGATATATATATATATATATTATGCTCATTCTTAATCAATTATCAAGTTAATAATCAGTGCATTTATTTATAATTAATCTTTTCTTTTCAATTTTTACAATTTTGTAATTTGTAACTCTACTAGTATTCTTGGAAATATTGAAGTTGTTTAACATCAAATAATAAAGTTGTTTAGCATCAATCAATAAATATTCAAGACAAACCATGAAGGACAACAATGATCAATGCTAGGGCTAACCAATTAATAAGTATACACAAGAATATGTCAAGTATACACGTGAATAAGGGAAGCACAAGTACTCAAATACACGTAAGCCTTGAAGTATACACATGAATACATAGTATATGAAAATTAATATAAATTATATGCATAAATACAAGGTATACACATAAAATCACGTAAGTCACAAAGTATACAAGTAAGTTTTAAAGTATACACTTGAATACATGTAACTCATATCTATTGAACCATGGATTTACAATGCAAATATGGACACCATAGATTAAAAAAAATTGTATTAACCAAATAGCCATGTAGGCATACATCAATATATGTCGATATAAGTATAAAATGTATAAAACAAAGTCATATAGACTTACGAGAATTCCATATAGGCATACAATGTCAAATATATCCAATAAAAGATATGTACAAAAATTCCATATAGGCATACAACAAAAGGCTCTGGAATCAAAGTTCATTTCTCTCCATGTTCTAGAAACAAATGATTTCCCTTTATTGGTCAGCCAGATGGTGATAAGTCTATCACTTATTTACTCTAAGGTCGAGGAGTGCTTCTAATTCTCCTCCTAAGGTTTAGTTCTTGATCAAGCCTAATCTGTTACAATAACATGCAAATACATTAATATATATAAATTATAGTATAAAAAATGATATATTTAACAAAATAATCACTTACTACATCTAGACGATCACTCTCCTTGAGTGAAATATTTGCATTCCCATGTTGTGGTGTGCTAAAGCCCTATACAAAACCATCTAAAGAGAAATTAAAATATGAATCATTAATTTTTTTATTTTTCACTAACTAACATCTATAACAATGAATGTAAATTGAAATTTAGTAATCTACCACATACCTTTGTGAGAGGCATCGAGGAGTCTATAGTAGATGAAACACCAAGATCCATTTCCCTATGAAAATTTGGAGCTTCCAACATCTGAAAATAAAATAACAGATTATTCAATCATGAAAACTACAATAGTGATGCACGTCATGACTTATAATGTATGAGATAGTGAACAAAATTTTGAGTACTTATTTAACTATATATTTATGAATATCATGCTTACTATTTTCCCTATCCATAGCTTGTTTGAAAGCACTTGTTTTAGGATTTTATTCATAGCAGCAAGGCAGTGAACCATTTGATAAAATGCTTTGGTAGACATGTACGAAACTATGGTAGCATAAAGAAGGTAGCGAACTATTTGAAAAAATGCCTCAAAGAAATGTGGTCTCATGGTGATGGAATGTCATTACAAAAAAATGTGTCATGGAATTCCATCACCATGAGACCACATTTCTTTGAGGCATTTTTTCATATAGTTCATTTCCTTCCCTATGGTATTATGCTCAGATGGGGTGGATGGTATAGTGTGGTCCTGGTTATGAGATGGAGGGTGATCATGACATGAAGAGGGATGGGTGGGATATGAACAAGTGGAATAAAAGGTGGAAGGTTCCATGGATTAGTAAATTGAGGATGATGATGATATTGCTTACTATTATGCTTTGATACATTTTTTCCAAGCATCCATAGTTTCTTGGAAAGCACCTATTTTAGGCTTTTAGCCATAGTAGCAAGGAAGTGAGTAGTATGATAAAATGCTTTGGTAGACATGTATGGAAAATATGGTAGCATAGAAAAGGAGGTGAGATATTTGAAAAAATGCCTCAAAGAAAGGTGGTCTCATGGTGATGCAATGGCATTCCATCACCATGAGACCGCATTTCTTTGAGGCATTTTTTTCAAACTACTCACTTCCTTGTCTATGCTATTGCTTACTATTATACTTTGATAGATTTTTTCCAAGCATCCATAGTTTGTTGGAAAGCACCTGTTTTAGGATTTTAGCCATAGCAACAAGGAAGTTCAAGTAGTTTGATAAAATTCTTTGGTAGACATGTATGGAAAATGTGGTAGCATAGAAAAGGTGGTGAACTATTTGAAAAAATACCTCAAATAAATATGGTCTCATGGTGATGGAATGGCATTCCATCACCATGAGACCAAATTTCTTCGAGGATTATTTTGAAACTACTTACTTCCTTATCTATGTTATTGCTTACTATTATGCTTTGATAATTTTTTTCCAAGCATCCATAGTTTGTTGGAAAGCACCTAATTTAGGCTTTTAGCCATAGCAGCAAGAAGTGAGTAGATTAATTAAATTCTTTGGTAGACGTGTATGGAATATGTGGTAGCATAGAAAAGGCGGTAAGATGTTTGAAAAAATTCCTCAAGGAAATGTGGTCTCATGGTGATGGAATGGAATTCCATCACCATGATACCACATTTCTTTGAGGAATTTTTTCAAACTACTCACTTCCTCATCTATGTTATTGCTTATTATTATGCTTTGATAGATTTTTTCCAAGCATCCATAGTTTGTTTGAAAGCACCTTTTTTAGGCTTTTAGCTATAGCAACAAGGAAATGAACTGTTTGATAAAATTCTTTGGTAGACATGTATGGAAAATGTGGTAGCATAGAAAAGGAAGTGAGTTGTTTGAAAAAATTCCTCTAAGAAAAGTGGTCTCATGGTGATGGAATGGAATTCCATCACCATGAGACCAAATTTCTTCGAGGAATTATTTCAAACTACTCACTACCTTGTCTATGCTATTGCTTACTATTATTCTTTGATAGATTTTTTCCAAGAACCCATAGTTTGTTGGAAAGCACATTTTTTAGGCTTTTAGCCATAGCAGCAAGGAAGTGAAATGTTTGATAAAATGCTTCGGTAGAAATGTATGGAAAATGTGGTAGCATAGAAAAGGCGGTGAGCTGTTTGAAAAAAAGCCTCAAAGAAATTGGGTCTCATGGTGATGGACATCACCATGAGACCGCATTTCTTTGAGGATTTTTTCAAAAAACTCATTGCCTTTTCTATGCTATTGCTTACTATTATTCTTTCATATATTTCTTCCAAGAATCCATAGCATAGACAAGGCAGTGAACTGTTTGAAAAGATGCCTCAATAAAAAGTGGTCTCATGGAATTCCATGACAAGAAAATGCAATTGGCAGCTGCTCCTAGTTATTACTTATGCTATGTGAAGTATTACATCATTGATTATGTTGAATTTCTAAATAACTATATTATAGTTGAAATTTTGTCATCTATCAACATCTAGTTATTAGTTATGGAATGTGAAGTAATGCTTTGAGTTTGAAAGATGTGCAATGAAATGTAATCAATGATATGAATATAAACTACACAAATCTATTAATTACAATTCATTAGTTAAACTCTTTATTCTATTACCTGTAAGAAGGTTTTTCTAACTCCATTGGCACTGGGAGGTGTTCCCACAAAACCTCCAATATTAGCCTATTAAACATCCAAAATAAGATATTGCAATACCATTCATATAACAATTCTATTAGCATGTAATAAATTTATAATTGTTTACTAGTTACATACCTCAATGGTAGATACAATGGAGTAATAAGTAGGTGTAGGGCTCGTGTATCTAGTATCAACACTGTGACCTTGGAATTTTATTACAATCATAAAAATAAATTAGTTAACCTTGCATTTCAAAAATGAAATTTAATAAATTAAATTCAATAAAAATGCTAAAATTTACCTGAGTATCGATTCCATAAGCCTCATTCAAAATGTTAGCTTCCCTCACCATCTCTATAGCTACAGACGTATCATGTGTATCAACCTCCTGAGTGTCAGTGGGGTCATATGTACAAGTCACCTCACAAACCTGACACGAATGGGGTGGAAGCCTACCACTCAAAGACTCCCCTAGATGGTGTTGTACTATAGGATTGGCATGTTGGATGACACTTTGGATCAAATATCTGATAGTCTCCAAAGTGTCTACCTCAACACTCTCCTTTGTGATGGAAGGGATAACGATGTGCTCATGAGCCAACCTAGCGAGAGGTCATCTTTCTTGCCTCCTAGGATCTTGTCGTGCACTGGGTCTATCTTGAGCCGACCCCCACCTCTCCCCTGGAAGTCCCTCATATTAAAATAATTCAATATTTTGTTTAGGATGAACTCATAGTAGAGTTTTCTCAAGAAATATTGTGGGACTTCACAATCATTGCATGGTGGGTAATAAAAACCATGTACCCCCTATCCCAAAAAAAATTCCTAATCCCTTAGTGGTGGCACCAATGGATAGGAAACATCTTCGCATTGAGGTCGATATTTTGATTAGTGTATGGGTCAGTGAATAATGAGCACAAATCATATTTTGTAATTTTTTCATCTTTTACATATTTATATGATAATTCATCTACGTAAAAATTTCTAGCCGCCTGCCTCCTATCTTGACAACCACTTAATTGTTTGTCTATTGCATCTACATATTTTAAAATTTATTTAAGTGAATTTGCAAGTGTTCTTCTTTCCATGGTTGAACCTAAAGGACCATTCAACCTCATGATTAACTCATCAATATTTTTTTTTATTGTTTTCATTTACCCCCAATTAATTCTATTGAGTTCCAAGAGGATGTTGAGGGATTGGTGGAGGATATTGTTGTTGTGGTTGTTGAGGATTTTTAGGAGGGCTTTTAGGATCATTATCATTTCCTACAAATTAAACAAATGAATATAAAAAACAACAAAAAACTAACAAATTCACAACAACAAAAAAGAAATCCTTACTTATTTGACTTCCTCGTCAACATGGTGGCATCCTGGCGATGAACATGCAACAAATTGATGACGAAAATGTCAAAAAATTTCCCTCCAAAATGCGAGTGCACAAGAAGAAGGGTTTTTCGCTATGAGCTGCTAAAAAAATAATGAGTAAAATTGAATTTGATTTTCTTTTTTTCTTCCTTTTAATAACCTATAACGTTCCCATGTTATAATGCAAGTGTGTAAGAGGATCGATGTGGCCAAGCCTTAGTCTTGGTCACACCATTTTCACCCCATCTTTTTGCACTTGCCCCCTTGTAACCTAAACCCTCAACTCTAAACCCAATACCCTGATCCATATACCCTATACCCAATATCCTAAACCCTAATGCCTATACCCTATATACTTAACCCTATTTCCTCAACCCTAAACACTATCACTCAAACCTCAAACCTATACCTTAAACCCTAAATCCTACACCTTCAACCCACATCCCTATAAACTATACCCTTAAAATTATACCCTAAACCTTGAACATTATCCATTAACCCTATTCTTAAAGCCTAAACCCTACACTCTCAACCCTTAACCCTATACCTTATATCCTAAATGATACACCATAAATCCTATACCTAGTATCCTAAACCATAATCCCTATACCCTATACACTTTAACCTTATACCCTCAACCCTATACTTAAACCCTCAACCCTAAACTGAATACCCTCAACCCTTTACCAAATATCCTAAACCCTAATCCCTATACCCTATACACTTAACCCTATACCCTCAACCCTAAACACTATCCCTCAACCGTATACCTTAAACCCTCAACCCTAAACCCCCATCTCTCATCCCTCATCCCTATAACCTATACCCTCAACCTTATACCCTTAACCATGAAAATTATGCCACAACCCTATACATAAACCCTAAACCCAACATTCAAACTTATACCATACACCCTAATCCCTTAACATATTACCCTCAACCCTATAACCAATATCCTAAACCCTAATCCCTATACCTTATGCACTTAACCTTATACCCTTGAAACCCTAAACACTATCCCTAAACTCTCAATCCTATACCTTAAACCCTAAACCCTACACCCTCAACCCCCATCCCTATATCCTATACCTAAAGATTATATCTTAGACCCTAAATATTATCCCTCAAACTATAACCATATATTTAGACCCTAAACCTTGAAACCTAAAACCTCAACCCTAAACCCAATACCCTCAGCCCTATAACCAATATCCTAAACGCTAATCCCTATACCCTATACACTTAACCCTATACCCTCAACCCTAAACACTATACCTAAGCCCTCAACACTATACTTTAAACCCTAAACCCTACATATTCTACCCGCATCCCTATACCCTATACCATATACCCTCAACATTATAACCTAAACCATGAACATCATCCCTCAACCCTATACTTATACCCTAAACCCTATATTCAACCTTGTACCCTTAACCCTATACCCAATATTCTAAACCCTAATACCTATACCCTATACACTTAGCCCTATACCCTCAACCTTGAACACTATCCCTTAAAAATCAACCCTATACCTTAAACCCTAAACCCTACACCCTCAACCCTCATCCCAATACCCTCAGCCTTATACCCTAAACCCTAAACATTATCCCTCAACGGTCTATACTTAAATGGTAAACCCTACACTCTCAAGCCTTAACCATATAACTTATACCATAAAACCTACACTCTAAACCCTATACATAATATCTTAAACCCTAATCCCTATACCCTATACACTTAACCTTATACTCTCAACCATGAAAACAATACCTCAAACCTCAAATTTATACTTAAACCCTAAACCCTACATTCAACCTTGTATCCTAAACCTTAAATCCTAAACCCTAAACCTAATATCCTCAACCCAATACCCTCAACCATATACCCTATACAATTAGCCTTATACCCTCAACCCTGAACACTATCCCTCAACCCTCAACCCTATACCTAAAACCCTAAACCCTAAAACATCATCCCTCATCCCTATACCATATACCCTCAACTTTATACCTAATATCCTAAAACCTAATCCCTATACCCTATACACTTAACCCTATAACCTCAACCGTATACCTTAAACACTAAACCTTATACCCTCAGCCTTCATAGGGGGAGAGAGAAAGAGGGGGGAGGGAGGGATGGAAAGGGGAGGTAAAGATAAGTAGAGAGGGAAGGAGAGGTAGAGAGACATGAGAGATAAAGAGTAGATAAGGAAGGAAAGATGGAGGGAGAGACAGGGAGGTGAGAGAGAGGTGAGATAGAGAGAAATAGAGAGATTGTGGTAGGGAGTGATGGAGGGAGATGTAGGTAGAGAGGTATAGGTGAGATAGAGAGAAGTAAAGAGAGATAGAGATAAAGGGAATGAGGGAGGGTGGGAGAGAGAGGGGAGGAAGGGAGAGGTAAAGAGGTATAGGTGAGGTAAAGATAATTAGAGAGAGGCTGGTGATATACAAACAAGGAGAGAGTTACAAAGAGGGAAAGAGAGAATGGTGAGATAGATAGGATAGAGTGAGAGAGAAAGAGGGCGAGGGAGGAGGGAGAGAGAGCAAGAGAGGGAGGTAGAGGGAGGGATAGTATAGATAGAGATTAGATAGTGGAAAATGTATGGAGTGAGACATAGGTGAGAGAGAGAGAGATGGAGGGAGAGGTAGATAGAGAGGGTGAGGGGAGATAAAGATAATTAGAGAGGGAAGGAGAGGTAGAGAGAGAGAGAAGTAGAGATGGAATGAGGGAGGGAGGGAGAGAAGCAAGATAGATAGGTGTAGAGAGAGTGGTAGGGAGTGATGGATGGAGATGTAGGTAGAGATGAATCAGGGAGATAGAGAGTAGAGAGGGAAGGAGAGGGAGAGGTATGGATGGAGAGATTGGGAGGTGAGATAGAGAGTGGTAGGCTTTGATGGATGGAGAGGTAGGTAGAGAGGGAGAGGGGAGATATAGATAAGTAGAGAGGGAGGGAGAGAGGAAGGGATATGTAGTGAGGGAGAGAAAGGTGAGATAGAGATAAATAGAGAGTGATAGAAGGAGAGGTAGGTAGAGAGAGGGAGAGATGAGATAAAGATAAGTAGAGAGGGAAGGAGAGGTAGAGAGAGGAGAGATATAGAGAGTAGAGAGGGAATGAGGGAGGAAGGGAGAGGTAGGGAGGGAGAGAAAGTTGAGATAGAGAGGTGTAGAGAGAGAGTGGTAGGGTGTGATGGATAGAGAGGTATTGGGAGATAGAGAGTAGATAGGGAAGAAGAGAGGGAGAGAGAAGTATGGAGGGAGAGAGAGAGGTGAGATAGAGAGAAATAGAGAGAATGGTAGGGAGTGATGGAGGGAGAGGTAGGTAGAGAGAGAGGGGAGAGATAGATGGAGGGAGATAGAGATAAGTAGATAGGGAAGGAGGGAGGGAGAAAGAGAGAACCGAGATAGAGAGAATTAGAGAGCAAAGGGGAGAGAGAGAGAGGTAGTTCTTGAGATCAAGGGAGAGAGAGTCAGATAAAGATATGGAGATAGTGAGAGAGAGGTCTAGAGTGTAATGGATAAAAATGAGTGAGATAGAGAGAGAAATAATATAACTTGTTGATTAATGAAATTTGAACTCCTGATTACTGAAATTTGACATGCTGATTACTTAAATTTGGCTAAGTCTGAAATCTGTGAGATCTTCCAAAAACTAGAATTTGCATTATAACTCCTAGAGATTCGAAACCACTCTAAAAAATCTTGAAACTATAAACATGAAATATAACTTAAAGTATAAGAAAGTAAACATCCATATGTAAATGTAAACTTATAATTTCATGTATATAGTTTCCCTCAAAGATAACAAGAAGGAAGAAAAAAAAAAAAAAAAAAACAAATTCAATGTAGACCAAAACGTGAGAACGTTATAACACACTCGTGTTTTGTCAATGCATTCAAATAACATGAATGCATTATAACACACTCATGTTTTATCTTGCTTTGGGAATACCCAAGCCTTTGGTTTGGATTTTATTTGGATTTGCAGCCCAAAGGATTGGAGGGCCTTTCCAATGTCCAAAGATGTGTTTTTGCATATTCTACAAAATTTCACATAATCTCGTTCATGCTAACCATCAAGTTTGCATGTGTTTCAAGGTCAAACAAATCAAACACCTGCATAATGTTAGGCTCTCTCTTAGCTATCTAACGATGTAAGTTTTTACAATTTTGACAATATTAAGCCTTTGACCTATAATTTCTTTTGTTTGTGTGTCTATTTTTTGGCAAAAACCAGTGTTTGGTGTTTTTTCATTATAAATTAACCGTTCATGGAAATTTTAAATAAATTAAATTTTTAGAAACTAGAATACATTCTACACATATTTAAAAAAAAATCAATTAGTCTTCAAAATTTATAGGGTAGCATGGCCAAAATTTTGTGTTTTAGGAAGTGTCCACTTTGAAAATGAGTAAAAAATCAAATATTCATTAAAAAATTATTTGAAAAATTGGGCATAAACTACATATTGTTAGATAATTTCTCACTAAACGGATTTTAAAAATACTAAAAAAGGTTAACCTTTTGCGGGAGGCACAAAAATTGCTATGTTATATTTTTCTAATAAAAAAAACACCAATTTTTGTGGCCCCCTCTTTTGAACCCCTTAATCTCTACCATTTAAAAAAAAAATAGTAATTTAGAAAGTAGACTCGGAGCACTACATGTTGGTATATGGATTGTAAGTGTTGTCATTGATGGAAACCTAAGTCATACATCTAGTCTATAGTATAGTTTTGGTTTACACCGGAAAAATAGAGTGAAGAATAGGGCATCCAGTTAAAGGCATAAATATTGATATGAATACCTCACTGGACTATTATTTTGAGTTGTGGATCTCTGAGGAAGGTTTTTTGATGTTTTTAATACCTTATTTGAGAAGTATATTGATGTGAATTCACTGGTATGCAGTCTAGGAGATCTGGTACATTAATTTTTTGGTTATCTGTGTTAAAAGGCCGACTCATCAAATATAGTAATTGTGGATGTATAAGGAGTAATAAATTAAATGTTTTCATGCTCGATTATGTTTATTTGGGTTGTCTTTATGTCTTAACCAAATTTGGAGGATACGTATAAAGAATAAGTGGTGGATCTAGCCAATAGTTGAAAAGAACTTAATGTTTTACGAAGCCGACATATGACTTATCAAATCCTTGATAGTGGATATATATATCAGATTGGTTTTATCATTTTGAAAGAGAAAATATAGATAATGTGTGGTGTAAAATTCAATAGAGTAATAGTATGAATTTCTCTATGTGTGATGCGAAGAGCAGAAAAGTGCAAAGCAAAGCGAAGTGCAGAGTCAAACAAAGGATGCAAAATCTAATCTATGAGCTTCACCAGAACTATAACCTAGCATGAATAGATGATACTATCTCGGTTCATCCTTCAAGTGGTTTTAATTTGAACTTTTGTAAGTCAGTGAGCCTTCCCTTTTGATCAGTGAGCTCTAGGTAGTGTGCCTAAATGCAAGTGCATTCTCTTTTGTAAAACTTTTATTTGAGTACTCAAATTGTGGATTAACCTCCATCATGGTTTTTCCCCTAACGGGGTTTCCACATAAAAATCCTCGTGTTATGGTGTTGTGGATGATTTCCTTAAATGTTTGTATCTTTCTTTTGGTTGAATGTTCAAATGGTTTTAATATCATATTAATAAAGTTAAGATTTGATGAACACTGATTCATGCCCCCCCTCTCAATGTTCCCTTGAGTCAAACAATTGGTATCAGAGCATCTGGTTCCTCAGAAGAAGTTTAGAAACTTGAGGTGGATCTTGGAATGTGATGGAGTTTGGTAGTCTTCAGTAGAAATTTTTGGTGGCACTTGATGACCTTGATTAGTCTAAAGCAAAAGTTCAAGAACTGAAAGAAAATCTTAGGGATGCTAAAAAATTCATTTAGACATTGAAAGATCAGATTGTTAAATCTAGGGAGAAGACAAAAGATCTCTATGACCAGATCAAGAAACAAGAGAGCAAAAACATGGATGATTCTCACCTAAATTAGACCTTGAAGGAAATAACTGGAGAATGTGAAAAGCTAGCCAGATACAATGCTACCCTAAAACATGAAATGGGATCTATGGTGATGAAGTTGACTAAAGAGATTGAAGAAAGGAAGAAGAATGGGGAGAATCTTGCTCAGTTCTTAAAATAGAAATCTGATGAACATAGAAGAATAAATGAAGAATTCACTCAGTTGGAAAGAGAACTGCAATGATCCAAAAACAATGAAGAAGAACTTGGTAAATAGATTCTTATTCTAAAAAATGAACTTACTACTACAAATGAATACAAAGAGAAGTTTAAGATCACTTCAGTAAAGCTTGATGAGCTGACTCAAGGATAGAAGAGTGGAAATGACAAGAGAGGTCTTGGATATGAAAAAGGAGAAAGTTATAGATTCAGACAAAAGAATTTAAAACAAAGAAACCAAATGAACAAAGGTGGAAGGTATTTGGTAAGACAACCTAATGCTCAAAAATTTAATGGATATTGTTTTTCTTGCAAAAGGTTTGGCCATATGGCTACTCAGTGTAGAAGTAATATGAAATCAAGAAATTCATCATTTTTGGTCAGTGCTTCAAATGCAAAAATTTTGGTCATAAATCAATTGAATGCAAAAATATGTCAAACTACTCTGTCAATAGAAAGAATGTTGAATGTTAAACATGTGGAAGATTTGGACATATTTCTAATCAATGCAGATCAAGAAGAAATCAATGGAATGATTGGTCTAGACAAGGAAATAATGTGTGCTTCAATTGCAATAAATATGGTCACATTGCAAGATTCTATAGAAACCAAAATGTGGATAGAAGAGGTTCGGTATACAGAGGTAGAAATATATAGGAAGATGACAAAGGAAAAGGAAAAGTGACTATAGATGAGATAAGAGATGATATGAAGAAGACATGGGTAAGGAATAATGAGTCTCATATTGGAAATGGTTTTGCATCGGAACCTACTTCCGATAATTCTTTCGGAAATTGATTTCAGGCCATTGGCCTAGGGGGAGTTTTTCAAGAAAATATTTCCTCCCCTATCCATAGATGGTACCAAAACACAAAGAATGGTCAAGAAGGTGTATTAATAATATCTAGAGGTTTTGGAGAGCTTTCACAAGAAAATTCAGAGAATTCATAGGTCCGTAGAAGAATTTTTCTCTCATTGTCTGAGAAAATAGAGCATCCAAAAAGCTTAGGGAAAATGCATTTATTACAAGTGTGTGATCTATAAAAGTCAAGTTGGAACCATCATTTGTCACTTTTCATAAAAGAAGAGAAGAAGGAGAGCACTTGATAGAAGAATTTTGAAGCAATGAAATTGATTCGTCGGCAATTCTCAAAATCTATCAGGTATTTCAGTTGTTTTTAGAATTTTTATATAATTTGGTGTGCGGTTGTTAAACCTAAGTGCAAAAATAAAATGGAACAAATCAAAGGGTCAATCATTTTGGACGAATACAATAGTGGAAAGATTAGGTCCATGAGGAATCTATTATTACCCAATGAATTGAAGCAATTGAGAGAAGCCAAACATAGGAATTTGGATATTTGGAATGAGTTTCCATACTTTGAGAACGTGAAATTCATTAAATTCATCTTGAGAAGATTGCATTATGATACTTTAACTATAGAAAAACCCTACATCATTTCAAAGGAAGTAATTGATAATTTTACTGGATTATGTAATGTCAGATATATACCAAGGAAGAAATCCATCCAAAACAAAGAAGTTGAAACCCTAACCAAAATAATCAGAGATCAGAGGGTACTGATAATTGCAACAATCAAGAATCTTGTTACAAAGTACATTGCACATGGAATTTCATATAAAGTCTTTTTCAAAAACTGAGAAGGAGCAACCTCGACTAGTGCAGTCTACATTTCTCACAAGATGATAATTGAAGGTCAAGACTTTGACCTGTGCGGATTGATAAAGGATCAGCTAATGGATAATGTGAAACTAAGAAAAGAGACAGACTACCCTTTCAGGTTCAATACTCTGATTATATGTTTAGTAATGTATTTCTTGAATTGTTTTCCAAAGGTCGACAATGTGGTGTGGAAAGCAAACAAACTAGTATGCAAACAAATATACTCATATTCTAGGAGCTTGGCTAATTGGGATCAAGAATTTGAAAATTTCTTTAAGAATGTGCTTGGAAAGTGTGGTTCAATCGGTATTTCCCTTCTAGTAAGAGAAATTGAAGTTGGTTCCTCTTCTGGTGGCATGGAGAAAAAGAAGAAAAGAGAAAAGAAACTGTTGAATACAACCCTCCAAAATGAAAGATTCCCAGGATTGAAGGAAAAGGAAAAGAAAAGGAAATTGTGGATATTCCAAATGAAGAATCTAATAAAGAAATTGAGGATCCATAGAGAAATGAATCAGAACCAAAAAAATCTAGTGAGGAAGAAGATGACCCGACAAACAAGAATCTACAGGAGCTTATTCAGGAAGAAGGTGGAATGCAAAAAATCGCTAAGTTATGGTTTGTCAGACTATCATATGATCAGGATATGATTCTAAGTGTACTAAATGCTCATGCTGAGCACTGCAAGATCAAATTGGAAAGTTTGTAGAGAATTCTACCTAAAGAAATGATTGAATACAATAAAGAAACAATGAACTCTGAGGATAAAGAAAAAGAAGAAGGTGAAGTTATCTCTCATTTCAAGGAGTAGTTTAGACTATCACTTACCAAACTATAGAAGAAAATGAATGAGATGAGGCAATACATAAATTCAGCTAATAACATCTACAACTATTGCATCCGTTGGACTCATGTTGGAAAATACAAAGAGAAATTCGAGCAGATTGAAAAAAAGTTGAATGGGATTGGAAAAAGCTTTGATATATTTTAGGATCAAGACAGTACAATCAGGAAAATAATTTGGGAACTACAATCTGAACACACCAAAGTTCAATTCACCAAGAACACACTTGTGGAAACTTTTTAGAAGGTGAAGGATCTAACCGAATGCAGATTGGAATAGATGGTGGAGATACTAAGGAAAGGTGAGAAACTAGAGGAAGCAATTACAATTCCAGAATCCCTAACTGAAATTGTCAACAAAAAATACAAGAACAACAACATGATTATAATCATTGGGATCACAATAGATGCTTGGAAGAAGTTCCTTCAGCAAATGAAGGAAAATCATAAGATAATTTTCTAAAGTAGCAGTTGCTTGTTTTCAAAACTGATTCAAATTTTGAAGTTTCAGTCAAAGGGGGAGAATTGTCAGCATATATATGTTATGAAGTTTTGGAGATTTTGAACACATGTTTTATCTTTTTGGAATATGGTTTCTATTCTTTGTCATTGATGTCAAAGGGGGAGAGAGTGGAGTGAAAAATGTCTCATCAATCATAGGGAGAGCTATGTTTTGAAGCATAGGGAGAGAGCAATTTGGCAGAGCACTTATAATGATTCTGACACTTAGTCATTTTTCACTAAGTGTTTCCATCAATGCCAAAGGGGGATATTTTTGGCATATGACTTGTAAGTGTTGTCATTGATGGCAACCTAATTCATACATCCGATCTACAATATAGTTTTGGTTACACTAGTAGAATAGAGTGAAGAAAAAGGAATCTAGTTAAAGGCATAAATGTTGATCTGAATACCTCACCGAACTATTATTTTGAGTTGTGGATCTCTAAGGAAGGTTTTTTGATGTTTGTAATACCTTATTCAAGAATTATATTGATGTGAATTCACTAGTATGTGATCTAGGAGATCTGGTACATTAATTTGTTGGTTATCTGTGTTAAAAGGCCGACTCGTCAAATATAGTAATTGTGGATGTATAAGGAGTAATTAATTATATTTTTTGTGCTCAATTATGTTTGTTTGGGTCCTCTATATGTCTTAACCAACTTTGGAGGATACACATAAAGAATTAGTGGTGGATCTAGCCGACAGTTGAAAAGAACTTAATGTTTAATGAAGCTGACATATGAGTGATCAAATCTTTGATAGTGGATATATATATGAGATCGGTTTTATCATTTTGAGAGAGAGAATATAGCGAATGTGTGTAATGAAAAGTATATCAGTGTGTGGTGTGAAATTCAATAGAGTAATACTGCAAATTTATCTATGTGATGCGAAAAGCAGAAAAGTGCAAAGTAGAGCAAAGCAAAGTGCAGGGTCAGACAAAGGATCCAGAATCTTATCTATGAGCTTCATCAGAACTATTACGTGACATGAATATATGCTACTATCTCATTTCATCCTTCAAATGGTTTTAATCTGAACTTTTGTAAGGCAGTGGGCCTTCCCTTTTGAGCAGTGAGCTCTAGGCAGTGTGCCTTGATGCAAGTGTATTCTCTTTTGTAAGACTTTTATTTGAGTACTTAAATTGTGGATTAACCTCCACCTTGGTTTTTCCCCTAACATGGTTTCCATGCAAAAATCCCTGTGTTATGGTGTTGTGGATGATTTCCTTAAGTGTTTGCATCTTTCTTTTGGTTGAATGTTCAAATGGTTTTAATATTAGATTAATCAAGTTAAGATTTTTTGAACACTGATTCACCCCCCCCTCTCAGTGTTCCCTTGATTCCAACACTACAATCCTTTTTTTTGTTGCATCTCATAATTTTGAGTGTAACTATCCTCAATTTCATGTCCAGGGTCAGTATTTCCTAATTTCAAAAAAAGAAAAAGTGGCCACTTAAGACCCCTTTTTGGCCTCCCATCTTTTTTCACTTACCCCATTGTTCATTTCACTTATGAGAATGATGTCTATAGACACCCAAAAATTTACCTCTCATGGAATAATTAATAATATTCCACAATTCAAAATTTTCCAATTTATTGTAATTAATTATTTTTTCAGACTTGTAATTGATTAAATTTTATTTAATTTATTGTGTTTCCCTCTTCTTCTAAAGTTTGATCAATTCAATTAGCTCAACCTTATCCCCCACTCATTAATTATTCTAAAAATAATTAATTAATTAATTAATCCTAATCATTATTAACATTTTATCCAATAAAAAGTCTTCTAAATCCTCAAACATGTCATAATGTGGCAAGTGTCCTTACCCTTTTCAATCCTCACACATGTGTGAGAATGCACAAGTCACCATCACCCTCCACCTCATCTTTGACCAAATTTCCTATTGGTTTCTCACACATGTGTGAGATTCTCTTCCCCATGTGTAGCTACCCTACACTTTCCTCTTACATCCACATGTCACTCTCATTGATTTCTACCCTCTTACAATTGTCATTTCTCTTCCACTTTGAAACCTCATTGTTGTGCAATTTTTGCACACAGGCCCCACTGGAAGTAGGGACCCTCGTTTTCGCTGTTTTTGGTGTCTTGGTCTTTATTTTTTTGGAGTTTTTCTTGCTTGGGCATGTGCTTTGATGCTCATTCTATCGGTTCCAATGGCCCATTTATGATTTATATTGACAACCTTAAGTTTTGGGTGCATTTCGGGCTTTTCATTGTGTTCGAGAAAATTCGCCTTGGTCAAACTTTCCAGGTTTCCATTTGGTGCTTGGTAACGGCTGCCTTTTTGCTCAAGTCCAGGGAAATCCATCATGTTCGGAATTTTTCAAAGTCCGTTACTCTATCGAATTCCCAGATTTTGGTCTTGGTCATCTTGTCAATCGCATTAATGGTGATTGCACGACTTTTGGGGGAATGTTATATTGAGTTTTGGGAGGTAATTTGTCATTTGAGTTTGATTATTTACTTGCCATTTGAATTTGGAGCACTTGAGCTTGAGGTTTGTTGCTGGATTGTGCGTTTGGAAGTGACTTTGAGTGTTGCATTTGGATTTCTTGGGCACTATTCGTGTTTTGCTTGTGCTTGAAGTTGTTTGTTGGCATCCTTGGTTTCAGTTTCCTCTATTGTCATGGTATGTAGATATTATCTCTCTCTTTTGGTTTGAATTGCTTTTTTGTATGCGCTTTCATACTATTCATTGCTACATTCTTGCTAAGTGCGTGTGCCATTCCTGGGTGTTTGGGGGTTTTTGTGTCTTTCCGGTCTATTCGGGTGCTTGTCCTGAGTGTTTGCTTTGTGCTAGTCTTTTGTTATTGTCTTGGGGATTGCTTGCATTTTCCATGAATTTCCTATCTTTATTTGCAAGCAAGTTGTGCCTGAGTTGTTATGTGCTTTCATGGCAGAGATTTTAGGGTTCTTGACCTAGGGCATAGCCAATCCCTCTCAAATTACTAAGAGGTGAGTTTTAAATCCGTGGTTGATCCATTGGAGGTTTAGGTCAGGTCATTGTTGAGTTGTAGGCTCTTAGTCCATGTTCATTCAATCTATTTGGGTGAGGAAGAGAGAAACATAGGCATTTAGGTTTTCAATGTTTCGCTAGATTCTGCCTCTGTTGGATTTCCCCAAGTTTTCTTGTTTCTTCTTTGTTCTGCATAATTTGCTTTAAATCCAGACTTTTTCTTGCCTCGCAAAATTTTGCTTCTTTCGGATTCTCCCGGTGTCTATTGCCTGGACGTTCTATCGAATTCGGGATTTCATGATAAATTTGTCTTGATTCTGCTAAAATCCACTCCTTCAGGATTTTCCCAGATGTTTTGTGTCTCCCTCATTTTCTCAGGTTGTGAAACTATTGTTGTTTTCAGGGATTTCTATCTAAGGTGGATTTTTCTGAAGTTTTGTGGAAATGAGAAATTCGATGATTATATAATAATTTACTTGATGATTATTTATTTAGATGATCAAATGAACTTATGCTAAGTAGTTTTAGGTTATTCTTTGGTTATACTGATTGATTGAAATGATTATGTGGGGTTGTATGTCTGTTTCGTTGGATTCTGCCTGGTCTGGATTTCCCTAGAATTCCTCTCCAGTCTAGATTCCGTGAAGGAGGATAAACCCTGAACTTTGAAATAGTTGATCTAATATGGATTTTGATACTTATTGTTTATCTTGGATCTCATTTCGGTTGTCTTTACTTGTTTGCAGGCAGGATCAGGACAAAATTTTGTTGGGCATGCCAAGGGAAAGGCAACGGATCCAAGTGTTGAAGGTTCTGCTATCTTCGAGGCATAAAAGGTAAAGATGGACATAAAGAGTAAGATTCCTAAGAGTAGATTGACTTTTGTTTGGTCAGGGATTACTGATACCAATGTGGTTATGTGGGACTATGAGGAGTTCAAGGCTGAAATGGTAGCACAAAACCTCCCTTTGCTAGCCAGAAGAACTTTGGAATCTAGGTTAGCACATGTAGTTGGTTTCCCCTCCATAGTACAATGCTATGAGTTGGTGATGGAATGTGCTAGAAACTATGATAGGGGAACACAAAGAATAATTGGTCCCCAAGGAAGGGTTGTGGCAAACTTTGACCCTGTGTCCATTGCTAGAACTTTTGATATACCTGATAGGTCACATGTGGTGGCCTTTGATATGGATGCAGCAAAGAAGTACTATGAAGAGAATGTGGTTAAGTCCCAGTAGGTGATCAATTCTTGGTTGGAGAAGCCCAAGTCTCACTTCTCCAAGTTTCCTAAACAACTATTCAGACTTAAATTCAAGAGGGAATACTATAATGCCATCACTCTCCTTAGCAGGTTGGTAGGGATAAAGAATGCAAGATTTTTTGAGAGCTGGATGTTCAATGTCATTGCTCAAATGGAACAGGGTATAGACTACCACTAGGCAGGTGCCATAAGTGCAGTAATCCATGAGCAGATGTGCAATGTCTTGCAGACTAAGACCTTCACCATGAATTCCTACTTGGTATATGCATTGGCAAGATTTCACCCATACAAGGGGCTAAGTACTAGAGGAATATTTGGGCAGGATGCAATCTATGAGGTGTATCCCTAGCTACACCTGGGAGGAGGAAGTTATAGAAGGGAAAATGATGCATTTACTATGTATATTACCAGGTTGCTGCAGGGTGCAAAATATGTTAGGATTTTAGACAAAGCCAAGGAATTGATAAGGAGATATGGGGCATGGATCATTCAATTCCCTACTTTCTCCTACATTAGGGTTGATGTCTGTAAAAGTGCTCCTTACAAACTCCCAAGGTACCCAACAAACCATATCATTCTGTTGGAAGTCACAAGGAAGATTTGTGACTTCGATGTAATTGTGAAGGGAGACAAGCATAAAACATGGTTTTAGAATGACTTCCCCTTGAAGATAGGCACAAATGAGGTATGCCCTTTCATCTAGTCAGCTCATACTTCTGAGGAGGATATGAGTACTTCTGGTCTCTCTTTCCATTCCAAGAGGGCAAGATTTGATATTAGTGGTGAGGCACAAAAGAAGGCTAGTAGGGAGTATAGCCACAAGGACAACATTGAAGACTATTGGGCTAACCTTGGTGATGAATTTGATGTAAGGAAGAAGAAATTCTCTAGGATGCCAATAGACCTTGTAAGACTATATAACATAAAGGCCATTCCTAACCAAGTTGAAGAGGATGGAAATTTGATTCAGGGTCATAGCTTCGAGGCTGTGAAGGACAAACCAGTTGGAGAGATTGATTGGTTGGAGGAAGAAAAGACAGAGTTGGAGCAAATCATGACTCCTGTGATTAATTATACCAAAATGTGGCTGAAGCACAAAATGCTAGAGTTAGAAAGTGAAGGTGTGCAATGCACGTATGATTTGATGGGAGACTTGGAGTCTCATTCTTCTTCTAAGGAGTCACATGAGCAAGATCCTAAGGGTAAGACCGAGGTGGACTCTCCCTTCAATATTAAAGTTAGGGATGTTCAAACTGAAGAGGTAGTAGATGTGGGTAAACAAAGAAATCCTATTGCTAAGAAGAGAAGGCATGTTTCAAGGAGAGGAGTTGAGAAAGATAAAGTGGAAAAGGAAGCAATGGATGTTACTGCTCCCTTGATCAAGAGAAGAAGACTTTTGAAAATATCACTAAAAGAAAAGGAAGCTTCCAAATTAGAAAAGGAGGTTGAGACACCTATGGTAGAGATAGCAAGTTTAGGGGAAAAAACACAGGTATATATGAGGAGGTCAAGGACTCCTTCCCCAAAGGATGCTACAAATAAGGAGGATGTTCCTATGATTGCTCCTATCATTGAACAGGAGAGCATTCCCCCTCCTCAAGATACTGGTAGTGTGCTAGAAGAGCCAAGGAAGGATGAAGATCCTGAGGACTTGGGTTAAAAGAATTCTAGGAAGGAGACCTCTACAATGCAGAGGTAGAAATTAATAAGGTAATCTAGTCTCCCTTGGTAGCCTATGCGGATTCACTTGCAGAAGAGAAATTGGGAAAACCCCCTCAATGGGAGGAGATACTAGCTAGGATTACTTCACTGACACAAGTTGTTGTAGAGGAACAGTCTCAAGATAAATAGGATCCGACTAAGGAGATCCCTAATGTGCCAATTATTGAGAAAGATGCACCTAGTGTCCAATAGGATAAACAAGATAAGGTACAAACTGAGTCCACTATTCCAAGCTGGCTGGATAGAGAATTAAAGAGTAAATTGGTAATAGTGGAAGACACTCCTACCAATTGGGATGACCTAATGGCTCACATTGGGAAAAGTAAAACCAAGAAGAAGGCTAGGGTTGTATCCAGGATAGAAAGGGATGGATCAGGCAACAGAGTGGCTCATATTGCTACCCCTGTCCTAGAAAAATATAGAGATGGGGTGACTGCAAAGGAATATCATGTGTAGACCATTAATTTAGGGCATGCTTCTATGGAGCAAGACATTGAGGAGTATGAAGGCTCCAGTGATGTAATTGTAGGTAGATTGAAGAAGGAGGTACAAACTAGGCATGAGTTGGAAAGGGATAATGAGAGATTGAAGAGGTACTTGCAGGAGTTGATGAAACCCTTGCAGTCCATTGGCTCTTCCTCCTCTACTACAGGTTTCTTGCCTCAAGAAACAATCTCCGAGCTTGAGAAAATGAAAGGCACTACACATGCCACAGTTGGTTGGTTGTAGGGAGTCCAGACTAAAGGAGATGGTGCTATCAAGGATATCTTGTCGACTATAGGGGATTCCATGAGGGTAGTGGATTGTTTGAAGACTGTGTTAGCCCAGGACAAGGAGGATATTGATCTCTTGTTGTAGAAAACAAGAACAATTATGGAATACACTGAGGATAAATTGGTGAAGAATGGGATTCTTCCTTTCCCAAGGGTTTCAGAGCCTTGGGAATGGTTCGAGATCTTGCAGATGAGGCAAAGGGCCTTGAGGAAGATTCATAAACAAGGGAATCAGATTGAGGACACCTTGACTGTCATTCATGATAAGTGCATCTCATTCTTTGAAATCATGACAAGGAGGAAGAAGTTCGCTCCAAAACATCTCAGTTTGGAACAATTCAGGAAATGGTGGAGAGATGTCTATTCTCCAATCAGTGAAGTTCTAGTCACTGAACATCAACTAGATGATGATGCAACCTACATTGCAATTATTGACAGGTATTTAACAAATAGGGCTGATTGGGATGGCATAGTAAGGCAGGCAAGAGATGACATCAAGTCTCTTGAAAGAAGAGTTAGGTTTTTGCCTGTGCCACCTATTGCCAAATTGGACAGAGTATTGCTAGCATTGCATGGTGAAGTGGAGCATGCTAAAGACAAGGATGGGAAGTAGTAATATAGGGCTACATCAAAGTTTTTGATTCCCATTATCCACATGCATTGGATCAAATTTTTGAGACCCCAGGCCGACTTGGATGAAATTGGTGCAAATCACACATTTCATGTTGTGTTCGAATATTTTTTGAGGCCAACCTATTGTACGGCATTTTTATTATTGTAAAACCTTATTTAGGCCAACCTATCTTGGGGGTTCTCTATAAATTGGGCATGATGCCTCATTTGTAAGATATATATAGATGATATAGAATAGAATATAGAGGAATAGGGTGGCACATAGAATAGCGATTTCATATTTGAGCGAATTAGGGTTTATTTTCAAGCAAGTGTTGTAACAGAAGACTAGAATTGTTACCATTTGGATGACTTAATATAAGGAAGGATATTGTGATTCGGTATATCTCTTGTGTTGAGTTTTATCTAGCATGGTTCTTGTTGTTCTATTTTTAAAACTACTTAAGTTTATTGTTAGATAGTTTGGTGATGCTTAGGGTTTCATGCTTAGAATGTTTGCAGCGATCTCTAGTCCATACTTTTTGTAGTTAGCTAATTGTTAGCTACTTCGCAAAGTTAGCCTGGACTTAAAATTGTGCTTAGTTCAATTATGAGTGTTTGTTCATTTTAGTTGCAATAGGATTTTTTTGAATGAATGTTTATGATTTGAAAATCTTTAAATACCTTAGAAGATTGCACTATTTGTGTGAGATTGCAGATTTATCTAGGTCAAATAGAAAGTATTTTATGAGAGATCGGCCCATTTTGAGCATCTTATCTTTTGGCATTGTCAATATTAGGGTTAGAAGTAGTCTTAAAATTATCTTTGAAACCTTTATCTTTTGTTATTTCTTTCATTATCTGAGTTATATTTAGGGTTTGAAGTATCAACTCATTGTTAGATCTGATAAATTCAAAGTCCAATGTTTGCTTGTAGTAACGTCCCTTTGTGATTACCAGCATTTTCACATTATCTCTGATTTGTTTTATTTGCATTGTCAAGACCTGACATTAGAGACCTTGGGGTTATCTCTTTCTCATAGAGATTTACCTTTCAAGAGAGATAGGATATAATATTCTATCTGAGTTGTTGCTTTGCAAAAAACACCATCAACACTCATGTTCTTTGTAATGTGTGCTAAAAAATGTGTTAGCACACCTAGTCCTCTTCCCCATGTCACATGTCAGTATCCCAAGCCTCCACCTTGTGACACTTTTCACAAGATTATTTAGCTCCATCTTCTCATGCAATTTAGCCCTCCATCTCACATCCATCTCAACCATCCATTTTGACCACCAAAAATCTATAAATTTGAGTCGTGTCCATCAATTTTTAATCAGTCAATTTGTGCTAGATTCATGTTGTCCAATTGCCATAAAGATATATTTTAATACTAAGATTATGTTGAATTTTATAGAAATCCACATGCATTCAAGCTACACAACCAAATATTGATTAATAATGGAACAAAAACTGGAGAAGAGTGCCTTCATTTATAGCACAATCTGAGGGATGAGAAGGTAAAAGGAAAGGTAATCCATTTATTGGTTTATCTTACTATTTTGTGTCTTTTATAAATTTTTCAATCTTCATTTTGGCATGCCCAAAGGAACCTATTCCCCTAAAAACTAATAGCTATTTGATTTTTTATTTTAAAAAATTGTTGCAAGTTCTGAAATAGGTATTTTGACCAATGTCTTAGCACTTACGAGCCAAAAGAGATATTTTTGTGACTATTTAGCACCTCCACAACCTAGTGCTTTCAAATTGTAATTTAGTGATTTTAATCTTTAACATTTTTCTTCTATTTTCTATCTTTTGAGGAAAAATTCTAATATATTTTGTGTCTATTATCATCTTTCAAGTATTTTTAAGTCCCTTTTTTGTGACATAACTAGCTATTCTACAAAGAATTTTACACTTTCTTGCAAGAGAGCTCTATTTAGTGCCTACGACCTATGGAATCATTATTTTTTGGTTAAACAACTATGCATACATATTAACACTTTCATTTCCTTGTTACTTATTTTTCCATTTCATTTGGTTTTAGTCATTCTTTGTTGTTATCAACCTATTTTAGTTCATGTATAACTCTCTATATCTTTTTCACTCTCTATTATTGAAGAAGATCTCTAGTATAATGTATTTGTATATGTTGGCACTCCTACCCTATAGATTAGCATCTTTGCCATAGGTGTTGATGGGTGTTTTTTCACTTCTCGACATAGGTAATGCATGGGTGCATCACCTCTCTTAAAACATAGAAATCTGCAAACAAGTTACAAAATCCTACCCCAAGGTCTCTCGAGTGTCAGTCATGAATTGCTTGGAAAGTCTCAATTGGTTTTGTGTGATTTTTTGGTAATCATAGGGCAACCTTACGTGTGTCAATTTGGAGGGAGATTGGCTCTTTAAATAGAGTTTCCAAGAGTTAGAATTGATGTGCAATTGCTGCAATTTCAAAACATCAGTCTAAACTCTATCTTATATAATCAGATTTGGCTTTACAATGACGCCTAAACTTTGCTTAAATCACTATTTCAAAGAAAGGTCAAAAAGGAAGGGAAAAGATTCCTAGACTTGAAACTACCAATGAACAGTGATAATGGAGAGCACTACAGTGGACAACCTTCCTGAAACTAAGTCCCACTTAACCAAAAAAACTTATAGTATCATGAGACTAGTGCTATCTCCTAGGGTCCTAAGATTTTCAACCATTCATTCAAAATGCATCATGAATAAAGGATGAATTTTATGTGCAACAATTAATAAATGTTCAAACTAGCATTACACTGTTGTTTATCATCAACAAATATCAAAAAACATGAACAAGGAAGGGCATCAACATAGCAGAATTCTTCAGCATCAATGAATAACATTTACTAATCTACTAAAGCATGTAAGAACACATAAAATAAAAAAGTAAATCTACTTAAATCTATCAACTATGAGGAGAAGAATCATGAAACATGAATGAAACTCAAGAATCCACCAAAATCAATGAATTTCTATTAAAGTTTTAGCGGCATGTCTTTACAACAACTCAACTCTCTTCAAAATGAGAGGAGGGGACCCCTATTTATAGTTTTCAGAAAGGAAAATGAGTGGCCAAGATTCAATCTCATTATGTGGCCAAGATTCACTACAAACTAGGGTTTCACCTACCCCCAAATATCTTACAATTTAAAATACATTTTGTCTTCTAGCCTATTTTGTCTTCTACTATCCAACACTGTAGCACTTTGTCTTCTAGTTTATTTCTCTTTGTTGTAGCTAATTAGTAAGGAATTCATCATCGATGATAGGATTTTCAACCTCCTTTTGCAATGTGGCATACTCCAAAAACTTTCTAATCAGCACCTGAAGCTTGTCCCACTCCATGATATTAGATTGGATCAACTAAAAAGACAATTTATTTGATTGGCCCATTATTTGTTCCAAATTATTCAGGCACTTGGGTGTAGCTTTGATCATTTGTTCAAATTGGACCTAGGTGTTCACGGCAAAGTCCTTAAAATCTGGCATTAGAAAATCTATTGTTCCATCCTCCATTTTCTTGTGAAAGTGCAATCTAATTTTCTCTGCATCGAGCTTGAGGGCCAACATCTCGTAGTCCATCATAAGCTTGAGATAATCCTCTGTATCTACCCTGTGCTCCTTGGCCCATTCCAAATCGAGCTCTACCTCATGGAGCACTTGCTCCAAGAACTCTTTCTTGTGGTCTAAGCTCATTTTCCATGTTTCAACTAGCTGTTGATCATTATTTCCCAGACCTAGCTCCTTTTCCTATAATTTATCAGGTATCTTGAGGATGGCTTCAAGCTTAGGATAGGTAATCCTATATAGCTCTGTGAAGTGATGGCAGGTCTTCTCGGTAGACTCCAGTTGTTTCTGTAGGTCTCAAAACTTGTTTATTGTTTGGACGGCATGGCCAATGCTCATATCTCCATTATAAATTACATGTCAGAATCAATCCTCAGTGGCCTTGGACCAATTATTTATTTTCTCAAGATTTTCCATGTGGTAGTAGTAGCGACAGGGCTAACGATGTTGTTGGAAATTCCTCAGAAGACCATTTTTGTATGTAGACAGTGAGATCTGCCACTTGTGCTTTCAATTCCTCCTTGGAGGACTGGTCCTTATTCATTTGATGAACAATGGTAGCTACAAACCCCTAGAGTTGATCAATCTTCTCCCCCCTCATAGTTGTTCCTAGATCAATAGTGGAGATATTGTAGGTCACTCCTTTGTCCATCATCGGGGTGGAAATTTGCACCATCCAAGATCCTGATGCATCCATCGTGATGTGTGACTAGACCTTTGGATTCTTTTCTTTCTTAGCTCCTATTTGAGCCCATGATAGTATAGCCTCCAGTCTCACCTTGGGGTCCATAGGAATAGGGTCTTCTTCTGTATTTGCTTCTCTAGCCACTTGGGCATTTGAGATCCCTCTTTTGGTGATTCTTGATCACCTTCTTCTCTTTGAATGTGTTGAATTTGTCACTCCTCATGATTCGAGGAATATTTCTCTATTTCTCTTCATCCTCCTCATATGAATCACTAATGAATACAACCTTTTCTTCCTATTTGGTGCTATCTTCCCCTTCAAGCACCTTTTCTTCTTCTTTCTTGGACTTTACATGACATTCTGCCTCAGGAATTTTCTTTGTTTCAACCTCTTCTTCAAGCTTATCTTATTTTCTATTTTCATCTTCATTCTTTCCTTCTTCTTCCTTTCTAAGAGGTACCTCTTCTTGGTGGCCAAGGCCTATATCTTGTTCTTTGGGTGAAGGCTTGGTACATGTTCCATATCTTTATTAGTTTCTTTCTCTTCTTCAGAAGACTTCCTCTCCATTTCCTTTCCAACATCCTTGAGTTGCTTAGACGACAACTCTTCAATTTCTTGATCAGAGGATTCCATTACATACTTGGCATTGGGGTCCTCAATATTTTATTTTGAAGATTGCAACCCCTCCTCTTCTTTGTACATTACTTCATCGATGACCAAGTGTTGGTGCTCTAGATGTGTATGGTAGTCATCTCTGAAGGGGTCATCAATTTCAACATTCTTTTCCTTTTCAGTTGCCTCCCTTTCTTATCTCTCCAATTCTTCTGATATTTGGATCGTCACCTCCATTTTGGGTGATTCTATTGGAGGAGGGATGGGGAATCAGCAACGGCTTGAGCCAAGGCAGCTTGCATTGTGGGGTTCATCAAAACTCTAGAAAGCTCCATAGGAATGTTTTGCATATGTTTGGAAAAAGCCTCTGGAAGAGTGAGGGTGGGCATTATTGTTGTTGAGGCTAGCAGAATTGTCGTTGATGGATACATTGAGGAAGAGGAAAGTGGGGAAGTTGTGGCAGAGGAGGAATCCCTTACCATGATGGGTGCAATGGGTGAAGTGGCAGAAAAGTGAACTGAGATATGCACCACGGGTGGGGAGGAGGAAACTAGCACTTGAGATTCCAGAGAAGGAGTAATATCAGTGGCGGTGATGGTAGCAGTAAGAATAGAGGAGGGAGATGGTGACTTGGGTTTCTCGGTCTCTTCCTCCTCTTCTCCTTCATGCATTGGATCTTCTTGAGTAGTGGGCATCTTAGAGAACCCGCTCGATTTCTTCTCCTTCTTTGAGGTCTCGACCTCTAATGGCTTCCTCAAGTATACCTTATGTTTCAGCTGGTGCTCCGATACCTCCTTTATTTTTTGGGACCTAGTGGTTGGTGGAGACTTCAAAGCTTCTTCAGTCGTGACGGTGGTCTCACTATCAGTCTTGCTCTCAATCTCATCTTTGAGCTCGCCATAGGTCAGATCAACCCCTTCAAGCTTTAGTTAAGTGATCTCTACATCAACCCATTGCCTATTTCTATGCTCAATTGGCTTTGTTAGAAAGTCTAGGTCAATTACCTCTTCTTCATCCCAAACTATGAGGGGCAATGGTAGGTTAGTAATGGAATCAAACCTTGGATCTATAATGGTGCTTTCATCTTCAACAATCTGGTCTGGCACCAAGAATAGATTAACTATTTTAACAAAGTAGGTTGTCATATGCATGTAATGCCTCATGCGTACCTCTTTATCATCTCGACAATTTGCCCAAAAATCTTTGTAGACAAATAAAAATGTCCTAGACTTGCTAATACCATTTTCTAATGTCATAAGTCTTCTGTTGATTAAATAATTTTAATTATTTAATTAATTCATTACTATCTCTTTGTTTCCCCTTTGATTAATTAAATAAATTTATTTATTTAATTATGTCACTAATAGCCTTTCTTCTATAATTCAATAAATTATATTTATTTAATTATTTATCATTTTACCACTATAATTAAATAGTTATTTTAATTATTTAATTATTCATTTATCCTCTTCTTCCACAATTAAATAAATTTTATTTATTTAATTGCTTATTAATTTGTCATCTTCTTCCTATTTTGAATTAAATCAAAAATCAACTTTCTTTCTAATTTTAAATAAAATCATTTATTTAAAATTCTACAACATTCTTTCTAATTTTAAATAAAATCATTTTTTTAAAACTATCCACTTTCTAAATTTTTTCCAAGTAAATAATTTTAAATTAATTATTTACTATCACATGGCCCCACTTTTTGAATTAAATTGATTTTTAATTTAAAAATGACAACTCATCTCTTGAAGGGATTAAATTTAAATTTCTATTTTAATACTCCTCTTTCCTCTTTTTCTGTCACTTGCATTCTTGTTCATAGATTTGAGTTTTCTAAAATCAAATATTATCCTTTCATTTCAAATTTCAATCTAATTTTGCCCTAACCCTAATTGTGTGTTGTCACATGCTTTTATGGCCATTGATCTTGGGGATTTTTTTCAATCTTCAATCTTGTCCACTCATCCAAAATTGCATTTTCTATAAAATGGCAATTTTGTTCTCATTTTGACATCTAGCAAATCTTGTATTTTGAAGACCTTGAGTCTTGCATGCTTTGTAATTCTTGAATCTTTCATTTTTCTTGTCTTTGTAATTTAGATAATTAGTTTGCATGTAGGATTTAACTTCTCTTGCATAATCATTTGAGAATCCTTCAACACTTGTTTAAGACTAGCCATTATTAGATTGCTCATCATAAATCTAAGGGAAAACTCATATTTTTAGCAAGTTTAGAAGGTGTAATGGAGGTCAACCATGGATAATGAAGACATTGGATGAGATCATTTCATTCATTTTTTATTTATTCCTTTGCACTCTATTATTTACTTTGGGATTTTATGTTGCATGTAATTTGCTAACAACCTAATAAAAATACCCTCTGTTACATTGGTGAACCCCACCTATTTTCAAAACATGTTTTTTTGCAGATTTCCATACGGTCTTTTGTCATTTTTGCAGGTAAAGGTGTATGTAATGCCATAAATTCAACCTTTTGTGATGCAAGTGCTCTGTCATGCCACATCTGCCTTCACAAATGATGCAAGTGCTCTGTCGTGACACATCTGACTCACAGAATGACACATCTGATTTCACGTGCCACATTTGATAGAAACCAAGCCACGGTCGATCTACCAAGTTGCATTTGCAATTCAAAATGACACATCTGCCCAGTTGAGCCACATTCGCTTTGTTGCAATGCAACCACCTGGTAAATAGTTGCTTTCAAATTTTTTCGAATTTCTTACTTTTTCCTATTTTTAATAGATTAAAGATTTCTGGGATTACTAATCTGTGTGTGACAACATGTGGTAAGTTAGAGTCTAACCCCTTTTGTTGTTTACTTTTATAATTTTAAGCAATCAAATGAACAAAGTTGCATTACATTCATGAGTTAAAATGAACATTCACACATTTTCATCGAGTTAAAAAGAACACAACATGCATGTTCACTCATTGGATTAAAAAGAACATTTATACATTTTCATTGGGTTAAAATGAACAATTGATTGCCTCACACTACAAATGGTTAAAATGAACCCTTGCTTGTTCACACTACAAATGGTAAAAATGAACATGTGTCTAAGGTGTTTTGTGATTCAGTAATGATCTCTACAGTGTGTATGCAATTCTCTTGCACCTTGTGCGATCTGGAGAAACAAAAACACTAACGAGTTAGTTACTCTATCACCATTCATATTTCAATTTGGAATTAAAATGATCAATCTTGCTAGTGTGAGCCTAGTACATGGTGTGTGTTCTCTCTTTGTTTAGGGAAACAAAGATTGATCGAACTATGGGTGTACTTACTCGCTATTTTTTACCTTAGAAATTATGCCTACCTTGGTGGGAAAAAGTAATCACTCTAAGGCGACTCAAACTAGCAATGAAGCTCTTTGGCCGAGCTACTCTCGACCGGTATACAAATGTGAATCATATTGGAAAGCTTAGGATTATGAGTGCGGATATGTCACACGAAAAAATTAGAATTCCCCAAAACCTTGTTGACTGTAACCTCTTCAAGCTGGAATTCCTCCTTTAACGGAGCTTAATCTTTTGCCCCATGTGTGGCCACTCAAATGGGTACCCTAACTAAAAAAATTTGTATAGAGGCCAAAATTTCTTATCTATTCTTTGGTGTAGTAATGGTCATTGTGATCGCTTCCACATTCTCGTAGTTTTTAGTAGAGATGATCAGCCTGCCATGGGAGATTCATGGAGGTTGGAAGCTTGGTTGCCTTGAGAAGTGAGTGCACTGTAAGGGGGAGCTTGTGGGGCCAAGATTTTGAATTCATCCACTAAGAGCAAGTGTGATTGGAGTAAAATCAACATGGAATCCAAAATAATATAGTCTTTCAAGCCATAAGGTTGTACAAGTTTTCTATGTGTTTGTTTTCACAAAAAAAATTCAAGACAATATGTTTGCAAAGTGTTTTAAAAAATAAATGAACAATTAAACATCCTTTTTCAGATTTGAAACAATACTTTAAACTTGAAACAAATTTCACAATCTGCCAATTTTTTTGCCAAAAACCAGATTTTGCAACACATTTGATGTTCTAAACCGCTTTTGTTGACTCTTGAACCGCAATCGCTCTATTGCACCGCATTTTCCATTTTAAACACTGCATCTACCTATTTCACAACATATTTTATTTACCAAACACCACAATTTCTCTGTCGCAGTGCATTTGCTTCCTTAAACGACGCATTTGAAACTATGATGCATTTGAAACTTGAAGTGACACATTTTCCTGTCAACTAGACAAACATTATTACTATCAGATACCTAATTTCTTGACATCTTTTTCCAACAATCTCTGTCCAAAACCAAAAAAAAAACACTTGTTCAAGTCATCCATCTTTACATTTTTAATTTTCATTTAGCTTACAATCCACCATCATATTCAGTCCTCAATTTTGTACACCTTGGGATAGGAAAAATTTCCTTACTTTTTTAAACCATTGTCTCAAAAATTAATTTGTCATTGGACCAAGTCAAACAAATTAATCCTTAGTCATTTTCCTCTTGTGAGATATTCCCAACTCATAAGTCTAGTGTGGAAATCTCACCTTGTCATTTTGTCATCTTGTCACTTTGTCCTTCAAACCAGTCCTTTGGCAATCCAAATTGAGACATTGGCCAAACATTGAATGGTTAGTAACCCTCTCCAAAAAATCATGACATAAGACACTCATTTTAGTCTTCATTATCACTTTGCTTGGAAATTCCTTTTAGTCCTCATTATCACTTTGCATCGTCACCATCCACAATCATGTCTTCAAGTCACTATGACATGCTTGCTAGTCAAATTGAATGCCAATTTATCAGTAATACTCAAACCCAACTAGCCATGGACTTCAAAAAACTATACCTCCAATATAAATGCAAAGTTTCCACGACCCATATTAAACCACCCACATGCCCTTCTAACCAAAAATTCTTGAGTCTTAGTCCTTCATACATCTACCCTCCCTATCAAGAGTCTCTTAACACCATTGGTCATACCCACCCTAACCTTGACAAGGGAAACCAACCATCCATCAACCCTTTCCAAATATCCATGTCATATCCTAGTCCTTCGTCCACATCATATACTAGTCCCTTGTCCACGCCATATTCTAGTCCATTATCCACGTCATATCCTAGTCCTTTATCCACATCCAATCCTAGTCCTTCATCCACTAACCCTTTCCAAGTATCCAAATCCTATCCTAGTCCATCATACACCAATCCCTTTCAAGGCACTCCATCTCTACATACATTTAATAAAATTGAAGATACATGTCAAAATGAAAATCCAAAGCATGACACCATGGCACCATCTTCTTGTCAAGATCAAAGTGGTCCATCCCATGACCCTATCTTTAAGTCCATTAAATAAGTCCTCCTAGACAATCATGGCATACCAAAGACACCTATCCTTGTTCAAGAGTCCATACACAACCATGTCATTCAAGAAGAACCTATCCTTGATCAAGACCATATTTATGATCATGTGATTGAAATCGAACCCATCTTTGATTAAGACACTACTTTGGAACAAGTCCAAAATGATCCACTCCTCGGCCTCTATGCCATTCATGATCAAACACTTGAAGACAACCATATCAACACTTCCCTAAATGAGACACTTGCCTCCATGGGACACATAGATGATCTTCCTATAGAACAAGAGGCTACTATTCTAGACATATTTTCAAATGATCAATCTATAACTGAATTTAGTGGGCTCTATGACAATGACCATGAAGATGGTTCTGACATCGACTGGGAAGCACCAATAGAATTATCAAAATCTAATATGATTGAAAATCAGACCACAAATGTTCATCATAAATATATTCAACATGACAATAAAACTATGCCATCTTATCAACTAGGGTCATCTATCTTTTTCAGAGTAGGATTTCTTACAGATAAGAAGATTTTGAGCTTTAATTTCCACAATAAGGATGGGTTAGCATCTTTCTTCCAAAATGAAAAGTACCCCATCGCAAACAATATCTTTTAGAACATGCATTATCAAGGAAAAGGACTAGGCCTACACGAGAAAGGAATTTTAGCACCTGTACAAGTTTAGGAAAATTATGGACATCAAGGTCTTGGCTATTCCTCAGTTGGAGAATCTAATAATGTTAGTGGTCCCTCTTTGATATTTGGTGCAACTTTATTAGGTACAAACATCAAAATGGGTGTCATGAGTAGTCCTTGTCATAAGATTGTTGCCAACGCCCCTTCCCTCCACACCCCAAACCATCATTCCATCATGAATAAACCTTCTTTTTGGAACCAACAAAGGTATTACAAATACAAAATCCAAAATCACATGTCAAAGGCCATGAAATCAATCAAAAATACAAGTGGACAAATGAAGCTAAAATGGATCCCAAAACAAAATGGATCAAGTCAAGAAAAGAATGAATCAGGCAAATAAAATATGTCAAATCCAAAATTCAATCAAAATGTGGAGCCACAACACAAGAGGATTCCCACATATAATACATGTCCACCCCCTCCAAAATGGTCATCAAGAAAGACATATAAAAGTGTTGGTTCCAAACACCATTCTAACCCGGCACCTAAAGTTTGGAGAATAAAAATTGATACATCCAAACATCTTGACCATCTGTCCATGTCTACCACCATCCATCATAATCCCACATATTGCCTAACATCCAAATGTCCCATGTCCCAAATCCATCACATCTTGGTAGTAAATCTTTATCAAAGGACTCTCATGGAATTATATTATGATGCATGTATTTTGATAAGTCCAACTCTAGTATCAACAAGGATCACAATGACATCAATCAGATGTTATATGCAAGTGCTATCATCCTGACAAGGAAACTACTTTAGAAAAGTCATTATTGGAATATCATGGCACCGGTCTCTACATCAGAACTGTCAAAAGCTTTAGCATAGTCAGTGGTCATCTAAAGCATCAAGGCTATCCGACAAAAAATCCAAAATTCAAAAAAATTGAAAAATCAAAAAAATTGTCACCTTGATGAAAACTGGCAAACAAGCATCCTACTGACACCAAAAATAAATAAAAATAAAAAAGTCAAGAAAATAGTAAAAAGAAATAAATTTGTCCAATAGTGAAAACCATAGTTGAAAAACTCGCCAAGCCCGGAAAATACGGTACGGAAAAAACTCGGCAAAAGTTCAGAAAAAACTTGGCAAAAACTCGGCAACTTAAAAAATTGCTTAAACTTCATTAAAAACACATTTTCTTTGCAAAATTCAATGATAAGATGCATTCAATGAGTCAATAAAATGAGTACATAGAAGAAACAATCTAAGTTTAGTTATATTTGATTGATTTGAAAGAAAATTAGATACAAAATCGCATCCATATGTGGAATGCTCAATACGCTGATATTGATAGTCTAAAACAAAATGAAAATAGCAAATTATTTTTGTAAAAATAAAATTAAATACAACATTAATATGTTTCAGCTTTTACAAATTCACATCTTCCTCTTCCCATGTCTAGTACTTCTAGTTCTCAGTAATATGAGAGAGGGTTTAGTCATGGCCTGAAGGCATCTGTTGTGGCTGCTCAACCTCCATCCTAGATGTAGATCCTACTACTGGTGGCTTTGGTACTGCTAATGACTCCTCCTCAAGATCATCCTCAATGTCATCCAATGAGAATGAAAATCCACCCCCCCCCTCCATTGCCTGTCGCTCAAAGTCATAGATCTCATTCTCGGAAAACAATGGACGTTGCTCATCTTGCCCTATCCAATCATTGTATGGATCTATCTCATCCAAATCAATTGGATCATTTGATATTTCCTTAATCTATTTTTTGCACAACCAAAGATTATATTGCATGTATACAAGGTCATTCATGTGTTTTTGAGCTAGTTTGTTCCTTTTCTTTGCGTGGATGGCCTCAAACAAGCTCCAATTGCGCTCACAATTGGACGAACTACAAGGCTGAAATAAGACATGGAGGGAATATTTATGGAGATGTGGGTATTACCACCCCAATTTGACCACCAAAAATTTACAAAAAATAAATTAAAAGTTAGAAAAGAACTTAGAAACTTAGAAAGGAGAGTCAAAACTCAAAATTTGAAAAACATATGTTATCAAATTATCAATATTTGTAACTTGAAAATTTCAAATTTTATACCTGGTGGCAGACTGTGTATTGTCTTCTTTGCTAGATCTAAAGAGAAGAGTGCACCCCTTTTTTCTCTATAACTTTGGATTTCATTAACAACGAGTTCTCCCTCCTCAAGGGTGGGTGACATCCTCTAAATGCACTTCATGAGGCCCTCCATAACCTCTTCAGTAGGATCTGAGTAGGTGCTTGAATGGAAGAAATGAGGGTTCAAGAAGTACCCTGCTGCATGGAGGGGTTGGTGGAGTTGATGGTTCCACCTCCTGTGAATAATCTTCCAAATGTGATCAAATTTGAGGTTGTCCCCTTTATAATAATTTTTTATAGCCTCCTTGGCCCTATCCATGGCCTCATAAAGATATCCCATTGGGATTTTATCCCCATCCACCAAGCGGAGCACTCTAACCAAGGGCTCTGACACCTACAAATTACAATATAAAAATGCAAAAATATTAGAGTTTCAAATTTACAATGAAAGACATTAAAAAATTTATTCAATTTGAATTCAAATTCAATGTTTTAAAATTGAAGTTACCTTCACAATCTTTGTTTCCTTTTATGCAAATTTGGCATCAAACATAATTTTTGACACCTTTTCTCCTTCTGGCTTCTTCGAATAGGTTGAGTCCATCCATGGTTGACTCACAAACATTTTTTTTTAAGCCGTCAAAGAACTAAGAATGCTTTGCAACGTTAAGAAAATCGTTGCAAACCTTGTGACACCTGACCTCACCAATTCTTTCCCTTTGGTGTGCTCCCTCATCAAGCGAAGAACCCAAGGGTGATTGTAGATGTATTTAGTGATCATCCTTGCATCCTCTACAATTGGTGTGACCCAATCTAGTTTCCTATGTCCTCCAAAAGAAGGTCAAGGACATGGGCTGCACATGGTGTCCAACAAATTGAGGGATGTCTATCTTGGAGGAGTCTTCCTGCTGCCACATATCCTGCTGCATTATCAGTTATGATTTGCACAATATTTGCAATCCCCACCTCCATGGAAACTTCCTCCAACTTCTTAGCCAAATGTTCTACATTTTTTACAATGTGGGAGGCATCAACTGATTTTAATAACACCACCTCTTCTTTGCATGCAACCAAGAAATTAATAATGGTACGGTTTTTTCCATCCGTCCACCCATCAAAAAGAATAAAACAGCCATATTTTATCCATTTTTATTTTAGCTCCTCTACTACTTCCCTTGCCCTTTCAGTTGCATTAGTAAGCAACCTACAAATACAAAGTGAAATTAAGTACACAATTTTAATTTGTAAACAAAAAAATAGCTTAAATTCATCATAAATTAAACTTAAAAAACATAAATTAAAGAACATAAACTAACCTCCCACTCAAGTCCGTGTGAGAAGGCGCCTTGTAGCCTTTTCCTACAATTGTCAATCTGGTGACCAAATTGTGCCAGTAAGGAGAACTCACCACATTGAAAGGGATATTATTAAAATACCAAAAATCTGCACAAGCAATGTTTGCTTGCTCATGCACCTCCCTATTTCATCCAGTCGCCTCTAAGGAAGGTTGTGCACCAAGTGTGTTTCTACGCATGAAATAATTATCCAACCGTGTAGGTCCTGCAACTGCCCCTGCCCCTGGTGCTCTACTAGTGGTAGATGAAGCTGAGATGGAGGTGTTAGTGGGTTGCCTTGATCTTCGCATACATGGGCCACGAAGAGAGCCCATTATCTCCTCAATAAAATCATAATCATCATCCGACTCAATTGGAGCACCTTGAGAAGAGGCAATGGTTGCTTGCATTGCTAGTCTTTCCTTCTCTCTTTGCACTTTTTTTTCTTCTGCAACTAAAAGTATGGCATTCATATGTCTTTTTATTTCTTTTGTGGTTTATGACATTCCTTAGCATCACGTTGAGGGATGCTTGCAAGGTGGTACTTGAGGCGATTGATGCCTCCACGATATACTTTTTTACATTGAATGCAATATACCATTCCAGGTATGGCTCCTAGATAAGCATATTTCTAGGTAGGATCTCTAGCTCCTAGAGGACGAGTGCCTACAAACCTCGCAGGCATAGATGGGATAGAGCTTGAGGCAGAAGCAAGTTCAGTAGCCATTGTCAATTAATTATTAACCTACACAAAGTGAAAGTCAAAGCACAACTTGTTAGTTTTTTATAGAAAATTTAAAAACAAGCTAAATTTGATTAAATCAAAATAGATTACTTTAAGTTTAAATTACTAAAAATCTATCACTAGATTCTAAACATTTTCATAACAAAAAAATTGGATTTAAAAGAAAAAAAAACTAGGGTTTCAAAAAAATATGAAAAAATGTAACAAATCTGAAGATTACTTCACAATAGTAAAAAATTAAGCTAATCTAAGATTGTAAACATGTTATTCAACAAAAAAGAGAACTCAAAACAAAAAAAAATAACTAGGGTTTAAAAAAAATGAAAAAATCAGCAAAATATGTGAAAAAATCAAAACAATTCATAAAAAAATCTTGTTTTGATGAATCTAAATCTTGTTTTGATGAATTTAAATCATTTTCAGACTACATTCAGATGATTTGTTAACATAGAACCAACAAGAATGAAGAATATTTTTTAAAAAATGAAAGAATAAGAAAAATAAGAAAACCTACCTAGAAATCCAATTTGCCTTCTAAATTCGATGTAAATTCCCTTCAAATCTTGTCTTTTCAATGCAAAATTGCCGCAAATGAGTGCACAATGCCTTGGAGAGGTATTTTTTTTAGTGTGAGAAGAGAAGTGAATGAAAAAAGCAAGTTAAAATTGCTTTTTAGTGGCTGCCTAGGCGTGTGGATAGTCGCGCGAGTTTTTCTAGAAAACTCGTCATACATTCTAGAAAAACTCGCCAAAAGTACGACAAGTTTTTCCAGAATGTATGGAGAGTTTTCTTGGCATACAAATTCCTAGAAAACTCGCCAGCCAAAAAAACTTGCGAGTTTTTTGAAACTCGCTGAGTTTTTGGTGAGTCTTGCATCTATGGTGAAAACCATTCTTATGGCGCTTTGGATAAGTACCATGATGAAAACATGGCAAACAGGTGTCATGTGTAGAATAAATTATCTATGTGGACCATTACCCTTGGGGGCAAGTCGTCTCATCTCCTATGCCCTTCATATGACATTTCCTATGACATTTCCATCTATCCATCTAAGCCCTATCGTTCCCATCCATTTTCACACCTACTTTGATCTTGACAAGCACTAAGATACAAACATAAATAATGCTTTGGAAATATTTTGGCATGTCCATCCTTTTGTCATACACTATTCATAAAACATCATGTCATTGTCTTCAGAGCATTATCCAAAATCATACCTCAGAGAAAATAAATTATCCTTATGTGACATACTCCTCATGTCTCATGTCTTTTACCAAGTCCATTTCTCTTCCTCTTATAACTATCGCCTATCTTGGTTTCCATTTTCAATGGTCCAGAGACCCTCCATCATCCCATCTATTCCTAATGAAGTCATTCCAAATGCAATGAGCCTAATCCTTACAATCTTTCTATGTAACCCAGTGCATCATCCAATAGTCCTTGGATTTGTTCCTTGCCCTACTACAAACCTTCATCCTTTAGTCACATAATCATTAGCTTAACATTGTTTCAGGATGTGTCCTTCCCACATCAAACAATGTTGTCATCATCATCATCACCGGTCTATTGGTATTCAACTTGACTAGGAGTAAGATCATGGTTTTCCTTGGATTATTGTGCATGTGTTCTCTCTTTCTTGTAGGCATCCTTCATATGCATTTTTTATGATCCTTGAAAAACATCAAAAAGTCATAAAAATCATAAAAAAGTCCTGAAAAAAGACCTAAAAATCATAAAAAGTCCTGAGAAAAGCTTTAAAAAAATTAAAATATGTCAAAATCCAAAAATATCAAAACATGTCAAAATACAAAAACATCCAAATAATTCTCAAAAACCCCAAAAATAGAGTCAAAGTCCGTCACGTCAATTGTGCTAGACCTTGTCACAGTTGAACTACATTGCCTCTACGCATTTGCTACATAGGCAAGGTCATCATTTGATGAGCCCCTGAGGCCGCATTAGGTCAATCCGTTAGGATTAATCTCATCTCGCAAAATAAGTCAGACACAGTCAAACTCAAATGTAAGACAATAGACAACATAGTCCAATTGGTCATTAAGTTCAAATTAGATAACATAGTCCAATCGGTCATACAATCAAAATCAATCAAATTTTCAAAGCAATGTCAATCTTGTCACTCTTTGGTCCCCTCCAAGATATGTCCTTCTTGGACTGGGACCTCATCAAAATGTCATTTTCCTTCTCAAGATGTTTCCTTCTTGACAGTAGGAATTTCCCAACCATCAACATCATCAAATTGGCAATCCATCAAAACCGTCCAAATTGTCAAAATGTCAAACTATCATGCACTCAATCTTTGGCAAATCAAACATTGGCAAACACATTTAAAATGGCTATTAATTTTTTTGGTCTATTTTGTCTTATCTTTTTATTTCTTTGTCTCTGGGTCATGTTACTAGCTACCTCGAGGATGTCATATGAAGGATTTAGAGCTGCGATGACATCTCATGACCTATTTTGTTTTCTTTGACTATTGTCTGTGGATTGTCTTGACAAAAAGACTGGGGCAACTTGGCCCTTAGTGTGAGTTAGGACATTCTTTGTCTATGACTGTCTATCTTGCAAGTGGATGACCTTGCACACCTTGGTCTATGTCATACCCTAATGTTTTTTTTTCATTTGTGTCATTTTTACTGGCCAATGATGATTCAAGCAACACCTATTAGTACCTTGGAAAATATAGAAGGATTATAACTTGCATTTCTTTTTCTGTACTAACTTGCATTTCCTTCTCCACACTAACATCCTCGTCTTCCATGCTAACATTTATTCTATTCCTTCATTCTCTAGTCTTCTCATCCATTTCGAGAGCACACTCATGTTCTTTGAACTCGACCATCCTCTCGAGGGGGGCATACCGCTACCTCCTCGTCATTCTTCCTCATCCTATTTTGCATTGGGGCATGTTTTTGACTTGTTTTCTTTGTCACAATGCGATAAACTCCATTATCACAAAGAGGGGAAAATGTAGACACATAAAAATGTCCTAGACTTTCTAATACCATTTTCCAATGTCACAAGTCTTCTAGTGATTAAATAATTTTAATTATTTAATTAATTCATTACAATCTTTGTGTTTCCCCTTTGATTAATTAAATAAATTTATTTATTTAATTACGTCACTAATATCCTTGTCTTATATAATTCAATAATTTATATTTATTTAATTATTTATCATTTTGCCACTATAATTAAATAGTTATTTTAATTATTTAATTATTCATTTATCCTCTTCTTCCACAATTAAATAAATTTTATTTATTTAATTGCTTATTAATTTGTCATCTTCTTACTATTTTGAATTAAATCAAAAATCAACTTTCTTTCTAATTTTAAATAAAATCATTTATTTAAAACTATCCACTTTCTAAATCCTTTCCAAGTAAATAATTTTAAATTAATTATTTACTATCACATGACCCCACTTTTTGAATTAAATTGATTTTTAATTTAAAAATGAGAACTCATCTCTTGAGGGAATTAAATTTAAATTTCTATTTTAATTCTCCTCTTTCCTTTTTTTTGTCACTTGCATTCTTGTCCATAGATTTGATTTTTCTAAAATTAAATATTATCCTTTCATTTCAAATTTCAATCTAATATTGCCCTAACCCTAATTGTGGGTTGTCACATGCTTTTATGGCCATTGATCTTAGGGCTTTTTTTTAATCTGCAATCTTCTCCACTCATCCAAAATTGCATTTTCTATAAATTGGCAATTTTGTTCTCATTTTGACATCTAGCAAATCTTGTATTTTAAAGACCTTGAGTCTTGCATACTTTGCAATTATTGAAACTTGCATTTTTCTTGTCTTTTTCATTTAGATAATTAGTTTTCATATAGTATTTAACTTCTCTTTCATAATCATTTGAGAATCCTTCAACACTTGTTTAGGACTAGCCATTATAGATTGCTCATCATAAATCTGAGGACAAACTCATATTTTCAGCAAGTTTAGAAGGCGTAATGGAGGTCAACCATGGAGAATGAAGACATTGGGTGAGATCATTTCATTCATTTTTCATTTATTCCTTTGCAATCTATTATTTATGTTGGGATTTTATGTTGCATGTAATTTTCTAACAACCTAAGAAAAATACCCTCTGTTAAAATCTTCAATGTGATGTAGATGGGCATACTCCTTCCCTACGAATTTCTTTAACTTGCCATAGGGGTTCATTCTTGGCTGAGGAGTGTACTTGCTCAAATTGTACTCAACATGCTCCTTTTCAGAATGCTCGACACTTTGGGCTGTCGGGAGAGCGTACATTCCCTCCCCAAATGTAAGTGGATATGGAACTATTGCCCGGTGCTTGCCAACAAGGAGAGTGTGGGAATTTTGTAATTGCCTTGATACTTCTAATAAAATCATCCAGTCATTTAGGTACTGGGACAACTTGTATGTTTTTTCACTGAAACCCTCGATTCGGATATAGGTAAATTTGAGAAACTGGATAAACAAAAATATGAACCTCTAAATGAAGGCATGGGTAGTATGAGTGACTCTTCTCTTGAAGTCTCCTCTGAGAAGTTTTATGATGTGCCCGATGAATGCATAATTCACCTTGTAGTAGTCTCTTTTGAAGTTTTGGTATTGGAGTTGCACATACCAATCATACACTTTCAATTCCCTCCCTGGAGTTGTGTTTGGGGCTACGAATAGACATCAGTATGGAGTGGCATCAACCAAAAGATGGACTAGATAGGAAGTCATGTAGAATTGATGAGACTTCTTCACCACCAGGAACTGCTCATGCATGTTCTTGATAATCATCCAGTCCCAGTCAAACTTGGTTGTGCCTCTGATAATCTCCTCAATCAAGTAAAACATCTAATCACAGAATTATGTCACAGTAGGGATGCCCATGACCCTGCTCAACAAAATCACCAAATCATGGTAATCTTTGTAGAAACCACTTTTGAATAATTCTTGGGGCACCTTGTTTGCACTTCCCCTTTTTTCCTTTAACCAATATTGGTTAATCAACTTCTTTCATTTCGAGGGGTCCACCTTTCACATGTTCTTGATGTATTCCATTGTGGCTTGTTCCATAGGATTAGAGGTGGGGATGTGGAATGTTCATGCTATAGATTTGGTAGAGAGATCATCCAAAACCCTACCATCTCAATCCACTATTATTTTTCTCTTTTCTTCGTAAGCCTCTCTCCAGACCATCACTAGTTTTGGGGCCACAAGAGCTGGCAGGAAACCAACCTCCTTGGCCAACCCACTCTTCTTGATTCTTTTTGCATTTTCTATAGTGGGGTTGACTATGACCCTTTATTTGAATTTGTCTATATTGATGTGGCCAAGGTTGGTATCTGTAACTTTGTCCCATTCTATGGTAACTCGGGAGCTGACCTCCACGTCATGAAACTGATATTTCATTTGGTCCTTATCTTCTTTCCTTTTCTTGCTTGACAGATGCCCCCAATGGTCCCATGGCTAGTTCCATAAATCTTCCAAGCACAGGTGCAGTAAAAAAATTCACATATAAAAAAAGGGGAGCATTAGCGAAAACTTGCAAAATAGATGTTAGATCAAGCACTTCATCTTTTAAAAGTCATAACATCTCTCAAAAAATCCTCATTTGTCTTTCATTTGGGGAGATTGACAAATACCGGCCCAGGGATGCAGGTTTCCCTAAGCTAGCAGTCATTTGGAGGTCTGTCATTTGAAAATGGCACTAGCATGAACGAATCCCATAGACGGAATCCAGCAAGGTAGGACTTGTAGTTGGGGAGGACAGTCGTCATAAAATCCCCGCTCGAAGTTCAAATTCATCAAAGGACGAGGATTAGAGACTGTGAAAGGCAGCTAGGAGTTCATCACTTTAAAACGGCAAAGGATGGATGGCAGTCCATAGGCGACGATCAGCACCTTTAAGCCCACCAAAGTCATCATTATGCAACATTTTCTTGGGGAAGGTTGAATGGCCACAGAAGAGTCAGACTCCACTAGGCGAAATGTAGGTTGAGCATAGATGTTCTAAAATGGCAGTCATGAAACGACAGGGATGGAGCGATGGCCCACAAGGACTGGCCCACAATCAAGTTTTACTTAGTCATTTTTGTGATGGGACTGAAAGGAAATGGGTAGCACGGAGTCCGCAAGGCAAACAAGCAGGGTCAGTTAGTCGTTTTGAAATGATGAATGGCATAGGGCGGCCTATGGAAGGCGGTCCACAAGGACTGGCCCGCAAAGGGCCCAATGCTTAGAATCTTTAAGGAACATGATCCAGACGGTGAGGAAGAGTTCAAAACCCACCAAGCAGATGGAAGGGCAGGTTTTATTATTTTGTGATCAAATGTTGCAAATGATGAAAAATGGCATACAATAGTCCACAGGAGGTGGCTTGCATGGGTCTATCAGCGTAAACATTCATCCGGAAATGAAAGGTTCTGTAGGGTCCGTGAAGTGGTAGGGCGACATGTGACGACAATTTAGAAATGGTGCTAGGAAAAGATCCAATGACATAGGGCAGTCCGCACGAGCGGACCCATGATGGTTGTCAGCTGGGAGGGGAAATTGTGGCCAAGTGCTTCATTTTGAATCCTGAGGACGATGAAAGATGGACCCACGAAGGTCGCGAGATGGAAGGGTAGAGTGAGACGATCATTTTGGAAACAACGAAGGCATGGGCCATCAGCAAGTAGAAGCCCGCACTCACAAACCCATGGGGGCCAAGGGACTTTCCACTTTACTTAGGAATTTTGTTAATTTTAAAGATGTTGGTGCAAAAGGGACTCCCTCCCACATAAGCGGACCCATCGGAGGTGATGGTTGTTGTTTAAAGTTTAATGATGAAGGGCTAAAGTAATGGAAGTGAGGGTCTTTCAGGCCACAAGGGTTCAGTTTCCCTAATTCAAGAGCGGTGGTGGGGGCCTTAAGGTTTGCACGTGCCCAACGAATGAATTTCAAAAGGATTTTCAAATTTTGAGACATGGGTTTTGTGCGCTGTGAGGTTTTCTTTCTTGAAAAGTTTGACAAATTTGTGAAATTCAAAGAAAAAGCATGAGATGGATAGTGGCAGAAGACTTACCTAGGCACTCCACAATATTTTGACGAAGAATTTGAATATTGCAATGCATGAACGGCAACATGATCTCACGGGAGTGGAGGCGGCAGAAGCTGGAGGGCTCAGACAACATTTCAGAAGGGATGTCAGTGAAAATGACCCATCAGAAACTCCTATTTATAGACTTTGAGGTATTAAATGTCCACAATAATTGATGGTATGGAGGTGGGTGTAGTTGGTGGTCACGGGTTCCGAAAGGACTGACAATGGGTGCGGCAGAGTCCGTGGGGTGGGCGGCAGGTAAATTTTTGTCGTTCAGCGAGACAGTAAAGAGAATGACAAACATGAGTGTGGAACCTGCAGGATGGGTGAACGAACCAACTTGACCATTGTGAAAAATCTAAAGGGACAATGAAATCCCACAAGGGGTGGCTCATGAGGGCAGACCCACAAAGAGCGAAGGACGATAGTGTAAAAGCCCTAAAGGAAAACTGCCAAGGGGACTCCACAAAGGCCAAAGACTTAGAATTTTTGAGGGTGGTGAAACTTGGTCAATCTAAGATGATGAATTTAGGACTCATTGACCACTTAGGGCTCAAAAATAGGGGGAATGCAAAGTGAGACATTGAAAAAAGTGACCCAACAAAAGCGAAAAAGAGAGGGTCCCCATTCAGAATGGGGTATGTGTGCTATAGGCACAACAATAGGTATATTTGTTTGTCTTTTTTTCAATTTAGTTAAATATGTACTTACATTGAACAAGGCTTAATTTATTCAGTGCCTACACTCTATGTATCTACACCTACGCTATTTAGTGCTTACATCATGTCAATTAGTGCTTCTACTATTTTTTTTTGGTTAAGCTTTGTCTTTTGGTTTTAAGGTAACCTTTCTATCTAGTTTGGAAACTAATCAAGTGGTGTAGCCTATCCTCATTCTAGTTAAAGCATATAAATAGAACTAATAACAAATTATTTTCAAGTTCATTAGTCAAAGAAATTTAATTTTCCATTGGACTAGGAACTAAATTAGAGTAGTGGGTTAATGAAGCATTTTTTATTTGTGTGTGGAGTGTGTGATGGTGTATGATCTCCCCTTGCACCTAGTGCAATATTGTGGATCAAAAACCTTAATCTTCTTATATTTTTAGATTAGACATTAAGGAATGATAGTTTGTGTGTATACTCTCCCCTCAAACCTAGTGTGATTTTGGAGATAAAAAATTCTTAGCACTAACCTTTCCCATTAGGAGGTCTACTTAGATATTTAATCACCCCAAGGGACAGCATCAACCACATGTTTTAGAAAGTTATATAAATGGGAATAAATAATTTTTTACCTCAATCTAGTCACATCATGTTTGGAAAATCTTTGGGACTCCTGGTGGTCAAAACACAAGGTGAAGGGCTAGTCTAAGATGCTAGCTTTCAACCCACACTTGTAGATGGGCAAGTGTTCATGGATTGGGCCTCACATACCCTATGGTATTTTGATGACTCCTTTAGAGATATTTTAAAGCTTAGATAAGACCTTTCAACTATTAATTAGTGTGGTGTATTGGCAAACCATTTTTTTGTGTCTCATTTTTCCATGTTCTACAATTTTGGTCTACTTTCTATCTTTTGTTTACCCCCATTTCATTTCCCATCATTTGTAACCAATAGAGATAGTCTACATGCGTTTGTTATGTTTAGGATATGTATTTTATCATTGTGTCCATCCTTATCTTTAAGCCTATGTACCCAAGTTGAGAAAACCAAAAATTGAGCAAGTGTGGGGGTTATTTAAGGTTTTCACCTTGTAGAATTCCCAAATGGGTAATCTCCATTTCTAGTTTGAAATAAATTGGGAAAATATTGGAGAATTTATTACAAACCAAATATTTTATTTTGTTCAAGAATAAATAAGAGGTTTTGGGTGTTTTAGGAACAGATTACAAACCTAAATGATAGTTCTTGTTCCCAATGAAGGTGTCGATAGTTCCTAATGAGTTCAAAACCATTGACAAAGGGAAGGATGGGATAAAAGGGTTCTTTAGTTTTAAATTTAGTTAATTATAGAGTAAAATGGCTAAGTTTGGAAGAGTTCAATGCTTTCATTTATTCTCAAAAACTCTGATGGTTCTTTGTTTCGAGTGAAACCCTGACAAAGGAAGAATAGAGCCTCTATGAAGAAACAAAGGTGTAAATAAGTGCTGGTGCTTCACATGGTTCTCAAAACCATGGGAAACTTCGATGAATTTCCTACCCTTCATGAAATCTCTCCAATCCCTGAAGTATAAATTTAAAAGGGTATAAGTGTTGATTTACCATAACTTCAAGTTGTCGATGTCTTCCTTGCTCTCATACCTCTTTCAATATCCATTCCAATTTCCACTCAACACTCGAAGTCCAATATATAAAATTTCCTAAGTACTAAGTCTTTAAAAATTTCAAGGTGTAGGTGTCTTCCATGCCTTCATCCATTTTAGGCTTCCTACCCTTTGTCTATTTTATCCCCAAAGCCCCACCAAGGCCTTCATAAAAATTCATGTCTATAGTTTGTTGGAATTTTTGAGATCTTCTTCCCCCTTTACTTGTTTTACATATGGCATGAGTCCTTCTCAAACCTTGATCCTTAAATTATTCCTTTATTTAATTCCAAATTCTTCTAGGTCATTTCATCTGACTTTTGGGGTTTCACATCCTTTCCTACCTTCCATTCATTCTTGGTTCCTCAATTTTTCCCTTTTATCAGAGGTTGGACTTTCAACGTCCCTATCCTCTCATTCCTCATAGGAAAATATTTCAACAAATTCTTGATGCTCGATTCTTGATAAAGGAATGTCTCATCATGGCATCATATATAGGTATTATATTCTTCTTGACCCAATAGCCATGTGTTATGTGGTAGGCCTTAGACCTAATGCCAGATAGAATAGGCTCTTCAAGTTTGTGGATAATTTAATGCTTCATCATTTTTGGCATTATAGTAATCTTGAGCCTAGTACTCTATGGATAAACTCCATAAGGCATTTTTTTATTAGAAAGCACCATTAATGCTCGCCAACACCTACAACCACCAAATCTTTATCGTAGGAAGCTACAAAAGGGTATTGAATCAATTTTAGCACAAATTGAGGAGGAATGGAGGTGCCCATGTATCATTTATTATTTATAGCTCCTATTTTCTTAGATAATCATCTCCAATACATAATTTTGATGGATTTGATGGGTTATTTCACTCAATCTCACACTCAAACCCATGAATAATCAATTTGCAGATATGGTGGGTATCAAAGGAATGTTTGCAAAGAACACTTGTTTGCTAGGTATTAGTTGTGCTCAAAGTTAGGGTTTCTTGTACAGTATGGACTTCTAACATTCTACACACTCTATTATTGTGGGTATATCTAACTCAATCACCATTTTGGAAGATGATATCATAATATAGCATTCTATATGGAGAGAAGTTAAAACACTAGTAGTAAAAAATACTCACAAGATTCCCTAGGGTTTTAAATTTCACTTCTAGGTAGTTTTATTTTTGTATTGCAATGATATGGGTTTATCCCAAGTAATAACATCTTATAAACCTTGAAGATAGAGTTCAATTAACAACATTTAATCAGCCGTATTTGAGTTTATCCTTGTGTATGGTATACATTTTTGGATATGTACTATTTAGTTGGTCAACCAAAAGTCTATAAAATTCTTTCAAAGCCTTTGTGAGGTATCTTTTCAACATGAATAAAGGAAATATATGGGAATGTTCATGGATTACTAAGTACAATCACTTAATATTCTACAACCATTTGTTATTCTAAATGTATGTGTAGAGCCTATCTTGCTTGTGTATTCTGAAAGACATAGTATTTTATGGTGTCTTGATTAAGGCATTTACTTGGTTTCAGTTGTTACATGTTTGATTAAATTCAGAGACTTTGTTGCCCAATGGATAAAGGCATTGGTCTGTGAATACATTTGTCTCCCCATCATCTTCAAGGCACTCAAAATATATCAATTTACACATATTTATGTGTTTGATTCACATGTTTGAATGTATGTAACACTTTGTGGGGTATTAAAGAACACATTCATTAACACTTACATGGAAAATTATTTGTTAAATAAGGTACTAAACCTTGAATGTCCAAACTCTAAATTGGTATAATGTGACACTAGTATTGGGATGCATTGTGCAATGTGTATAGTTTGTTGGAGGGAAGTGTTCAATCATAGTTTAAAAAAATCAATACACCTCAAGGAAACCCCCTTGGTCTTGTATAAGTAGAAGCAAAGAAGATATTACCCACCTCAACTATTGATTCTAAGTTTCCCAACTTAAATATAGGTTTTTGGTAATCTTTCTAGGTTTGACACTCTTGGAAATTGAGAGATTATCATACCTTAGGGATTTTGTGTATACAACTTATATTACCAAAAAATTAGTGGCATTATTATGGATAAAATTTCTTTGGTTTCTTTTGGTGAAGTATGAATCCAATGCATATTTTGAAAATCTCTGTAACTTGATTGCTAATTTTATCCAATAGATTTTATTTGGGTAAGTTTGGCATCCCATCAACTTATGCCAATAAATTGGTACCATTTCCAAGGATAATATTATTATTTTTTATTTTGAAGACCTTTGCAACTCAAATTAGGGAAGTTATCTTGTTTTGTATTTTAATTATTGGATTCTAGTAAATATTTTGTCTCTTCCAAGTGAAGAGTAGTGAATCTAATTCAACCAACCAAAAAATTAGCAAATAAATTAGTAGACTATGTGATTGAGAGAAGGTATCCCATGTACCAACAAGGATAAAATGAAGATTCCACCAGTGTATGAATACACTCATGCTAGGAATCTCTATGTAATGGTAAGTCACTCATACA
>CM021100.1:819049926-819270379 GCA_007115665.2 Sequoiadendron giganteum | reverse complement strand
TTTCAAGAGATCAAAAAGTATTCTTTTCTTAGAAAAAGGTGAAAAAAATTGCATAATATTTTTATTTTCAAGAGATCAAAAAGTATTGCTTTTCTATATTTTTTAGAAAAATCAGTCAAATATAGTATTCAATTTTTGAAAATTATCATTTGAACATACTCAATTTCTCTAAATATATCAAAAATTGTGTGCATGTATGTGCTTCATCTAGAAAAATTAGGTTTTTGTGCATTTCCAAAACTCTATTCACATACAAACCTCGACCTCTACAACTTGAGACCCTTAAACACTATTGATGGTTTCCAAATCCTAAAATTTTTAAAATATTTGTCTAGTCTAGAGAACATTGCACCCTTGTCTAGTCCATTAGGTCTAAAAATTTATGTGAAAATCCCTATTAGTTTTCTCTATCCAGATCTATTTCCTGTTCTAGTCCCTAATCTGAAACAAGAATTATTTTTTATGCATCATTAGTTTGATTGATAGGACAAACAAAACCATTTTTTTTTTTTAAGATGTGGTTTTGATATGGTAAAGCATGTCTTTTCTACCTATAAATTTACTACCTATGAGAACATTGTGAAGGAAAAAAATAAAATCATTGACACATTTCTTAGCATCACTTTACCTAATATTCATTCTTCTCCCAACATCTCTCCTGTTGGTGAGGGTATTTTGGTGCAAGAAGATGAAATCATTGACAATCATTACAATCATGTTAGTTATTCTCCCAATTTCTCTCTTACTTGTGAGAGTATCTTGGAATAAGAGTATCTATCTATGAGAATCATGAGAGTCATGTTTGTTTCCCTCCAAATACCTCTCCTACTTAAGAAGATATTGTGGCATAAGAGGATGAAATCATTGATACATTTTCAAATGATAGTAAGGTGGCTTGCATAGATGAAGGTTAAAAATTGGTATTAGGTCCTCCATTGATAGAATATTTCCAACAAGATGAAATTACACACCCACATCTTATTGTTGGACCTCCTAAAACTCCTTTAATTATTAGACCTCCTAAACATCAAGGTCATATCCTAAACTTTATAAAGCAACTCACTAGTAATCATGTGAAAAAATATGTTTTGAAGCACCCAAGTTATCACACGGTGGATCACACAAATAACACTAGAAAAATAAGCAACCAAAAAAAACAACAACATCCATTCCATTACCTTAAACATATCTCCCACCCCCACCTATCCTTCCTTAGTGTAGTGGTAAATAATATGATCTTGTCGAGAAACTTATTAATATTCCAACCAAAATTCCCTTTGGGATTTGATTCAAACATCACCTACATACCATGAGATGCTCCAAGAGTCTTTGTAAACCTTCTATCAAACTAAATGATGTAGAGTCTTTGTTTGATTGTATGCAAACAAAAAAGTTGGATATTACCTTCCCTCAACATGAATTACCTCCACTTGAGGTCCAAAACAAACATGAGGCTCTGATGAAAATGGTTGTGTAAGAGGAGGGGACCAACCACACCAAGGGTCTAGGTCATGAAGAGCCAAGAGTGGAGGGCTACCCTAACTTACCTTAAGCTAATAGGTGTTTAGGACAAGAATCATGAATGAAGAGCACTCTCAAGTTTGTTTGTCACTCTATAGATCTGAAAGTTTAAATGGAGCTAGATGGGTCAGTTTATAGAGTCCTAACTATACCTCAAACAACTCTTTGTCTAAGGACGGAAGCATATTTTTGGGACAACAACATGGCGTACTAGCATCTCTCTAGTGTGTTGTCGTCTATACAGCCAGAAAATGTAAAGTAAAGTAGAAAACACCAAAAATCCTACTAACTGCCTAGCTAATGAGTTCTAACTAAATGAACAAAATTGTAAAATACGAAAAGTAACTTCATAAGAAATAAAGTAAATAGATGAAAAATCTAGGGTGATGAATATCAACTCACTAAAGCACAAGTTCGCCAATGATCTCCATGCACATGTTCACCTACACACAAGAAAGAGGGTAAAATGTTGGGTTTAATAGGGGTTGCCTCAATCAAACCCCTGCTTTGGTGTTTCCACCTCCACGGACAACCATAAATTCCACGAAGTAGAAAGTATGATAAAGGAAATGAAAATGAAAGCAATGAACACTATAAAAGATGCCACTCTAGTCTATCAAACCACAAAAGGAAAATGAAGTGTTACCACCTCCACCCAAAGGATCTCAAGGCCAATTAAGAGAGAATGCAAGCAATGAACTTGAAAAAGTCGACACAGATGCAACAATGACGAAGGGATGTCTTGCAAGACTCCAAGCTTGCAACTTCTATGGTAGCACCTCACATACAAAGATGGAATGAATGGAGTAACAAGCTACTACAATGCTCAATAGAGTTGTGAAGATTGCTAGAATTGTGAATAGAATGCTCAAGAAGTTATGAAACATGGGATGAATTGCTAAAGAGATGAAGTAATTATGAAATGAATTCCTTTGATGGAAAAAATGGAAGAGAAGAGGTTGTTTTCAGGTCAGTTGGTTGCACAAAGGGATTACAATTTGTCCCCAATGAGGAGTGTAACATCCCTACAAACTCTAGAGGCAAGAATCTATCAAGAATGGAAGCACACCGCATAGACGTCCACGCATCACGCTCATGTCCCTAACAAAATTCCCCCACCGACACACACAACATGCACCAAGTGGATGGAAGGTAGGTGGGTGAAGTAGAATTTTTCCTTTGAGTTTGGTTTTCTAAGGTGAGGGTATGCAAAAGGTGAATTTACATAAGGGGTGCAAATTCACTCCTATACATTTTTCCCCCACTTTAGCGAGCACAAGTATCAATGAGTTTTTATTAAAGCAGATCTAAGAGCTAGAAATGTATACCTAAACCCTCGAGGAAGCAGATCATGATCTAGCGAGATCAAAAGTGTAGGGCATGAAAAGTACTCCACATGTACTCTCTCGAGGAGGAGGTTTGAACAAAGGACTCCATATTTTTGTGGAACTGCAAAGTTGAACAAAGTACACCAAATGCCCGCAAAAAAATGATGGAGAAATCCCACAAGTTGCAAGCACTTTATAGGCCCTCAGACCTAAAAAGAAGGCATTCCCCCAAGTAATCTCTGATGAAGGAAGCCTAATGTATGGGGACTCCACATATTCAAACTAGAAAGAAGCTTCACATGTGCACTTGAAAAGAAAAAATGTTAATCCATAGATAAAACATGTCAATAAACAAAGAGCAGCCGCATAGGAAAATAGGTAGATAGTCATGCAAATAGTCAAAAAATTGAAAGGCTTTCAAAGGGGTCCCTCAAGAACCCTTCAAAATAAAAGGAGTCCACTCGAGGGATGCATTGTTTGAAAGTGCAAGATCATTTTTTCACAAATCAATTCATCATCAAGGAATCCTTTTGAAAGATGTTCACTTCATCAAGGAATTCAAAAGGAAGAAAATTCCCCTCGCAAGGGGAAGGTCATGACTTTTTCCCGTAGGAAAAGCTACTCCCTCCTTAGAGGAAATTTCTTCAAATTCTTTCTTTGTGAACCCATGATGAAGGAAACATGTTCCACTAGGGGTCCAAGTTGAGAATACGATTTTTGAAAAAGTTTGTAAATATTTTTGAGAAAAGATTTGTTGGCCACGAATGCATTTTATAAAAATAAAAGTTGACATGGTATACTCTCCTTAGGGTGGTGTTTTATGAACACAGAGGCACACGACGACCCAAGTAGAGAAAAACAAGAATGAAAAAGTGCTTTTGTGGCTTGTGGGACATAACGAGATGTCACCATGGTGGTGTTGTCATGCAAATGAGGGATAGCACATGAACACCACAACATCACAGCTCAAGCAAAGAAGAGGTAAAGATAAAAATTGAAAAGGAACAATGATATTACAAAAGAAGGACATGAGGGCGATTTGATATTTTAGGGTTAGAGTTGCTCATAAATATATATAAGTATATTAATATAATATTTAGTGAATTGTCATCAACCCCCTACTATATCAGACCATATGAAGAATGCATGAGAAGAAAAAGTAAAAATAGAAAATTGGGTCAACATGGAAAGGAAGCCTAAATTCCCCCAACACTTTGCATCGTCCCCGATTTATCAAAAATCAAAACACATAATAGAGGAAGAATGATGATACAAATAGAGGAAGTTTTATGACACATAACCACTCTTGTATCAAAGCACCTACAAGGGTGAAAAGGGTCATCTAGGAGCACATTATACAAGCACGAGGGAACACATCAAAAAAAACACACACCTAATCTAAAGGTAAAGAAGAGGCACCCCCCCAACACTCATCGACCAAGAGGTCATCCACATCCCAATCTAGATCATTATACAAGGAAGGTGGATGAGCCTGTAGTGGTGAGATATTAATGGGGGAACCCTCTAACCCCCTACAATAAAAGCCAAGGAAGGAGACTCTTTAGGATCTCCTCCACTTAGTTCCTATGGAGCAAAGGTCAGTAATTTTGTGAAAATTGCTAATAGTATCAGGACCTCATCCAAAGAGTTAAGAATGCACTTCATGGGAGTGCCATGTGTTACCTCAATGGGCAAGGGAGGTGATTCCTAATATTCACTTCTAGCCTCAATGAGTGACTCAGGAGCAATAACAAACTTAGGGGAAGCTAAAACCTACTCTATCACTAGGATGACACATGCTAGCATGGGACCACCCTCTAAAGAAGGTGGACTCCTCTTACACCCCCCATTGTTGGAAGGACCAACCTACAAATTTTACTTCATCGAGGGATGTGAACTACCCATGGATGAGGCAAGAGGCATGGAGGAGGAGGAGAAAGCCATGACAAACACCACCAAATTTTTTGACATGTCCATGGGCTTAGGGATGGTGGGATATCTAATAGGGACATCAATAAAGGAGGCTCGACCGAAGGAGTGATAAACACCTACACCTTTTTAGGGTCAAGGGTGTTCACGCTTGTAGTAGGAGCCGAAAGCATAATTGAACTTGATTGAACCAAAGCAGAGGGTATGGAAGAGGAGGATATAGCAAGAGGCCCTAAAATATGGTGATTGGTTCCCCTTCCTTCCTCTACAAAGTGGCCTACTCAGCCACTAGAGCCTTTCATTGACACTTGCGCTCATGTGCAAGGCAATTCTTATGACTCTAACAACTAGAGGTCGAGAGCTGAGACAGAATAGAGGACTCATGCTCAACCATTAGAGTGTCCATCTTGGTCATCTCTAGTAGAGGGAGGGACTCCTAGATAGGAGCAGGAGAAAGAGGTTGAGATACAGCAGGGGGATTTGGCTCTAGCGCCTTGGTGGCAGGCCTCTTCCCATTCACTGTCTTAGGAGTAGGAACGAGAGGAGGTTGTGTAGGTCAATTCATAGAGGATTCCCCATGGGAACCCTTCCCTCTACCATATTGAATGATCCTAAGCACCATGTGAAGAATGATAAGTTTGAATGTAGGATGCTTAGGCTTTCGCCAATCGGGCACCATAGGATTCTCTATTAACCACTTAGGAGTAGAATCTAATGACACTACAATAGGGCAAGAGGAAGCAATAGGTTGGATAGTAGAAGAGGAGGAAGAGGAAGCTCGAGATCGCTTCTCTTCTTCCCTTTTATGCACCATTGTGGCATCACTATTAGCTTTCAAACAAGCCCTATGCGAGACAACATAAGGTGATGAATGGTATCTCACTTTAGGCATTAAGCGCTATTTCTTGTACTTTTCATAGGTCTAGTACAAGAGGTTCGTCCTTAGGGGAAGCAAACCAATAGGTGCAGGCTAAAAATAATCCAGGGAATAACTATCAAATGCAATCGATGGTTTGTAGCTAATGTCATGGATTACATGCATTGAAACCTCATGGATAAATTTTAGACACTTATGCACAACCGAGGGAACTAAATTCATAGTGACTAACCAAGGAATACCCATTTTCACTCTAAAGAGTTCAAACCCTAGAATTATATCAAAGAGTATGTTTACTGACTTAGGTCTAACAAGGACCAACAAGGTGATGCTACCAAGGGGAGGTACAAAAATTATGTTATGTGTGCAAATGGTACTTTTAGGTGCTACCCATCTTTATGTAGGAAATTTATTAACATAATCTCCTTAGTAATCACATTCACTTGACACATCAAGTCAACAAGAACACCTGTCACAGTGCTTTCGTTGATTGGTGTAGGGATGTAAAGAGGATATAGCTCTCTATTATAACCCATAAATAGGTCCTGTGAGGTGAAAGCCACAGTAAGAGCACTACTCATAGGCTTCACAAAAGGGATATGTACATGTAGAAAGGAGGCTATTATGTACACTAAACAACACTTTCATAGAGCTCTTAAAGGTTTTATAATTAGATAGTGACCCAACTGAGGTTTCATTCCACAATGCTTATGAAAGCTTCCAACTAAACCATTAGGGGTCGCTAGTTGGGTTGCAAGGTGAAACACCTCACAAAACTCACACCTACAACACTTTTAGGATACAAGGAAAGGACCCTTCAACACTACTAAATGGAACCAAAATGGTTCACGTCAGGTTCACCAAAAATGTAAGAGAAGGGGACAAACCACACCAAGGCTCTAGGTCACGAAGAGCCAAGAGTGGAAGGATTCCCTAACGTACCTTAGGCTAATGGGTATTTAGGACAAGAATCAAGAATGAAGAGAACTCTTAAGTACTTCCATCAATCTACAGATATGAAAGTTTAAATGGGGATAGACGTGTTGGTTTCTAGAGTCATAACTTCACCTCAGACAACTCTCTATTTGAGGACAACATCGTAGGTCTGGGATGACAACACGACACATTTGTGTTTGGTGCACTGATGTTAGCAAGAACAAAAAATTTAAAGTATGATAGAAAACACAAAAAATCCTACTAATTTCCTAGCTGATGAGTTCTAATGAAATGAATGAAATTATAAAGTATGAAAAGTAACTACGTAAGAAATAAAGTAAGTAGATGAAAACAAGGGTGAAAAATATCAACTCACTAAAGCACCAATTCACTAGCAAGCTCCACATACACATTCACCTACACACAAGCAATAGGGTAAAATGTGGGGTTGTATAGGGGTTTACCTTAGTCAAACCCTCGCTTTGGTGTTTTCACCTCCATAGACAACCAAAAAATCCATGAAGTAAAAAGTACAATAAAGGAAATGAAAATGAAAGGAACGAACACTACAAAAGATGCTACTTTTCTTTATCAAACCACAAAAGGAAAATGAAGGTTACCACCTCCACCCAAAGGCTCTCAAGGCCAATGAAGGGAGAATACAAGCGATGTGATGGGACTTTTAAATTTCAAAGGAAGGAGGCTAGGGTTTTAGGGTTTAAAGTTACCCATGGTAATATGAATTATCAAATTTTGAAACCCTCATGTTATGTTTCAATGATGACTTGCTACCAAAGGTAACCAATCACTTAAGTGGTCTAGTTGAGCCCTTTCCTCTGTGCTCTTACTAGCCCCTCTCACCCACCCTGTCGGTCTTTTTCTACCACCGGGGCTTAAACTTTAATACCATCGAGGGTTGTACTGGTCTGTCCCACCTGAATATTCTAATGTCTGTGCATGTTGTTTGGCTAACCGTCTGATCATGGGTTTTGATCTAGACCATTTTTCACAAACCTCGTAGGTTTTCCTGTTGATGTCACTAAGTAGTACGAGGTCTACGAGATTCCGCCATCTAGCATGTACGAAAGGAATGGGGTATTTTCCCAAGGTGCCAACGATGACAAGTGGTCATCTTTTCATTAGTGAGGGATTTAATTACGAGGTTAATAATCATTGTCCCTCGCAGACCTTGCACGAGCATGGTAAATGTCTCTAAAGTATTGCAAGGTTTGTGAAAGGATGACATGTGGCCTGCTTCTTGGAGCGACAGGGCTAAGTGGGACCCACTGTTTGATTACGACCTCCTATTTTCATGGCTTATGATTGGTTGTGGTTTTTTAAGGCGTTGATGTGGCTTTTCAATGCTTGATTGACTCAATCTGAGTCATCCGACTTGCTAGGTCCATTCAACATCAGTGGTATAGTTTCAAAGAAATTAATGATCATCTGTTTAACGAGCTTTCACACTCTAAAACTTATTTTATTAATGGCTCAAGCATTTCAGAGGATCCTCTCCTAATTTTCTCTAGCGTGCAAATGATACCCTCTTGATAGAAGCAATTATGGTGGCTAGGTCAGCCACTTATGGCTCAAATACTTGTGTTGCAAAATGCAATCAATGTCCCTTGTACCAATAACTCTATAAATGCTTGCTAACGTTACCCGGTGTTACCATTGCATTTTTGAGTTGTTTTGTTTGCAGATGGTGGCTTTCTCTTATATTCTGTGAAGCTATTTCTTCAATGGATAAATCTGTAGGGCGCAAGAGTGCCATAGTAGGAGCCAAGAGGTTTCTTGTTGAGAAGGAGAAACCTGCTCCCAGAACACCCGAGGTTACTACTAAAAGTGTTGGCAAAATACCAAAGCGTTGTGCATCCCCTATTTTGATTTCATCAGATTCTAATGGTAACGGGTCTGAGACTAACTTGGATTACCGATGTTACCTAGTGGCTTTGACTGAGCTCATGGGAGTGAATGAGGAGGTCCTTGCAGTCAAACCAATAACTACAATGGTACCAGGCTAGGTTGTTGGATGTGGCACTAATGTGGTTGGAGGAAGGAAGGTGGGTCTACCTTTGACTAAGGCGAGAACTTAGAGCGGTCGCTTGTACAAGGGTCATGTGTCTACTTAGTGGTTGTTGGTGTTGGGTCTGTTGGGCGGTGTTTTTATTGGAGTTTCATCTTGTTGATGTGGATGTGCACGTGCTTGTCATGTTTTTTGTCTTTCTTCGACTGGTTACTGTGTAACCATTTTTTTATTCCTTGGATCATGCACCTTTCTATCCAATGATGAGGAATGTGAATTCGAATTTCATTCTAAATGAAATTCAATTTTGAAATTAACAATGTAGCCTAATGCTTTGTTGCTCTCCTGTCATATAAAGGAAATTTCACGGCTCATTGTTGGGGGTCGGAATTTTTTGGATCCATAAGGTTCTGAGTATGTATAGTTAGTTTTACTGCAGGATTTTGAAGGTATTATTTAGGAAATCATTTTGGGTCGAGAATAGTATGAAATAAGTATGCTATACTTTTGTAATTACTGATATTGAAACAAATCTAAAAGAATTAAGACAATTTTCTCTCTTGTGTATGTGTCATGGATTATGAATTAATTTATCAAGGGTTTGTTCATTCAGTTTCAATGGTGTATTTGAAAGTGTAACTTTCTCTCTTGCTTTAACTTAATGAGTTAATCAAATTATTGAAAACAAATTGCACATTTATGGTCATATGCTCAGGATTCACTAAGGAGTATTATTTTAATATACGGAAAGATCTCATAATAGCAAAGCATTATGGTGATAAGTTCATAGTATCTGAATTATGTTTTATATGACTTCCACCCAATGGATGAGGCACTGGATAGTGTCTTTAAAATTCTTTCACGTGTAGGACTATGGATCTGAGCATGGTGATTCAATATCTGAACATTTTAACAAATATCAAATGCTCTCTTTTGAGATATAAATCTTATGATAATTTTTAGTCTCTTTGCTTTGAGACATCTGCTATCATTCTTAGGTTTTTCCATGACCAAGGTAATTGATGTCTGATTGCATGTGTGGGGACTGCATCTATAAGAAGAAGTGTTATTACCAGTTATAGAACAATCTTATGAACACATGAAGGTTTACCCACCTTGGTTTCAGAGAGCCAAAAGTGTAGGAGATGTTAGTCTTTGACTAAATCTCATTAGTTGGCCACTAGCCTTTGTAGTTCTTTATAATAGAGGTTGGCTACCTCTTAGAGAATTGCAAATCCTATGTGGGAAAAAACACCAACAAAATGGCGACTCTGCTGGGGATGAACTTAGAAGTTTTGGTTGCAGATGGTGTTGTTACAGAGTCATTAAAGTGTTGAAATATTTTTGTAACCAAAGGTTGCACCTTATTGAACTATTTTCCCATCTGAGTCACCAACAAAATGGCGACTCTGCTAGGTAAGTTCTAAATCACTTGTTGCAGATGGTTATAGAGTCATATCAAAGATTTGTTGTTCTGAATTAACATAGTGAATTTTTTCAACCTTAGATGGAAGAGGTTGTTGAAATGAACCTAACAATCCTATGATCTATGGTATCCTATTGGTAAAGGATTTAGGAGTTCTGGAATCATTAGATGAATGGTGGTTTTATTGGGGAGAACTTCTAAGAAATTTAAAAGAAAAAGAGAAACAAGGAACCACAGGGGTTGAAGGATGCTATCTAGAATCTTTTGTTAAGTGAATTTGAATGTTAAAATTTGGATGGTAATGGATTGTGGTTTTGCAAGAGATTGGTAGTGGCATGGTGTGACTTTGTTGTGGGTAAAAACCCAGAATCTAACAAGCTTTGAAAAGAAATTTTCTATTTCTTTTAATTTAGTCCTCTTGTGAAGAGGTGGCGACTTTGTCTGAAGAACTAGTTGATGAATGAAGGAATAGTCCCAGATCTATGATATTTACAGTTAGGGAGAAAAATTTAATACATTCTACCAAAACAAATTACCAGTTATTTCATCAAAACTAAACAATTCACCATTTCTAATTGTGATGGGTGTTTGTAATTAAGGATGCAAATGGTTCCAAACTAGATGTCTAGCATCAAGAAAGGAACAATGATTAGCTTTTCCATACTTTTAATGATGCAAAATATAAAAGGCCATATGAAATAATGTTTATGTTGCATCATATCTTGGAAAGCAAGGAATACTATTTGCAATCACTAATGGAATCATGATTGTGATAGTAAATAATATGTCTATAAATATATACTGTTGCTGAAATTTTAAATGGGTATAAGTGATTTCCCATATGTAAAAGTAGACATAACTATGCAAAGAGAAAAATTTGCATTAAGCCCTTCAGGGTGTTTTGTAACTCAAAGGTATATGCCTTTTATTTTCAGTAATGTCAATGGTTACCCTAATCCAATTCCTAAGAGGATTAGGAAGTATTTTCCTACATATACAAGTCAAAGTGCAGAATCAGCCTCTAAGCATTTACAACATTTTGTAGATGTAATGGGGGATTATGAAGTCAATCATGAGGATGTTGTCATGAAGCTTTTTGTGCAATCCTTGAAGGGAGATGTCAGGGATTGGTTTTCCTATTTACCTGCCTATTCTGTTAACTCATGGAATCAGTTGGTGATAGTTTTTATGGAACAATTTGGTGAGCGAGTCAATCCCAACATATTAAGAAAAGGTTTAATGGGAATTCACATAAAAGAAGAGGAGCTAATCCCCTATTTTAATCTTAGGTTTTCAAGAGCTTTCAGAGAAATCCCTAAAGAAATAAGACCAAGTGAGGTTGAATGCTTAGTTGTATATCTTGGTTCTTTTGACAAAAGGATGGGTTACTTACTAAGAGATAAGGAACCTAAAAACATGCACCAAGCATATCAAATGGCTCTGGAAATCGAAAACAATATGAAATACTCAATGATGAAGGGGTATCTTGCTGTAAGTATTGATTACCCTAACTTACCTAGTACTAGTAAAATGTCAGAGGAGGTTACTCAAAGCACTGATTATGATAAGGGAATTTTTAAAACTGTTATTTCTTCACCATTGTAGTGTGATGATAATGAGATCCAAGTTGAAAGCCAGTCTTGTTTGAATGATGTTGATCAAACTTCTCTTGTACTACAATTGTATGAAATGAAGAGGCAAGAGAAGGAATCGTCATATGAGTTTTTCTTGAGATTGTTAGAAGTCTTAATACAAATTCCTAGAAGTCATAGACCTAATGACTATGAATGCATTGATTTATTTTGTGAACTTTATGAACCAGGGCTAAGTGCTTTGCCGGAAGAATTAAAACCTGCTCATTTGGCCCAAGTTATTAAGTGGATAGAGATTGCAGAATCAACTCAGAAGGTGTCTACACAAAATGAAGATAATGTTTGTTTTTTTGAAGGAAGTTGGATGACTACAGAGGAGTTTGAGGGGAAAAATAATGCAGGATCATGTGAGACACCTATTGTGTTTCCTAATCCTGATTGTAATACTCATGTCACTGGGATCTTATTAGAGGTCAATGATTATGATTTCAGAGGTAGTGATTGCAGTACTGAGGATAGAACTAAGCTTGTCTTTTCACCAGAGTTGTATGGAAATGTAGAACCTCATGTTCTTACTTGTGTCCAAGTGAAGGAATAATTTTCAAATGATAAATATTTAGAGTATACTCTAGGTATACTGGCAATGGAACAAGCCTATTGTATAAATGTTGAGGAATTTGAGGACAATGAAGTATGTGACCAAAAGAATAGTACTAAAGAAAATCAACATATTGATTAAAATATTGGTACTTTTGTTTTCCCTGACTACTTATGTGAAGTTGAGATGGATATGTTGTTACCTTCTGACATTGATATTTCCAGTGAAATTTTTTCAGCTTGTGTTGAAATTTTCACTCATAAATTAACACATACAGCAGGTAATGTTGAGTGCAAGGAGGCTAGTGCATATTGCTCTTTCTCTTTTGACCAGTTTGAAATTGATGTATTTGACTCGGTATTTGAGGATTTTTATTTGAGAATAAATGAAGAAATATAGGGGAAGGTGTATATTGAGAGGCCTGAAATGAATGTGTTTAGACATTCCTTGGAGAATGATATAGCTAGTACTGTAGACATTCATGATGCTAGGATGTATCCCAAATTGACAAAATTCAAGTGCTGGCAACCAAACTTATCTGGGAAATTCTAGGGTTGGGATTCCCCGAGTTGTGTATCATCTATGTTGAGCAATAGAAGTATGGATAATATGCACACAGTTTTATATGAAAATTTTCAATTTGATGTGCAAATGGATGATGATGCCAGAATGTGTAATGTTGCAAACCAGGTAAGTTATGAATGTCTCCACTTCCTAGTTCAATTGGGCCAACATTCTATGAGTTATGACTAGGGGCAGAGTAAGGTGAAATGTTATCATGGTTAGATGTTACTATTAAAGTTTTGGAACATAACATTAACTAAGTTAGTGCAAGGGAGTATAAATAAACAATATGATACTTCCATACATATTGATTATCCTATTATTTTTGAAGCATCAAAGTGTAAATGTTGTAGACCTTGTTTACTCTAGGTGACAGAGAATTTTGTTTTTAATAGGGGCAAATTTTGATTTCTCTTGTCAGGTGGCCTGGGGCCACCAAGTCGGTATTGCACAAGTCCAATTGACAAAGAAAGGTGAAATATTTGTCAAGGCACTTGTGTAATTCAGTAATCTAGTCTGCGAAACCAGAGATTCTAGATTCTTGCTATGCCCGCAGGGGCATACTTCCCCAGTCAGAGCCATTGATGGGACTTTTAAATTTCAAAGGAAGGAGGCTAGGGTTTTAGGGTTTAAAGTTACCCATGGTGATATGAATTATAAAATTTTGAAACCCTCATGTTATGTTTCAACGCTGACTTGCTACCAAAGGTAACTGGTCACTTAAGTGGTCCGGTTGAGCCCTTTCCTTTGTGCTCTTACCGACCCCTCTCACCCAGCCTGTTACTCTTTTTCCGCCATCGGGGCTTAAACTTTTATACTGCTAAGGGTTGTACTGGTCGGTCCCACCTGAATATTCTAATGTTCGTGCATGTTGTTTGGCTAACCGTCCAATCATGGGTTTTGATCTGGACCATTTCTCGCAAACCTCGTAGGTTTTCCTGCTGATGTCACTAAGTAGTGTGAGGTCTATGAGATGCCACCATATGGCATGTACAAAAAGAATGGGGTCTTTTCCCGAGATGCCAACGATGACAAGTGGCCATTTGTTCATCAGTGAGGGATTTAATTATGGGGTTAATAATCATTGTCCCTCGCAGACCTCGCACGAGCATGGTAAATGTCTCTAAAGTATAGCGATGTCTGCGAAAGGGTGACACATGGACTGGTTCTTGGAGTGGTAGGTCTAAGTGGGACCCACTGTCCGGTTGTGACCTCCTGTTTTCATGGGTTATGATTGGTTGTGGTTTTTCAAGGTGCTGATGTGGATTTTCAATGCTCTATTGACTCAATATGAGTTGTCTGACTTGCTAGGTCCGTTCAAAATCAATGATATAGTTACAAAGAAATTGCTGATCATCTGTGTGATGAGCTTTCACACTCTGAAACTTATTTTATTAATGGCTTGAGCATTTTGGAGGATCCTCTCCTAATTTTCTCTAGCATCCGAATGATGCCCTCCTGATAGAAGAAATTATGGTGGCTATGTCAGCCACTTATGGCTCAAATACTTGTGTTACAAAATGTAATCAATGTCCCTTGCACCAATAACTCTATAAATGCTTGCTAAAGTTACCCAGTGTTACCATTGCATTTTTGAGTTGTTTTGTTTGCAAATGGTGGCTTTCTCCTATATTCTATGAAGCTATTTCTTTAATGGATAAATCTTTAGGGCGCAGGAGTTCCAAAGTAGGAGCTAGGAGGTCACTTGTTGACAAGGAGCAACCTGCTCCTAGAACACCTGAGGTTACTACTAAAAGTGTTGGCAAAAGACTAGAGCATTGCACATCCCCTATTTTGATTTCATCAGATTCTGATGGTAACGGGTCCGAGATTGACTTGGATTACCGATGTTACCTAGCGGCTTTGACTGAGCTCATGAGACTGAATGAGGAGGTCCTTGCAGTCAAACCAATAACTGCAGTGGTATCGGGCCAGGTTGTTGGATGTGGCGTTGATGTGGCTGGAGGAAGGAAGGTGGGTCCTCCTTTGATTGAGGCGAGAACTCGGAGTGGTTGCTTGTACCAGGGCCGTGTGTCTACTTAGTGTTTGTTGGTGTTGGGTTTGTTGGGCGGTGTTTTTCCTGGAGTTTCATCTTGTTGATGTGGACGTGCATGTGCTTGTCACATTTTTTGTCTTTCTCCAACTAGTTACTATGTAACCATTTTTTTTTATTCCTCAGATCATGCACCTTACTATCCAATAATGATGAATGTGAATTCAAATTTCATTCTAAATGAAATTCAATTTTGAAATTAACAATGTAGCCTAATGCTTTGTTGCTCTCCTTTCATATAAAGGAGATTTCACGGCTCATTGTTAGGGGTTGGCATTTTTTGGATCCATAAGGTTCTGAGTATGTACAGTTAGTTTTACTGTAGGATTTTGAAGGTATTATTTAAGAAATCATTCTGGGTCGGGAATAGTATGAAATAAGTATGCTATACTCTTGTAATTACTGATATTGAAACAAATATAAAATAATTAAGACAATTTTCTCTAATGTGTATGTGTCATGGATTATGAATGAATTTATCAAGGGTTTGTTCATTCAGTTTCAATGGTGTATTTGAAAGTGTAAATTTCTCTCTTAATTTAACTTAATGAGTTAATCAAATGCTTGAAAAAAAATTGCACGTTTATGTTCATATGCTCAAGATTCACTAAGGAGTATTATTTTAATATACGAAAAGATCTCATAATGGCAAAGCATTATGGTGATAATTTCATAGTATCTGAATTATGTTTTATATGACTCCCACCCAATGGATGAGTCACTAGATAGTGTCTGTAAAATTCTTTCAGGTGTAGGACTGTGGCTCTGAGCATGGTGATTCAATATCTGAACACTTTAACAAATATCAAATGCTTTCTCTTTTGAGATATAAATCTTATGATAATTTTTAGTCTCTTTGCTTTGAGACATCTACTATCATTCTTGGGTTTTTCCATGACCAAGGTAATTGATGTTTGATTGCATGTGTGGGGATTGCATCTATAAGAAGAAGTGTTCTTACCAGTTATAGAACAATCTTATGAACACATGAAGGTTTACCCACCTTGGTTTCACAGAGCCAAAAGTTTAGGAGATGTTAGTCTTTGACTAAATCTCATTAATTGGCCACTAGCCTTTGTAGTTCTTTATAATAGAGGTTGGCTACCTCTTAGAGAATTGAAAATCCTATGTGGGAAAAAACACCAACACGATGAACTTGGAAAAGTCGACACGACCGCAACAATGACGAAGGGAGGTCAGCAATACTCCAATCTCACAGCTTCTATGGTAGCACCCCATGTACAAAGATGGAATGAATGGAGTAACAAGCTATTGTAATGATCAATAGAGTTGTGAAGATTTCTAGAATTATGAGTAGAATTCTCAAGAAGTTATGAAATATGGGATGAATTGCTAAAGAGATGAAGTGACTGTGAAATGAATGGGTTTGAAGACCAAAATGGAGGATAAGAGGTTATTTTCGGGTTGGTTGGTCACATAGAGGTGTTAAAATTCATCCCCAATGAGGAGTGTAACATCCCTACAAAATCTAGAGGTAGGAATTTATCAAGGATGGAAGCGTTTCACATAGAACTTCACGCACCGTGCTTGTGTCCCTGATGAAAATTCCCCCACCGACACACACAACATGTTCCAAGTGGGTGGAAGGAACGTGGGTGATATGGAATTTTTCCTTCAGGTTTGGTTTTCTAAGGTGAGGGTATACAAAAGGGGAATTTACATAAGGGGTGCAAATTCGCTCCTATACAGGTTGTTATTATTAAAATTGGGATTAGACATACTCTTATTGATAATGGATTAGGTCTTAATATTTGTAGCATGGATCTTCTAGATAAAATTGGTATGGATAAGAATCTCATAGAACCTAATGATATTTGTATTTGTGGCTTTGATAATGTTAGTAGGCAACCATTAGGGACAACATGCTACCCACTAAGGTAGGACCCATGATTTTTCCTACCCTATCTATATCATGCTAGAACCTCTTTACTACAATCTTCTCCTAGGTAGACTATGAATTCATACCATGAAAGGAGTCTTGTATACTCTTCATCGTGAGATGAAGTATGAATAAAATAACAAGATATATATGGTTAAAGAAAATGAAAAAAATTATAATTCATAAATTGAAGTTGTACATAACAATTCCAACTCTCTTAATACTTTGATTCCATCTTCAAAATTTGAACCATTACATTCCAAGGATAATGATACTATCAATTCACTCTTGGGTGATCATAGGGGTCATTAGATTTTACACCTTCTTTCAATGGGGAGTCTAAAATATAACCATCAAAGTTCAAAGAGATGAATATAAATGATGCTCATGATATTGCTTCATAGTCAAACACATTTTTTGGTGATGGTTGGGTTTCACTAGATTTTACACCCTCCTTTATTGGAGAGTACAAAATCTCACAATCTAAACCTAAGAATTATTTTGTTTCATTTTCTCAATCTTTTTTTACATCAAAAAATCTAAAAACATCACCCCATGAGGGTGATGAGATCTATTTAGCTTTCACCCCTCATGTATTGGTGATGCCTAACTTTAAGAAACTTAAAAATTATTTGCATTCTTGTGAAAGAATAAATTCTTCTCAAAATTATTTAGATAGGACTTATTCATCTGAGCTGGAAGAATTCTATGGTCTTGGATATAAAATACTTTCTAAAAATGGATATAATGAAAATATGGAATAAGGAGTTAAGGATAAAGTGAAATCTATGTCATATCTATCAAAAAGGGGTTTAGGTTTCCAACTTTCTTCTCTGTCTTCATCTCATATGTCATCTACTATATTTAAAAAATCATGTGGTAAGAGAGAAATATTTTCTTCAAGAGTTACAAATTTTCTCCTACACCTTTATCAAAGAAAGCTCGCATTTTTTTTTAGGCTCATCAAATCCCGCTTGATTACTCTTCCTCCTCTAACAAGAAATAAATTTTATAGCAATAACTCTTTTTAAGCATATCATTGAGTGCATGGTAATTCCACCAATAAATAACAAGCCTTGAGTAGTAAAATACAACAACTTGTTGATTGTGGTGCTCTTCCATGTGTTGATGAACCTAATCACTCTAAATAATAATGATCTTTCTTCTATTGTGTTTCTCCTCACTATGTGGAATTTATAGCTTCATATGTTTTCTCATTACCATTCATGGAGGTACAATATTAAATGCAACCATATCTCTTTCTATGGTAGCAACACAATAGTCTTTTCTATTGTTATCTTTGCATTTACCTTGCGGGGCAAGGATAACTAGTTTTTGGAGGTGTGTATTCTTTACAAGGATCCCCTCTTCCCCTTCTTTTCCTTAAAATACCAAGATAGAAATTATGTTGACATTTAAGGTGGGGCATATTACCCCTATCAATTCCATATAAATCTTGTGAGATTTGACTTATTGGCATACCCCTTTGGTGGTGGAATTTTTTTATAACACTCCATGAGGTGTGGCTATCAATTTTTCCCTTGTGACATTAATCGTTGATTCCTCCCCCATGATGTTAAACCTTTGTGTGCTCCTTGAAGTGTTGATTGGAAAAATAGTCCATGGATTTGGCATAATGAGGCTTGTTGATTCATGAGTTTGAGAATTTTTGCATGGCCACCTAGCATAACACACCTTGCTTTCCAATGGAGCCATGTCTTTCATGAGTGATTTAACATTCTTATGAGAGCACCATTTTGTTTAAACAACACATCCAATGGATGATGTTGGGTATTTAAGATAAATTTAAGATTGGGGTCTCTTTACCTTACTAACTCAAATCCTTTTTCATACTAACATGTTTGTTTTTGTTTTGATTATGTCTTATTATTTACACTGTGTAAATCATGTTTGGATTTCATTTATATCATGTTACTCTTTGCATTATGTTTATGTTGTGTCTTCATTGTGTATGCTTTGCATTTTTCATGTTGCATTACATATCATACATGTGTGTTCCTTTATCCTCATCTTGTCTTGGCATAGGATCTTGAACCCTAGGGGATAGTGTATCCCCTAGATTCAATGTCATCCTATCTCCTCAATATTTGTACAATTAAACCCCTCTTGACATATTCACTTTATTGTGAGTTTGAGAATAAATTCATACTCTCACTAAAGTGGGAGCTAAATGTAGCATCAAAAATTGTCACCCTTGACAATTTCAAACTAGATATAGCTCCCTCCTATGTTCTTGGACCTAATTATACATTTAATTACCCATTTTATAAACATCCTCATAAAATCAAACATGGGAAATGAAATTATGCATTTTATATTTTTCCCCTGACACTTTTGGCCTTGAAAGGGATGAGTCTAGTCTAGGTCATCCCACACGATAGACCACTATTTTTGGCTTCAAATTTAAGTATGTTGATGTAAGTAATTTATTTTTTTAATTTCTAATTTTATTTGTCAACCATAAATATTTGATTTTTGACAAATTAGAGTAATTACATTTAAATACTAGTCATTTTATCATTTGAAATCCTAGAAACACACTTGGAGAATCTATTGAGAAAATTGAATATCCTAAAATCAATCAAGAGAATTCAAGGGAAAAATTAACAAAATTATTACAAAAATTTCATCAACCAAGTTCAAGTTTGAAAGACATCAATATGAAAGAATCAATTATGTGCAAAGGGGCTATAATGATTAATCATGTCAAATCATGAAGATGTATTGAGTTATCCTCTAAATTTTATCTACAACAAGATATTGTGTTTTGGGAACTAACCTTTTGCAAGTCTATCAAGCAATCAAGGCATCTATCAATCAACTTGTGTGTAGAGTCTCTCCTTCAAGGCTTTTCACATCAAGGTAACCTTATCACTTTTCATTTTTTATTTCAGTAAATTATTGTTGTTTTGGCCTCTGCCTGACCTAGGTATTCCATCTTGATCATCATCAATCATTGTACGTGGACATAGAAATACCAAAATAGGGTTTGAATTAGGAAATCCCCTATATATCACAACCTTTTCCCTTATTTTCATGTGTATAAGTTAACTCTAGAGGTTTTAATAGGTGAAAATATTAGGAAATAGAGTGTATACCTTAATCCACATCTCAAAACTTTTAAACTCAAAAATTAGGAGTCTAGTCTAGGGTGCATCACGCCCTATACCAGCCAATTCAAGATCAAATTCATAGTGTAGGTTCCTCATTGTTGTCATTTCTCAGATCCAATTCAGTTCTATAACTTTCTATTTTTTTCTCTACGATAAGATAATTTTCAGATCTAGGTTTGTATGTCAAACAAGCTTGTAAAATCACACATCAAATTTATCATCCTCACAAAAAAATGTAACATAAACCCTAGGAGGTTGGCTCTTCCTTGTGGAAGCAAGATAATCATAAAACCCTAGTTGGTTTATGTTTAAATGTTGAGTCAAGTGAGAAGAATATAATCCTAGTTAACCTAATTGGATCTAGGATCACTTTTCCTACTTGACAACTTGTAGGTTTGATTATGAAGAAATAAATGATATGATTATTGGAAAAAGGGATAGGGATACATATTGTCTTACAAACCCTAATTTCTAGTATTCCCCTTCTCTTAGCACATCATATGATTATAATGACCAAAAAATGGATTGATAGATCAACTTAAAGAGGAGGCACAAATATAAATAATTGTTGATTTAAAATAGGCTTGATTAAAAATAATTTGTATGTGCCCTAATGGGGTGAATGTGGATAAATTCTATGGTGCATAAATTTTTGGCATGTGTTATCAGGATATGGAAACATATGTTACTAGTCAATATTCTCTTCCTCCCAAGATGTCATCCAGAGAATAAGTTGAACATAATAAGGTGTTATACGACCTTAAGAATGAACAACAACTTCTTGCAAGAATTAGCTTGTAGGAAGCTCAAATTATCACCCTAAGAATCCAAATTCCCTTTCAATGAGTAGAGAGGAATATCTTCCTTATGAGGAGGATTTTCTTAGCACTATGAAGAAGAGGTTGATTAGTATGATGCATTATGATATAAATCTATGGATGGATAATATGACTATAGTGATTATGATGTAACTGATCTGATTTTTAAAGATATGCATAGTATTGATGAATAAAGGTGTGATTTTCCTACCCTCAACATAGTACACCCCAAGGAACCTCCATATTGTTTATAAAAACTAACATTAAATAAAGATTCACATTCAAATCTACCAACATCCATACTTGAAAAATAAGTAAAAATATCTTGAGAATCTTGAGGGGGAATGTGAAGGAAAAATTAAGGTATTACAATCCAATGTTGACCCTGTAGCTACAAAAGGTCAAGTGATTTATTCCCCTATCATTCCCTCCAAAACTCTTTACAAGAATCTAGACATATCTTGATTTGATTATGAAATGAATATTATGATAGGAAAGGTATACAACTATATGCCTAGGTTTGATGTTCATGATAGTAGTGAAGAGGAAACACATGTCAGGGCATTTTCATATTTCATTTAAAAATATCAATTTAATGATGAAGACATGTGGATGAGATTTTTCACTTTGTCATACATGGGAAAGGAAAGGAATTAGTATGATGAATTCCTAGAGAATTCTTTTGCCTCTTGGGATCATCTTGTGGTTGTGTTTGAAGAATAATTCATTTTATACCTTATTGATCTTGTTAAAGAATTGGAAAACATCATACGGCAAGAGGGAGAGTCTAACATGGAGTTCAATCACATATTTTTTTTTGTCCTTTCCAAGATTCCAAGTATTTTTTAACCTAACACTCCTTGCTATATTAATATTCTCCTTGGTGGTTATGAAACTATTCTGAGTTCAATATAGGAAAATTTTAATTTGGTGAATATGCAACAAGAATATTTATTCCTTCACTCCATTGAGGAAGTGAAAATGATAAAATTGTAAAATTATTATATTTGTTGGTGTAAATAAAGTCTTGTACCTAGTTAATTCATTAATAGGGGACTTAGGAGATTTATTTACATGTTAAATTTACTTAGGTCCTAGGAAGGAATCTTTCTAGAAGGTATTAGTTGTCATTAGATCTTATCTTATCTTTTGACTTATAACACGTGTCCTAAGTAGTAGTGATAAGTTGTCTCATGACATAGGATTAAGACACTTGTCATAATCCTATTTAATCTTGTGTCTCAACTTGGCTATATAACCAAGTGTTCTCATATGAAACATACAACTATTGGAATAACTTCCATTGCAATCTTGAGCATTGCATATTGATCTCTTTTATGCTTTCATGAAGTGTCTAGATCTTGGGTGCCTATAACCTTTGGCTAATCTTGCATGGTGTAGAGTTATTCTATACCAACTCTTACATGGTATTAGAGCTTGTGAGATTGATTCTTGTTAGTATTTATTAAGAGATCCTCGTAAATCTTGAAAAGTTGAGTATGCTCTTCTCTTGCATTAAATGATGACTTGGAGAACCAGAAAAAATTGATAGAAATACTAGTTTTGGGGAGTTTCCTCTTTGTGTCCTTTTATTGCAAGTTCAAATCAGAGATTTTTGGTGCAAATATGAGCTCGCCATTGAGATAAAAGGGTTCAAGAAAGTCATTTGTGCCTTTTATTTCATCCAAATTGAACATATGAGGCTAGATCTATGATGGTTTGAAACTAAAAAGTGGTTGCTAGATCCAGAAGGTAGCTGCAATTTTGGAGCATTTTGGGTCAAATTCGACCCTACCATCGTGTCCAAAAGGGCCAAAAACCCTAAGGTCAACTATCAAATCATTGAATTTGGAGAATTTATCCATTGAGGCAAAAAAAAATAGCTCAAGGAGCCATATGGCCCCCCAAGTCACGATCAATGCGCTTGGTACAATTTGTTTTTTAAAATATATAAATATTTTCTATGATTTAAAATAATTATTCAAAAATCAAAATAAAAAAAGTATTTCATATTTTATAACTATAAAGTTTTTGTTTAAAATAATAATAAAAAAAAAAATTATGTGGAGGTGCTACATTGGTACATAGACTTATAGAGTTCTGCACTACCACAGTACCCACGGGTGGGCCCAGCGGGCGCTATGTGGCTTGCAGCCATGGCCCTTGCTACCCTTCATAGTATAAACTAGTCAATCAAACAATTAAATCAATGACACTATTTTTAATAACTAGTGATCTTCAAAATCATCCACTAGTCAAACAAAAAACTCAATGCATCAGAGAATATTCGCCGCAGATTCCCTTGAAAGAATATTCTCTCAAATATATCCTATGAGAGCATATTCTATTGATTGCAAAGAATATTTTGACAGAGAGTTTCCCAACCCATGATGGCCATTTTATCATCAAATTTAACTGGGTGCATTGTGTGACGTCCATTTTTCCATCAATTTTAATCTCACAGTTGGATGAAATTAGAATCTCATTTCAAAAAAAATTCCCCCCTTATAGGTTGAGTTTTCAGTTTTGCAATTCAACTTCAAACGACCATAACTTGCTCATACGACCTCCTTTTCTCGAGCAATTTTTTTTATTTGGGATAGAATTTCATGCTCAATGCAGTGGCACAATCAAATTTTTATTTTTATGCCTATTATTTCCATAAATTTTATATTATCACAAATGTTGTTGAGTCGTTCTTATTTTCAAAACTTCAAGAGCTCCATTCTTACTCCTACGGTAACATTTTTGAGTGATTTTTTTTAAAGTGCATATTTTTTGTTTACTTTATCGCAGTGTAATCGGTTTGATCTCATCTATTTTTAAAAAATTAGTTTGGTCTTGAGGCCAAATTTGGCAATCTATAAGAAGTGAGATCAAGTCCACTTTGATTTTTTTGGGAAGTGGCACCTATAATCACACTAAGTATAAAGTGCTAAAAATCATATTTTTTGGGGGGGTTTCTTGATTGAGTAATTTTGGGGGGTAATATTGCAGTGGTTGATTGCATTCTTTTGCTTGGTTTGTGTTCTTGCAATGGGGAAATCTCAAATTGAACTCTTAACTCCACATAATTATGATAAATAGAGAAAATCGGTATGGAATTATCTCATGATGAAAAGTCTAATAGGCTATCTAAAGGAAACCATTCCTCAACCTACTGATGCTAAGGAATTGGAAAAATGGTAGCTTGATCATGAGAAAACACTTGGATTCATATGTTCATTAGTCTCATTTGATTTACAATTTCATGTTGAATCATTGAAAAAACCTAAAGAGGCTTGGGATGCTTTTAAGAAATTATATGGTAAAATAGATAAGATTAGGAGATATCGGATTGATAATGATTTGATGAATCTTGATCCTAAAAATTTTGACCACATCTAAGACTACATCTCCAAAGTTAAGCAATTAAGAACATAGCTAAAAGATTACAACATTGATAAGGAGGATTTATAATTGATTCTGAATGTGTTATCCAAGCTTGGTCATGAGTATTCTATTTTTATTTAAGGCTTTCATACCCATCAATTTTCTATGGGAGCATCATATGTTGATCCTAAGTTTGATGACTTTGCAAATCTCCTAATCCAAGAGGAAGCTAAGTTAATGAATATGGGTCTAATAGATTCTTCCAAGTCACAAGCATTGTTGGCTAGTGAATCTAAGGTATCGAAAGAATCGGTGAATATTGATAATGATTTGTAATTAAAGGTTTACAAATTAACTTGCTCTTAATTCTAATTATAGATTTTCTCAACTGTAAACAAAACTGTATGGCTATGTACTTTAACCGTTCAAATTACAGAATTGAGTTCACTTTACTCTTTACACAAATTACAGAAACATTAACTTATTACTTAAATGCCATAAATAAAAACTCAAAGAAGAAATCAAAATGCTGGAAGGAAACATAGAAATATTAGAGCACTACAAGAAATCCCTATGATTAGCTCCCTTTTTTGCTCCATTTTTTTCTTCCACCCACTATTTTAATGTATTTTTCTCCATTTTTTGGGAAAAGTCAGTGCTATTTTTTGGGATGGCATTATTTTTGGCATTTTTTATGCCAACCAAAACAAGTCAGTGCTAATTTAGGTGCAAATTGGTGTTGACATTAGTGTTGCAATTAGCACCATGATTAGTGTTGATATTAATGCCAAGATTAGCGCCAAAAACTACGCCTATGGTAACACCCAGATTAGCGCCTAAATTAGCAACTAGATTAGCGTCTATGTTAGCACCTATATTAGCGCCTAAAGTAATGCCTATTTTAGCACATGTTTTAGGGCCTTTTTTGATGCCTAATGTAGCACCTAATTGTTCTGATCTAGCAAGGATTAAGGGTGTTAGAACAAAAAATCCTTCCCCAATATTCACTAGCCTTCAATTGCTTGCCTACATTTCACTTGCATCAAAAGATCTATTGCCTTTGATTTTTCATTATATTTAACATGAAATGCAAAAGTTTGTGTGACAAGATCCATACTGTCACTAGAACTCTCTTTGTATATACCCATTTATTCCTCAAGATAATCATAAATAAGGCAAATATTTCCTTTACTACAGTACTTTGTGCAGATTAAGGGTTGAGGGTTGAGGGATTAAGGGTTGAGGGTTGAGAGTTGAGGGTTAAGGGCAATTTAATGTATAAGGTAGACGATTGAGGGTTTAAGGTTGAGGGTAGAGGGTTGAGGGACATGTATGGTTCAAGTATTAGGGTTGAGGGCCAATGTATAGGGTAGAGGGTATAGGGGTTAATGAGGGATTAGGGTTTAAGGATACTTGAGGGTTGAGGGATTAGGGTGGATATTTTACATGGGTTTAAGGGTGTTGGTGTAATTAAATGTGTTGTACTTAGGGACCACATAGGAGGTAGTTCGAGCTTTTCCATCTTTGGTGGACCTATCATGTTATTACTTTATCACTTCCACCTTTCGTGGACATATCATGTGATTAACTCTCCACCTTTTGTGGGTGATCCACCATTTGTAGTGATTATCACATTATAGCTTTTCCACTTTAGGTTGAGTGATAGATTTTCATAGTTGTCTCATGTCATAAGATTATGACACTTGTCATAATCTTATGCCCTTCTATGTTCTCACCTTGGCTATATAACCAAGGGGTCTTCTATGTACATTCAATCACAATCATATTGATAAGAATATAGTTCATTCTTGTCACATTCTATTCTCTCTTTTTGTGCTTTCCATTTGGTCTCAAGATCTTGGTAGCCATGGCCAATTCTAACAAAGGGTTTAAGGGTTGAGGGATTACTAGGGTCGATTAGGGTAAGGGATGTAGAGGGTTTAATGGTTTAGGGTTTAGGGTATTGGGTTGAGAGTATAGGGTTGAGGTATTAGGGTAGAGAGGGAGGGATGGATTAAGGGTTGAGGTTTGATAATTGAGGGTAGAGGGTAGAGGGTTCAGGGTTCAAGGTAGAGGGTAGAGCTGGTAGAGGATACATTTAAGGGTTTAGGGTTTAACTAGGGTTGAGGGTTGAGGATATATGGTTCAAGGATTAGGTTTGAGGGTCCAATGTATAGGGGTTGAGGGATTAGGGTTAATTAAGGGTATTTGAGGGTTGAGGGTAGAAGGTAGAGGGTCTAGGGTTTAAGGGTTGAGGGATTAAGGGTTGAGGGTTGAAGGATTAGGGTAGAGAGTAATTTACTTGGATTTAAGGGTTTAAGGGTTGAGGGACTAGGGTAGAGGGTATAAGATGGTACGTATTGGCCGGTTGAGGGTAGAGTGATGTAGAGGGTTTAACGGTTTAGGGTTTAGGGTATTGGGTTGAGGGTTGAGGGTATAGGTCGGTTGAGGGATTAGGGTTGAGGGTGGAGGGTAGAAGGTTTAAGGTCGGTTTAGGGTTGAGGGCCATTAAGGGTAGAGGGTTTAGGTGTTGGAATTGTGTGCCTCAATCCTACTAGCCTAAACCTCTAAGAGAGCGATTTTGGTGTGACCGCTGAGATTTTTGGCCAATCTACTTAAGTGATCATGAATTGTCTGTGAGATTGGTGTGACCATTGAGATGTCTAGCTGATCTAAGTTCTCCGTGTAAAGCTTCTTCATGACCATATCGGTGTGACCTCTGGTATGTCCTGGTGATGAAGGTTGTTGGTATGACCTGAACTATCAACACATGTTTCCTAACTCCTTCTGACAATAGAATTTTGGCCAACATCGGTGTGACCTTTGGTCTGTCCTACCAATGAGAGTGGTTGGTGTGACTTGAACTATCATTGTGAGATCTCATTTAGTCATCGATAGTGGTACTCTAGCTGATGGGTCTGGATATCTGTGTGACTCTATTTCATGGTATTTGGTCGAGTTGACATGAAGGTTCTGAAAGAGTCTTAATGACATAGCATGTCTAGCCGATAGTTCGTTCAGTGTGACTCCAATGAAATGTTTGACGGTCATTGGTATGACCAGAACTATTGGAATGAAATTCAAATCTCATGACAATAGTGTTGGTCTAGCCGATGGGTGTGCTTTCGGTGTGACTCTTTCCTATGAGGTGTTATGACCTGCAGCTGAGCGTGAGGTCATCGGTGTGACTTGGGACTTCAGTGAAACCTTCTTTGATGCGTGTTCTCTTGCCAGTAAGGTTGACCTTATGACAATGGTGCTCCAGTTGATCGTTGGGGTGACTCAGGCCAACAAGATGGTTTGAGAGGTGGTTGAACTTAATGACATCGGGGAGACAAGTGAGTTTGATTTAACATTATGAACTCTTGTCAATGGGCATTGTCTTGTCAATAGGCCTAGTCGAGATGTCAAGATGATAAAGACATCAGGGAGACTTTGGAGATCGATGTGTCCTTGATGATTGTGACCAATAGATGAAGTCAAGCCTATGGAAGTGAAGGTGGACTCAGTTGAACGAACAAATTTTTTTTTGACCTATTGATGTGTCAATTGTTCATTGAGGAAACTGTTCATTGTCCAAGTCTATTCGATATTTACCCTGCTAACGGTTCTGTACTGGTATTAAATCTAGTTGTACAAAATCATTCAAGGAGGTCCAAGTGATGGGAGAGAGGGAGAGACCCGAGGGCTGGAGTAGGAGAAGGAAACTCTGGTCTGAAGGATGTGACTCCTCTCCCTCTCTATGGATCGAATGTGAAATCTCCCTCTATGTGAATCTATTTTGTATGTTGTGAGAGAGTTTTGTAATATAGTGATGATTGTAAACACTTGAGAGGTTGATCAGAGGTCCATGAGAGAGAGGATCTACACTGAGTGTTGTATGACAGTATTGTAACAATGTGAAGATTGTATAAGGGTTTATGTTGTCAAGTATGTCTCCAGATGGAACAAGATGTAAAGTTTGTGAAAAGGCTATGATCCTGAGATTGTATTGTAACTCTGTTTGTTGTTGATCAATACAATGGATCAAATCTTTTGGAGGGTGTGGTTTTTTACCCGAAAGGGTTTTCCCCACGTAAATCTGTGTGTTTTGTCTCATCTTTCATCTTTCATGTTTCTTGGTTAGAATATGTTAATGCTTGTTGTTGAAACTGGATTTGCATGGGTTTCTCTCAGAAGGGTTAATGTGGGAAATGCACTATGTTTGATTCCTCTTTTTGATATAGTTGTACATGTCTTTAAGGCAATCTATTGAAATTAAAAGTTACCGAAGGCACTACTGTTCTTGGAGGTTTCTCTAAGATGATCAACATTTCCCAAAAATTGGTATCAGAGCAAGGATCCGAGATTTGTTTGCATGTGAAGGTTTGTAAGTTGCATGTACTTGCATGTGTGATGCATGCACTTTCATGGACTTTCATGTGGCTTGCATGTGTTGGCATGTAATATTTCTGGGTGTTGCTGGTTCTGGGTATTTCTCCTAAAGATTTCTTAGTCTATCAGGCTTGAGGAAATTTGGAGGAATTTTTTGATATATTGATCCTTTTGTGAGTAGAAGTTTTGTGGTATTCAAAGACAAAATGAAGCATGAAGGGTGGTGAATATGGAGAAAAAGGCCTTGGTTATGTTGAATTGATCTGTGTCTCCTAGTTGGCAGCAGTATAACCCTAATGCATGATGGTTTTGGAGTTTGTTTGAAATAGGACTAGAGTTCTTGAACATTGTGTTGATGGTGTTTTCTACATAGCGACAACTCAAACAAAATATAAAATATCATGTCTCTCTTGAAAGTTTGATCTCTATGAGAAAAGAGATAACCCCAAGGTCTCTCGGGTGTGAGGTCATGACCATGTAGTGAAACCACTCAGTGATAAATGTGAAAATGTTGGTAATCACAAAGGTCCTTACAAAAAAAATGTTGGAAGCTCTAAACTTATCAGATTTTATAACAAAATGATACTCAGATTCCTAGTTATAACCAAAGTTCAAAGAAATAACAAAAGATAAGGGTTTTAGAAATCATAAGATTAATGTTGCTCCTAAAATCAACAATACTAATGATGAAATAATTGGAACGTACCAATCCCTCAAAACTAATTTCTGCTCAACCCAAGCTATACCTGCAATCCTACATAAATAGTGCAATCTTCTAAGGAATTAAAGATTTTTAGATTATGGACATTCATTCAATGGAACTGGATAAATGCCCAAAATTGAACTAAGCACACAAGTATCAGGTACCGGTTGACCTTGTACAGTAATCCTACAATCAAGAAGTTGCCCAAAGTATGAACCAAAGATTGCTACAACACTCCAAGCATTAAATCACAAGCACCATTAAATTATTTAACTCTAAATCTAAAACACATTAAGATATTTCCAAACAATTTCAAAGATAGAATAAGAACCATGCAAGACAAATCAATGCAAAAAATACACCAATAACAACACAATGTCTTCACTTGTATTAAATCACCAGTAATAGCAACAATTGTGATATTTTGTATTACAAAACTTGCTTGAAATATGACTAACTCCTAATTCTAACTTTTTGCTCTACTTGCTAATCTACTTACAAGATCTAGTCTTCTAACTAACTCTATCTAAATTTTTTCTCTAACCTTCTAACTTTCTAACCCTTACAAATGAGGCAAAATTCCATACTTATAGAAATCTTTCCCATGCTAGCCAGAGCTAGGGCTACAGAAAAAGATCGGCCACCAAATACATCAGCCTAGACAACTAGTAATAAATTGCCACCCTGCATTGAATGCATAGGGCACCCCTTCAGATTGGCCTTGGACTTTTACAAATCCCGATACAGACCAAACAAGCCTGTGAGCCACTCTCGCCATTAATGCCTCAATCATGCAAAGCAGAAGAATGGCATGTACAAGTGAGCTCGACTTACCCTCGGCCGCAAAGTGTACCTAGTTGAATCCCACATATCCCACAACACCCTTGAATAATGCGCATCCTTTCCTCTTCGGACTCGACAACAACAACTTGCTTGATCCAGCCTGCACTCAAAATGACCACCATTAATATTCATTCTAGCATAAAACATTTGTGCTTATCAATCATAAACAACATGCTAATCATCAAAGAGATCCAAAACAACCACCACAATCAATTAAAACCTCATTAAAGCATCCCTGTCAAAGTTCAAGATTTTCACCCCTCCACGGAATTGAAGTCAAGAAGGAATTTCAATAAATTTTGGGAAATTTTGAGCCAGGAGGATTTAGGCGAGGGAAGCACATAAATCACCAAAAGGTCGATCATTCATCAGTCCAAAACTCAAGAAATGTCTTCACATACCATTAAATTATCTAAATCCATCTTGGAATGCAGAACCATAAACAACTAGGCCATGAATCCTCTCAGTCTTTGACAAATAACATATTTTAGAAAAATCTGATAGGGACGAAAATTACCGAAACTAGCAATACTTAGCACATCCAAAAAAATGAAGCTGGGACGAACTATCAGGCTTTTCCCAAGGCAATAGATTCTTATGAAGTCCACATAATTCACACACCATTGACCGATAGTTTTGACCTCCCAATGCCCCCAAAATGACCAAAACCACACTACTGCAAGCTAGGAATTTGACCATTGAGGTAACGCAGTAACCGCAGCACCGCAAACCAAGCACAAACCCCCCGCAGTATGGAGTTGAACCACACAACCATGGTCAGGCTCGAAGACACCCACGGCCTCGAGGTAAACCGCACTACCACACCACCGACTAAAGACTCCCACGGTAAGGTGGTACCACCGCCCAACCGCGGCCCAGACGCAAAGCCTTCATGGTGATGAGGTATGATCGTGCTACCGTGCCAAATGAACCAACCTTGCGCTACCGCAACTCATCATGCAAACCCCCGTGGTATGCCAATACCACTGCACAACCGTGATCTGACTCAAAGACACCCACAGTATCGAGGTAAAAATCCCCAAAGATGCAAACTGGGGAAACAAAGGAACGAAGGAAAAGTAAAAAAAAAACCAGGGAGACGGAAATCCGCGAAGCACCAAAATCCCTGAAGACAGCACAAACCAGCCAAAAAAGAGAAAACCAAGAAAACAAAGAGGCGAAGGAAAAGAAAACAAAAAATTGGGGAGACAAAAATCCATGAAGCACCAAAATCCTCGAAGACAGCGCAAACCAGTGCTGTTGGGTTTTCCAGGTAGCCGAGGAAATCTGCCCGAAGGGAAAATTCTCGAAAATAGGGAAAAACCTAAAATTGTCCCAAAAGACTTAGAATTTTCAAAGTGTTAGCATAATAGGGGTGTTTTACATGCAAGATAGGCATCCAAGAACATTGCAAAGTAGCACAAAACTACGACCAAAGGATCAAAACACCCAAAAATTGAAAACTCAAGATTTTCAAAGATAAGCTTAAAAAAGGGCAAGGCCATAGAAAAGAGCCAAAAGGCTAGGCCAAAGAGGGTCCCTACTTTTAGTGGGGCGTGTGTGTAAAACTGTACAACAAATGGCGACTCTACTGGGGAAATGCTCTAGAGAATTTCAATGACAAATTGGAATCAAGAACCCAAAATCTCTAGTTTCAGTCTAAGCATCAGGTTACCAATGGACAAGGTTTCAGAAATCAAAAAAAAGAAAACCTTTTCTGTACCAAAGTTGAAGTGTGTGTGCATGCATTCATTTCCTTTTCCTTAGTTGCAATAGGGACCAAACTTAGTCTGATAGGGCTACATAAGGATTCCAACTCCAAAAGCAACTTGGATAGAGCCTCGCTGCCAGTCAGGCATCCATAGCCCTGACGAGATTATCACTGTGACCCTCCCTAGCATAGCTCTACTACCAACCAAGTGTCCATAGCCCTAGTAGAGATACTAGGATACCCCTGATAAAGTGAACATTTCTTTTGATTTTCAATATTTTCTCTTCTTTTTCTTTTTTTTTGATAGTCTCTTTGAGATCTCTTTTTTAAGCTTTCCTTTTCACCTTGTATTAAATGAAGCCTGCACTTAGGGATGAGAACCACAATGACATTGGAGCAGAATATAAGATTTTTCACCCAGTCAGACCTCATAAAGACCATATGCAACCTTGGAATCCTTAAGATTTGTGTAAAAATATAAGACCTAAATACATTCCAGAATTTGACTTAATCAAGTGACTCTAATTCCCAGTACATGCAACATCAGATGAAGGAATTCCACCAGTTCAATTGACTTTGAAAAGATGATTAGAGTTTGTAAAAGAAATCCCCAAAAAAACTTTGAACAAGTAGCTAGTCATACAGATACAACAAGCTAAGAGGAAAGCAAGAAAACCCAAAGCAAGAGCAGAGTAGAAAGAAAAACCAACCAAAAGAAGAAAAAGAGAAAAAAAGAAAAGGAAACCCTAATCTAACTAAAGCAAAACATAACAGAAAGGGAACCTATTCTCACTATGTACAAGGAAAGAGTTGTAAACAACTTAGGACTAGAAATAATGCTTCAAATACTGCCCATTGATAGGCAGTGGGATATTTTCTCCAGCGAGGGTTTTCAAATGAAAGGCATTATCTCCCAAAATCTTTGTAATCTGATAAGGGTCGAGCCAAAGTCTGTCAAATTTTCCATGCTCCCCTTTTCGGTCATGGGCTTCGTCCCAGTAGAGAACCAAGTCAGAGATTCTCAAGGCTTTTACCTTGGCTCTCCTATCAAACCACCTCTTCACTACACCCTAATATTTTGCAAAGTTTTCTAGGGCTTCATCTCTTCTCTCTTCAAGGTGTAATAGTCTAGTTAAGCGGGCTTCATGTTTATCCTCGCCATCATAGTATTCATTGATGAATTGTAGGGTAGGGATATTTAGCTGGATGGGAAATATAGGCTCCAAACCATACACTAAGTGATAAGGAGAGGTTCCTAGTGATGTTTTCTGTCTGGTACGATCTACCCGGAGAGAAAATCTAAGCTGAGTGTGCCAATCCTTAGGGTTCTTCTCTAATAGATTTTGGATGACTGTCAAAAGGTTCTTATTAGAGGACTTAGCCAAACCATTTCCCTATGGGTAGTAATTAGATGTAAATTTTATAAAAATTCCATGATCATAAGCCTAGTTAGAAAACTTTAATGATGCAAATGCAAGACCATTATCACAAACTAAAGCCAATGGGCATCCAAAGCGATTAATAATACTTGAATCAATGAAATTGATTACCACTTTTGAAGTGCATTTTTTGCATGCAAGAGCCTTGGTCTATCTAGTAAAGTAATCAATTACAATAAGAATATACCTATGGCCCGTAGATGAAGGTGGATTGATTGGACCTATAAAGTCCATTCCCCATTGTGCAAATGGTTTTACCTCTATAATAGGATGAAGTGGAAGGGTTGCACACTTCTCCCTACTTATTGTAGTCTGACATACATGGCAGGTCCTCACATGGTTATGTGTGTCTTTGAACAAGGTAGGCCAATAATAGCCTACCCTCAAGATCTGGTTTATAGTGGAAGGTGCTGAGCCATGGCCTGTGCCATATCTGTCATGAAATTCAGTCATCACTCTCTCAGCTTCTTCCTTTCCTAGGCATCTCAAATAAACCCCCTCATGATTTCTCTTGTACAAGATAGCTCCCTTCATCATAAAATTTCCACTTTTCAAACGTAGATCTCTCCTTCATACTGCATTAAGGTGTTCAAGACACTGCTAGTTCAACAAGTAGTAGATAATTTCATCATACCAGTCTCCTGGAGACACTTCTTCGAGGTGATATTGTTGAGCTATGAGGTTAGGGCCCATCTCAGCCATTGTTTGTGTCAGTCCTTTCCCTCTTACCAATTTCATGGGTTGGATCTCAATATCATACTCTTGTAACATGGTCACCCACTTGGCTCTACATTCTCCCAATTCATTCTGCATCAACAACAACTTAACTATAGGATCAGGCACTATGACAAAGACTTTATTTCTTAGTATATAGTGTATGAACTTCTTCACAGTTCGGACCAAGGCATAGGCTTTCTTTTCCACATTGGGGTATCTAAGTTCTTCATCTTTCAGAGGAGCACTCATAAAAGCTATGGGATTTTCATTCCCTTGATCAGATTTTTTAGTTAGCATTCCAGCACAAGAGTGATCAGAAGCAAATGAGTATAAAAAAAAGGGCTTGGCATAATCAAGACTTACCAATACTGGAGCTTCAACAATAACTCTTTTGATTTATGCAAATGCCTCCCTAGCTTATGCACTCCATTCAACCTTTTCTTCTTGTTCCAGCATGGCATTCAAGGGCTTTACCATTTCTGCAAATCCAATGATAAACTTTCAGACAAAGTTAATTTTCCCAAAGAATGACTTCATTTCATTTTTGCTTGCAAGACGCTGAATTTTCAGTATAGCCTCTACCCATTCTGGATCAATGGAAATACCCCATTCTGAGATGACATGTCCTAACAACTTTCCCTTAGTGACTCCAAAGATGCATTTATTTGGATTAAGTGAGATGCCAAACTCCTTGCACCTCTGAAATACTTTGCATAAATCTGCAATGTCATCCCCTCTCCTCTTGGAAAAGACTGTCAAATCATCCATGTAGATAATTATGCACTTACCAAAAATGTCCTTGAAAGCAATATCCACTACTCTCTAGAATGTAGCCCTGACATTGATTAATCTGAAGGGCATTCTTCTGTAAGAAAAAGTTCCCCATTTTGTAGTAAAGGATTTTTTTTGCCTATCTTCATATTGGACCATAACCTGGTTGTACCTAGAGTACCCATCTAGAAAAGACATCATCTGAGACCCATTAACAACTTGAAGTACTTCATCCAATGAAGGGAATGGATAATTATCCTTCTAAAATGCCTGGTTAAGGTTCTTGAAATCAACACATAGTTTGATTTCTCCAATTTTTCTTTCTTCCTGGAAGCAAGTTTGCAACCCATGTCGAGTGTCTTACTAGGAATATGATCTATGTTGAAAGCAGCTTCTGCACCTCCTTCTAAATGATAGGTGTTGGTGTTTAAAAATACAACCCAGCTAGGATTTGCAATTCTCTAAGAGGTAGCCAACCTCTATATTAAAGAACCACAAAGGCTAGTGGCCAACTGACAAGATTCAGTCAAAGACTGACATCTCCTACACTTCTGGCTCTGCGGGACCAAGGTGGGTAAACCTAAACAATGCTCAAAACTTAATTCACTCATACACTGACATTGTTTTACAAAGCATATACTTCCCAATGAAAATATACTAAGGGAAGCATTGACAACTTCAAATTTGGCTAAATTTTCAGTAACTCAACCCTCTCAGCCATTGAAAAGCAGGACACACAACCAGCTAAACATTAAGATTAAAATGATTTTGCAATTAATTTTGGATCTGAGATGCACCAAACTACATAAAAGATCAATGCCACTTCTGGGCCATGGAGTCAAACACATAAAATGAAATTTCCCAACAAACAGTCTTCAACCAGTGGATTTAAATTGTTGATTATTTGCATCAGCTATTAGTGTCTTGCACCAACAATCCTTCTTTTACTAACAATCAGATTCTCATTATCAAATCCCATCTACACACCTGAAATCACAATCACCTGCTCAAAGCACTTTAACCATTTCTTTGAAACAGAACAATGAACAGACAAAACAATCTCATGAAACTTGAGATGATAAACTCAAAGACACTTTATATTATTGAATTTATATGACTGAAAGTGTACAAATATGGAGACAATCTGATGACATTCATGAATGTGGAAACACCTTCATGATGTTAATTGCATAAAACTGGCTGTATTTACTCATGAATTCAAAAAATTACAACTTACAAACTCAAATAATGACTCAAAAATTACATTATTCTATCTACCCAACCCAATACAAAAAATTAGAACCTAATATCAGAACCTTGTACAATGAGAGAATAATAGAAGATATAGAAGAAGAGAAATAAATAGGAGCAGCCCTAAATTTGATCTGGTGATGCCATCTGGAAGCTCCATTTACCCTTGATCAATCTGAAAAGAATATCTTATCTTCTTCCTTTGCAGCAACAAAACATATTCCCTAAAAACCAACATTTTCTCATCATTGCCCAGTAACTGAAAGCATGCCCATGTGGAGAATCTCCAAATTCACCTAGCTGGAAAATATCCTCTTTCCCGTGCAAAATTCTATTGTTGCACATTTAACAATTTTGTTGTATTTTATTTCCCAGCAAGTATTAAAGTTTTACAATTTTAATAATTTGCCTCCAACTTTACTTTACTGGCCAGCATGTTATATTTGTTTGAGCCAATAAAATATTCAACACAATTAATATTTACTCTCTCCATAAAACATTCCCATGCATCTTCACTTTTTAAATAAAATCCCCCAAATAGTGAATATTTGCTCACAGTGAATATTAAAATCACTTTTTACTGACGTGGGCAAAGATAAAAAATTTACTCCCGGGCAACATTTTAACTTTACATGCTTGACCATTTAAAAAATTTATATGGGCCCACCCCCTTTCATTTAAATACTAGGGCACATTAAAAACCCATTACCATTTAAAATATGATGGCCTCTTAAAAAAAATTCCCGTGCCTTATTTCACCCGGGCCCACCCTGTTTTAAATCTCAAACTATGTAACTTTTGAAATTTTTTAATAAAAGGCACCTCGCAAGAATATACGTGACGTCATATTTCTTGTGCGAGGCTCATGAGCTATGGCCAAGATTTGGCTGCCTCAAGACCCCATCTCTCCACCGTTGATTTCTTTTGTTACCTTCGCATCACACTATTCCCTAATTCCTCCTCTGCATTCACTCGAGCTTTGCACTCTATTCTTACTCCTCCATCGAGCCTCTTCCCTCAAGCTCCCTACAACCACAGTCAGCAATCACGGTGACTTCCTCCATTTTGCTTGATGGATGTCCATGTTCTCCATCTCTTCCCTCTATTGTGTGGCTGCTACTTGCACTTGCTTGGATTTTCTAAAGCTTTTTCAACAAATACATTTTGTGTGTGACCCTTTAGCCTTTGATGGTGCCCCCTCATCAATAAACAATGCTTGGTCTCCACGGGCTCACCATGTGTATGATTTTTCCGAACTTGGTGCCAACACACACACACACTCTCCATCGAGCACATTGGCCCTTATAAAAATGAGATCTCCTCTCCATCCTTACTGTGCAGAAACCCCAATCGAACTCCTCCACTCTTCAATTTGTGTTGCCTGATTGTTGCACTTATTTGGGATTTTGTTAAAAAAAAAATGCATGCATCTTTCATGTGGTCCTTCCCGTAGGCCCTTACTTTGCAAAATTTTATGCAATATTATATTTCCCTTTCATCATCACAGTGACAACATTCCACAAAATAAGGTTTGAGCCTTTGCATGGGTATTGAGACATATTTAGCTCCTTCCTCCTCATTGCACAATTTAGAAAAATAAATTCATTTTCCAGTGGTATTTCCACAAATGAATCATTTGCATCGATCCATTTTTGTGCAGTTTAAAATGGTTTCTTTTGATCTTACAATAATCATCTGTCTGGAATTCCATTTCACCAAGCAAATATAATCAAGAAAATTGACCATATTAGCATGTGTAATTGAGTTGGATTATTTAGTATCATGTAGATGTTCAAATAGCCAAGCAAGATCAAACAATGTTGTGACTTTATCTCATGGTCACTTAAGTGAAACGCCACCTTTCTTATTTTCTTTCCACACCATCATGCTTATGTAGCTCGAGCAGAGAATATCACTGTTTAGTGATTATTTCCAACACCACACTAGTGTAATTTGAGGGATTATAAAGATGAGTGGCTCAATGCAAACTACAAAATTTTCACCTTTACTTGTGCAAAGCATGTCGGGTCCCCATGTGGGTCCGGCTAAAAAAAATTCATTTTCAAACAAGTTTCACACTCAAATTGATTAGACTTAGCATTTGGGTGAATCTGGAGTTCAAAAATGAACTAGGTTGCAATTAGAATCTATTTTCTATCCCTTTTACAGAATGGTGAAAATTGGTCAAATTACCTCAGGAATCAATCTAGGAAACTGGTCAAACGACCCCTGATATTCAAGAAAACTTGCAGACACATAGATATTTGATTTGAGAATATAGTGCAAAAGATGACTAAGAGAAACAGATCACGAGGAATCGGATATTAATCGAAAAAGTTGCCCAGTTAGGCTTTTCTGAAACAACAGCTGTTCTGCACCAATTAAAACTCAATCGACTGCCAATTTGTAAAAATAGTGAATCACCTCTTGATGAGCTGCCATCAGACATAGTGGAACATTAAGATACCTTGAGCATGTGTGCAAAATTAATTCACTTGAATCATCACTGATCAAAAGATACTGACGGTTGAAGTTAGCCTCTTAGAAAGGCTGTCAGGAATGCAGATGTGAAACTGAACAAACTACATTCAGTTTCGACTTGTTAAAAATAACAAATCAGATCATGAGGCTTTGAAAATTGATATGTGAGATCATCTTGATATGGAGAATACGAAACAAAATTCGTTCTGACATGATAGTGAGCTGGTTGCAAAAACCAAGCTCAAACAGGAAGTTGTTTCGCAAAACAAACAGTCTACAAATAGCAGAACAGTGTCAAAACCCTCCAGCTTCACCTTTCAAAACTCTATCAAAACTTATCATGGGAAGCTAAAATTTTACATGCCTGCTCACATAGGTCAATTGAGTATGCTTGCAAATTGGTTTTCCATGACAATAAATAGGATTTATATTATAAGCCTTCAAAGTGGGTTACTCGGGACTGATTCTTCAGGCGCACTTCTGAAAGTGCAAAAGCAAAATTTTGAAATGGGCATCTCAAATTTGCAAAATTTGAGAGTGCCATCAGTGGCTCCGACTAGGGATGTATGCCCCCTTTGGGCATAGCAAGATTCTAGATCTTTGGAGAGTAGACCAAAAGTTGAGTCTATTATGCGTCCTCAAATTGTTCCTTTATTCAACCTTATTTTTTCAAATTCATTTGATGACCCCGGGTCACCAAATGAAAAAGGGGAGTCAAATCCTACCTCTGTCAAACATAATTCTATAGAAAGAGTTGATCTCTCTCAACTTATGCTTGCCTCTGTCAAACCATAACAACACAGGTGGCTACATCTTTGTAAACAATATCAAACTGCCCTTGTGCAAATGTGAACTTGCTCTCTGTTTAGCTTTGCTATCAAGTGTCAACCAAATTAGATATGTCACATCACTATCACTTTCTTTGTTTTTTGATCTAGTATCAAGTGGTAGCATTTGAAAATAATGATCAAGACCATATGAAAGCATAGTCTGATCACAACCATCTGCCTAATGAAACATGTTGGTACCCCCTAACAGACAATCATTCACAAAATTATCAACATGTTCATAACCACTATGCATTTGAAAGTCAGACATACTTTCGAAATTCTAATTATTATGTGGCAACAACTGATTACATTCATCATTTAAATCATTTTCAAGTTGATAACAGCTTGCCTCAGTATTTTTCACATTGCCACAGTCTATGAAAACCTCTTCCAACAGACAAAAATAGCACTCACATTCTGCCTTGTGGTTGGAATTGTTAAACTCAAACTGATTACTAGTTTGCATATCAAAATTAAAACTATCACAAGAACTTACCAAAAGATCTTGCTCATCATGCAAACCATCTCCAAGAGTATGCAAACAAATACACTCATGCATTAGCACACTTTGTGACTGTTCTTCATCATGTTGGTATTGAGAGTCATCAAAGATTTATGACTCACCATCATCTATAATCATATAGTCATCCTATGAACATAATGTATCAACCTCTTCAATATTACAAGTTTGCTCAACAACGAGCAATTCTAGTTTAAAAGAACAATCTGATTTCTCATTGAAATCAGCATTAACATCCACATGAAAAAACTCATGTATAGGCTCATTCAAGTCAGCAAACAAAGACTTGTCCAAATCTGCATTATAATCTTCAATAGTTGGCTCATTGGATGTATAAACCTCATGGTTATCCGCTGCATCAAACTCATCAAAAGAGATTTCTGAACTTACATCAGTGTCCATATCTTCATACTCATCATACAATGCATCATCACAATCAATTTGTTGTTTGTCTTCATCCATATTATCATCATCATGATCAACTGGTTCATCATTGGAAAGAGAATCAGATTCACTTGCATCATACCTTGCATCTTGAAGGTTATCATCATTGTCAAAGTTAATAGGGGTTGTACACATCAACTGAGAGTTGTCCTCATGTGCACATTTCTGATATCCTGTGGTCAATAGGTCTGAAATTTGTTCACAACTCAATAGATCATTGTTTTGATCTATTATTTCAACCACTTCATCTTCTTTACCTTCACTTGAATTGGATGCAATATCAAATTGCAAATCAAGGCATATCAAAGTATCATCATCTTCCAACTTTGAGAACTCGGTAGGCTAATCATAAACTGGATCTCCCCAATCATAGGAAGTTGAATTGTTGACAACATTGTCAAAAGAAAAGTCATAACCAGTCATAGTGAATAAACCATCTAGTTCTCCCTTCTTACTTTCTTCTGGGTTGTCATAACAACAATCCACATCACTTTGAATTTCAACATCAGATTGGGTATCATCACTAAACTTGTCACTTGCATCCTCTTGAGGATAAACATAAATATCTTCACTATCAAACTAAAAACCATCAATGGTTTTCTCATTACAACTGCTTGTGGCCTGTCTTTCAAACTGAAATTCATCACACACTTTGTCACTTGTAGCTGACATAGTGATGTTCTCAAGAGCATTTCCTAAATCAGCAAACTCCCTTGTCTCACTATGCAGACTTGCATCAAAGCTACACTCAACGCGTGTAGGCTTGACATAATCAATTGTATCATCATATTGTTGATCATATATCTCTTCTTCAAAGAGTAAATCCAACTCATATTCTTCTTCAGGTTCTTCGATTAGAAGACTCAACTGCTGATTTGCAATTGGGTACATTTCTTCTATAAGTTGTTCATTAACAACTTTCTCATCACTTGATGATGCATTCTTCTCATCTTTTACCTTCTCAAGTATGCACTTGTCTAAAAACATCTGATCATTTTCATTCACACCACTGCTGATTAATCAGTAGGTTTTCCTATAACTGAAGACAACAAACTTTGAACATACTCATTCCTCTATTTCTCCAAACTATCCAAAACTGTGTAAGCCATCTGCATACTCAGTATTTCAAAATATTTTAACAATGCACCAGATCCTTCTTCATAAGCTTCAAAGTACATATGGATACAATCAGAAGTGCTAGGTCTAATTTTTTTTTGGATTAGTGAAAGAGCAACAGAAAATCTATGACTGAAATCATCACTTGACTCTTCATTTTTTTTCTTGATCTGCTTTAACCTCATGACAAGGTCTAAGGGATCTCTTGCAAATTATTCTCTATAAGCAACCACTAATCTATCCCAGCAAGGAAATGACTTCTTAGGAAAGCTTAAATACCAATCCCGAGCTTGTGCTTCAAGAGATCTAACAAAAAATCTCATCCGCATGTCTTGATCTTTGAATGAATGTTTCTCCATGAAGCTGGAAAAACTTTGAACATGTGCATCTCCTTCACATACCGTATACCCATCAAATCTAGGCATCTCCTTGTAAACTTGAGCTGACATACTTTCAGTTTCATAATCAACCCATGATAAATCTAACTGAGCATACAATGGGTCAAAGGAATTGACAACAGGTGCAATGACTTCATAAGTAGACACAGTTTGATGGTCTCTTCACCAGGCTTATTGAAATAGCTTGTATCTTTCATCCATTTCTTTAAGTCCTCTTTCAAATACATCATTCCATTCAGGACTGAACCTAGGCTTATTACCTCTTGGGTTCTTACACTTTGGGGTATTAGATGCTTGAAGATTCTTATACTTTTGACACTTCTTGACAAGTTGAATCAAAGTTTTCACTGGTATAGCTACTTTACATTGGTGATCCATGGATATTACAAATTAAGGCTCACTAATTGTGCATAATTACAAGCCTGACCACATGATGGACAACATGGATAATTACTGACATAATGACAACCTAGGCTTGAAAATTATGACAATACAAATGGATGGAAACCCCTAAGATACACAAATGCATTGTAACCATACAAACAAGTAGATATTTGAGCACTAAACATAATTCTTTCAATGGAACTGTGATTACTTTCAACAGATCCAACTAATAAGAGTGTGAAAATTTGTATTTACTGTGCTTTCCCTTTGTCAATGCTAACTCACTCAATAGGGAACCAAAGTTTCTTCTAAGAAGTTCAAATATGGTTTTCACACAAAATTTTCTTGAAAACCAAGAATGAGGAATACCTGAGAACTTTTCGGTTGCTGCAAATTGTCTTCCTGACTGGTAATATTTGTAGATCTGGAACTTTCTATAAATTTTAACAGGTTCTATCAATAGAGTCGCCACCTATTTTCACAAAGGACTGAATTTCAAACAGTATGAAGTTCCTTTTCATATAAACTTCTTTCTGAGTTCCTTTCCACCAGCAGAGCACCACAGATTATAAAATTGTTCAGGTTCAATGCAACAAACTCTTCTCTAGGGTTGAAATTCTTCAAACTTTGAACTAAATTTAGAATGACAAATGATAATATGACTATAACCGTCTGCAACTGGAGATTCAGAATCTTCCCCAGCAGAGTCGCCATAGTTCACTGATGGCACTCTCAAATTTTGCAAATTTGAGATGCCCATTTCAAAATTTTGCTTCTGCACTTTCAAAAGTGCACCTGAAGAATCAGTCCCGAGTAACCCACTTTGGAGGCTTATAATATAAAGCCTATTGATTGTCATGCAAAACCCATTTTTAGACATACTCAATTGACCTATGTGAGTAGGCATGTCAAATTTTAGCTTCCCATGATAAGTTTTGACAGAGTTTCGAAAGGTGAAGCTAGAGGGTTTTGACACTGTTCTGTTGTTTGCAGACTATTTGTTTTGCGAAACTTCTTGTTTGAGCTTGGTTTTCGCAACCAGTTCACTGTCATGTAAGAATGAATTATGTTCCATATTATCCATATCAAGATGATCTCACATGTCAATTTTCAGAGCCTCATGATTTGATTTATTATTTTTAACAAGTTGAAACCGAATGCAGTTTGTTCAGTTTCACATCTGCATTCCTGACAGCCTTTCTAAGAGGCTAACTTCGACCGTCAATATCTTTTGATCAGTGATGATTCAAGCGAATTCCTTTTGTACACATGCTCAAGGTATCTTAATGTTCCACTATGTCTTATGGAAGCTCTTCAAGAGGTGATTCACTATTTTTACAAATTGGCAGTTGAATGAGTTTTAATTGGTGCAGAATAGTTGTTGTTTCAAAAAAGCCTGATTGGGAAACTTTTTCGATTAATATCCAGTTCCTCGTGATCTATTTCTTTGAGCCATCTTTTGCACTATATTCTCAGATCAAATATCTACGTGTCTGCAAGATTTCTTGAATCTCGGGGGTCGTTTGACCAGTTTCCCAAATTGATTCCTGAGGCAATTTGACCAGTTTTCACCATTCTACAAAAGGGACAGAAAACAAATTGTAATTGCAACCCAATTCATTTTTCAACTCCAGATTCACCTGAATGCTATGTCTGTCAATTTGAGCGTGAAACTTGTTTGAAAATGAAATTTCTTTTAGTCGGACCCACATGGGGACCCAACATGTTTTGCACAAGTAAAGGTGAAAATGTTGTAGTTTGCATTGAGCCACTCATCTTTATAATCCCTCAAATTACACTAGTGTGGTGTTGCAAATAATCACTAAATAGTGATACTCTTTGCTCGAGCTACATAAGCATGATGGTGTGGAAAGAAAATAAGAAAGGTGGCATTTCAATTAAGTGACCATGAGATAAAGTCACAACATTGTTTGATCTTGCTTGGCTATTTGGACATCTGCATGATACTAAATAAGCCAACTCAGTTACACGTGCTAATATGGTCAAGTTTCTTGATTATATTTTCTTGGTGAAATGGAATTCCAAACAGATGATTATTTTAAGATCAAAAGAAACCATTTTGAACTGCACAAAAATGGATCGATGCAAATGATTCGTTTGTGGATATACCACTGGAAAATGAATTTATTTTTCTAGATTGTGCAATGAGGAGGAAGGAGCTAAAGATGTCTCAATACCCCTGCAAAGGCTCAAATCTTATTTTGTGGAATGTTGTCACTGTGATGATGAAAGGGAAATGTAATATTGCATAAAATCTTGCAAAGTAAGGGTCTACGAGAAGGACCACATGAAAGATGCATGAATTTTTTTTTTAACAAAATCCCAAATAAGTGCAACAACCAGGCAACACAAATTGAAGAGTGGAGGAGTTCGATTGGGGTTTCTGCACAGTAAAGATGGAGAGGAGATCTCATTTTGATAAGGGCCAATGTGCTTGATGGAGAGAGTGTGTGTGTTGGCACCAATTTCGGAAAAATCATACACATGGTGAGCCCGTGGAGACCAAGCATTATTTGTTGATGAGGGGGCACCATCAAAGGCTGAAGGGTCACGCACAAAATGTATTTGTTGAAAAATCTTTAGAAACTCCAAGCAAGTGCAAGTAGCAGCCACGCAGCAGAGGGAAGAGATGGAGAACATGGACATCCATCAAGAAAAATGGAGGAAGTCACCGTGATTGTTGACTACGGTTGTAGGGAGCTCGAGGGAAGAGGCTCGATGGAAGAGCAAGAATAGAGTGCAGAGGAGGAATTAGGGCATAGTGTGATGCGAAGGTAACAAAAGAAATCAATGATGGAGAGATGGGGTCTCAATGCAGCCAAATCTTGGCCACAGCTCGCGAGCCTCACACAAGAAAGATGAAGTCATGGATATTCTTGTGAGGTGTGCGAGAATGCACGGGAGGGGCTTTTATTAAAAAAATTCAAAAGTTACATAGTTTGAGATTTAAAATAGGGTGGGCCCATGTGAAATAAGGCACAGGCAAATTTGTTAAGAGGCCATTATATTTTAAATGGTAATGGGTTTTTAATGTGCCTTGGTATTTAATTGAAAGGGGGTGGGCCCATAGAAATTTTTTAAATGGTCAAGAATGTAAAGTTAAAATGTTGCCCAGGAGTAAAATTTTTATCTTTGCCCAAGTTAGTAAAAAGTGAATTTAATATTCACTCTGAGCAAATATTCACTATTTGGGGGATTTTATTTAAATAGTGAAGATGCACGGGAATGTTTTATGGAGAGAGTAAATATTAATTGTGTTGAATATTTTATTGGCTCAAAAAAATATAACATGTTGGATAGTAAAGTAAAGTTGGAGCCAAAGTATTAAAATTATAAAACTTTAATACTTGCTAGGAAATAAAATACAACAGAATTGTTAAATGTGCAGCAATAGAATTTTGCACGGGAAAGAGGATATTTTCCAGCTGGGTGAATTTGGAGATTCTCCACATGGGCATGCTTTTAGTTATTGGGCAATGATGAACAAATTCTATTTTTTAGGGAATATGTTTGTTGCTGCAAAGGAAGAAGAGATGATATTCTTTTCAAATTGATCAACAGTAAATGGAGCTTCCAGATGGTATCACCAGATCGAATTCAGGGTTGCTCCTGTTTGTTTCTCTTCTTCTATATCTTCTATTATTCTCTCATTATATAGGGTTCAGAGATTAGGTTCTAATTTTTTGTATTGGGCTGGGTAGATAGAAAATTGTAATTTCTGAGTCATTGTTTGAGTTTGTAAGTTGTAATTTTTTGAATTCATGAGTAAATACAACCAGTTTTATGCAATTAACATCATCAAGGTGTTTCCACATTCATGAATGTCATTAGATTGTCTCCATATTTGTACACTTTCAGTCATATAAATTCAATAATACAAAATGTCTTTGAGTTTATCATCTCAAGTTTCATGAGATTGTTTTGTCTATTCATTGTTCTGTTCCAAAGAAATGGTTAAAGTGCTTTGAGCAGGTGATTGTGATTTCAGGTGTGTAGATGGGATTTGATAATGAGAATTTGATTGATAGTAAGAGAAGGATTTTTGGTGCAAGACACTAACAGTTGATGCAAAACATAAACAATTTAAATCCACTAGTTGAAGACTATTTGTTGGAAAATTTGTTTTATGTGTTTCACTCCATGGCCCAGAAGTGGCTCTGATCTTTTATGCCGATTGGTGCATCTCAGAAACAAAATTAATAACAAAATCATTTTAATCTTAATGTTTAGTTGGTTGTGTGTCCTACTTTCCAATGGCTGAGAGAGGGTTGAGTTACTGAGAAGTTAGCCAAATTTGAAGTTGTCAATGCTTCCCTTAGTATATTTTCATTGGGAATTATCTGCTTTGTAAAATAATGTCAATGTATGAGTGAATTAAGTTTTGAGCATTGTTTAGGTTTACCCACCTTGGTCCTGCAGAGCCAGAAGTGTAGGAGATGTCAGTCTTTGACTGAATCTTGTCATTTGGCCACTAGCCTTTGTGGTTCTTTAATATAGAGGTTGGATACCTCTTAGAGAACTATAAATCCTAGCTAGGTTGTATTTTTAAACACCAACAATAGGTTCCAGTAGAGCATTAATTGGTCTTTGTATTTGCCTAAATGGCTTAACATTTGACTTCAGGGGAATAGTATGTGTAATGGTTGAGGTATCATATGTCTTAAAGTCATTATAACCCCATGCTATCACATCTTGATATGTGTGTAAGGCATCAATAATTCATCTCCTTCCCTTTGGAGTACACACTTTACCAATGAAGACATTCTTTGCATTTTTTGGACTTCCCATGTTATATGCTTCACATTGACTACTGAGAGACTCCCTCTTCACTTGTTGTTCTTGATCTTTTATCTTATCCAGATCAAAGATCCTCTCCAACTACACCATACCTCTTGGGATAGTGTTAGTTTTCAGGCTAATGACTCCTTCTAGGTCCATTTCTGCTTCTTGAGGCTCTACCTCATCAATCACTTGAGAAGAAAACACATCACAACTAGTGATGAAATCAAGAATATGTTTTTCATCATCAAATACTTAGAAATTAGTGACATTGTCAGGAACTGAGTGTACTGGAGTGAGTTCCACAGTAAACTTCTTCAAGCCTAAAAGTGACAAAGGTTGTATTGTGCTAGTTGCTTGTGCTAGAGAATCAGCGGTTTGATTCTTACCTTGAGGGATCAACTAAATGTTGAAGGAATCAAATCCTTCAATAATATCCCACACTCGATGTCTGTAATTATTCATCCTTCTATTATGACATGAGTATTCTTTCCTTACTTTCCTGACCACTAACTCAGAATCTCCAAACACTTGCAAAATTTTAACTTTCTTTCTTAAGGCCATTAATAACCCATGAACAAGATCTTCATACTCAGCTACATTATTAGTGCACTGGAATTGGAGCATATAAGTAGAAAATTAGGTTTTACCTTTAGGTCTGATCAGCTCAAATCCTACTCTAGCACCCTGCTTTGATTTGGATCCATCAAATCTCAATATCTTGCAACCATCAGTTCGTGATTTCTTCTGACTAACCTTGTGTAGACATGGAAAATGTACAAGTTCATTTTGGCACACCTGATCCTGATTACTAACAACATTTCTTCCTAAATCATATTCTCAACATTTCATCACATTCTATCTCTTAATTTAATAAATCATTATTTATTGAATTAAGTCTTCTTCTTTCAGTGATTAAATTAATTAATTTAATTAACCTTACATCCCTGTTTAATTAAATAAATCATGTTATTTGATTAAAATACCTCAAGTCCTCTTATTAAATTAAAACATTATTTAATTTAATCTAACATGTTCCTTCTTGATTAAATAAATCAAATTATTTATTTAATAAATCATTTCCTCTCAATTATTGACTTAAATTAATTCATAAATCTAAGTCTAAATTGTCACATCATCTAATTCTTCATTAAATTAATCAAAACCATGATTAACTTAATCCCTTTCATTAAATTTCTCTATAGAATGCAAGTTGCACAATAAATCAAATACTTTGATTTATTAATTCATCTATTTTCCTCACAAAGCATCAAAAGAGAATATTCCCTCATTTGAATTCAAAAAGGCCAAATGGACTTGGTCCTTCCAACAAGGCATTTAAGACATCTTACATGTCCTTTTGCATTGGGCCAAGTGGTCATAACTCCATTTGACTTCTCATCCACCTTGTCATTTCAACATTTCAAATTCAAATTTATGCATTTATCATGCACATTGGCCAAAATGTGTTCATTCCTCATCCAATCACATGTGGACAAGTGGCACAATGCCATTGGATTATCTTTTGTCCCGCATTGCTCAATCTTGATCACCTCTTCCAAATAGAATTCTATAAATTGGAGACTTCTCTCCTCATTTCTCATCCACAACCTTCATGAAAAGTTACTCTCTTCAATTGAGAACTATTTTTTCTCATTTCATCCAAGCATTCATCTCATTTTCACATTTACACCAAGGTTATGCTCAAATCTCTTTGGAGATTTGACCATTTCTAGATCATCTTCATTGCAACTTAGGAATTGGGAAAGGGCCAATTGCAACACTCCATTGGCACCAATTCCCCCATGGGATCATCATTCTATTAACTTGATTAGGATTTAATTTCATTTCTTGTATTGTGTTCTTCATCTTTGTTCCTAATTTTAGTTTAAATAGATGGATTTTATGGGGAATCTCTCACTCTTGTGTACATGCATTACATCTAACATCTAACCATGTTTTTTACTCTTGTGCATTTGCAGGTTTAGGGGTTCACATTTTGGCGCTAGAAGGAGGGCTTGAAAATTGTTAAATCACATTTTTTCAAAAAATTCCGTAGTTTCTAATGTTTTTTGTGCAGACACAGCAAACTCAACCACGCGATGCTATATCGAGCTTCTTTCAACACCGCGGCACAATACTTCACCGCTTTCAGAGACGCGACACCATATTGACCCGCGCTTAGTTCCCTAACTTTGCCATGTATCCCACCCACCTATCTTTTTAAAAAAAATTCTAACTCCCCCGTACCCACCCTCGCGGCACAATACTCCACCGCTTTCATCACCGTGGTGCAGTATCACACTGCGCTTTCTCCAAATTCTGTCGCTCTATCCCTCCCGCCTAAAAAAATTTAAATTTTCAAACTAGGTCACTTCCAAACTACGTCGCTTACCTCTATTGCGCCGCTTTTGCGCTCTCTGTCTCTGCAGAGCGCTGCCCAAAGTCAACCGTGTGGCGCTATATAACACCGCTTTTGGCCAAACTCCACTGCTTTTTCAAACTCCGCCGCGGGAAAATAGTGAAGTTTTAAATTGACATGTGCTTTTTTAATTTAGGATTTTTTAATCTCTAATCTAGTTTTATGTCTTTATTGCTCTCTAGTTTTTTGTCATTTTGCAGGTTGGAGCAAAGGAAGAAGTTTATCATGATACCATGTTCACCAACCCAAAGTGTTTTTAAACACTAAAGTGTTCTTTAACACTCCTTAAAAAAATTTGTTAAACATCTTTGACCTTAGGAATACTAAATTTAGTTTGGATTAAAAAGAACAAGCAATTTTGGTTTTTTTTTATGACACCATGTTTTTTATGTTGTACAAAGTGTTCTTAGACACTAAAGTCTTTTCCAGCACTCTTTAAAGGATTTGGTAAGTTCATTGATCTTAGGACACTAAATTTCTTTTGGGTTCTAAAATTAACAATCAAATTTCCTTTCAAAAGTTGCCAAGGGGTTAAAAAGAACCTTAGACAAATATAATAGATTTTGTTTAAAGGTTAACAATTGAACAAGGCAACCTCACATTTCATTTGGTGCTTAAAAAGAATTCATCATTGCTTTGAGGTCCAAAATGAACAAGTGTTTTCCATGTTTTGCAATCCTTTTCACAAGTTAATATCATTTAAAATGCGTATGCGCTTCTCTCACGCTTCACATAGATCTTGAGAATCAAAAGCATTTTGGTAATATTAGGTTGTTAAAAATATTGCCTCCACATTTCTATTTGGGTGCTTAATATTTGAAAAAAACATGCGAGTGTGAGCACGACATATTGCGGAGGTTTTCCCCTTTGTTTTTCAATAAAGGTTGTCTAAACGACGAGATATGTTAGCTTGCTTTTGTTTATCTTAGAGGGCCTGCCTTGTGGGAAAAAGTACTCACCCAAGGGAACGAGCCAACCAGAAACACGCTAAAGCCAAGCGACTTCCAACTGGTATATAAGTGTGGATTCTTGAGGAAAGTTCAAGAATTATAAGGATTATTTCGACAAGATGGACAGAAATAGACTCTCGCCGATGTTGGATAATCCCCCATGAACGAAATGCCCAAATTAGAACCCTTTGTTTAGAAAAAGGCCAAAACCTTGTCTATCTTGTTGGTGCAAAAGGTCATATTCTTTGAACCCACCCCATGTTATACATGCGGTCTTGTTGTAGAAATGGAAAGTATGCCATGGGAGATTCATGGGTACTAATGTTTGGCTGATCAGAGAGGTGTGTGCCATGGAGGGGAGCCAGTGTGGTCAAGCATTTAGCCATTCGCATAAGATATGCGCGGCAGGATCTATCCAAGTGGGAACCCAACAAGATATTCTCTCATCATCCTAGGATTGTAAAAGTGCTTAAAAGAAGAGAACACATTGCTTGGTTCCTAAAAAATGCTTGAAAAACAAATATTCACAAGACCTTCAAATTTCAAACCCCTTTAAGGAGACAAATACCTTTGACGAATTTAAAGCACTCTTGTTTTCCCTAGGGATTCTATCCCTAGAGGTTTCTAAGTGTTTGAATTATATCATCATTTGTTTTCGAAAAGGTAAAACATAGGCAAATTTTTCCCTATTTTCTTCAATTTCCACACAATGGACCTTGTGGGATGAGAAAGAAAGTGGGACACTAGATATATAGTTTGAAACATAAGCAAGCAAGTGTCTTTGATAAAAATAAATTCATTAAACAAAGATAAAGAGACAAATTGAACTTCATGTGTGTTGTTTCCAATGATTTCTCGCAAGATTAAAATCCCAAAGCCAAAGTTCAAAAAGATAAGCCTAAAATCCCATGAGCAACGTCTTGAGATGCTCCTTGAAGTAAGAGAAAGACTTGTATACAACTTCTACAAAAAGGCTTCAAGAAACAATTCGACTTTGTACGCATTTTATTACCAACAGAATCCCAAACTTTTTGAAAGGTTTTCTTTTCTCCCATAGGAAGTATAGCGTGTTCTTCAACACCAAGATCTTGTAAGAAAGAGTTGTGTCTAGGTTCAAGTCTAGGATCAAAGTGTCATCCCCATCCATCTTTTCATCAAAATAAAATCTCATCCCATCATCAAACCTTTTGAGAACTCTAGAAAAATCACTCGTGCTAAACTTAGAGGGCTAAACCAACATCACCCTATCTTGGCTTAACACACCTAGCCAAAATAGTCAACACTCTTGGACGAATTTACCTCTAGGATAACACAACTTCCTAAGGTTTACTAGTTCATAAATCACATTGGCTTAACACACTTAGCTAATTCGTTCACTTGTGCAAGTTCCCCTAGGATAATGCAACTTCCTAGGGAATACGACTTCACTACAATCTTGTTTGACTCAATACATGTAGTCAAACAATCATAATCAACCTAAGTCCTTACAAATTTAGCATAACCCTTCAAAATTTCTCCAAAAGTTCCATTCGCCTCATCCATTTTCCCATCATCGTTACCGCCCTCTTCAATATTTGGCTTCCCTAGTTTCTTCTCTTTTGAACCTGAAAGGTTAGGATCAAATGATCCCTATTTTTATGGTTCAAACTAGATCTCAATACAAGAAGAACATGGAGAATATCAGTGAAATACCAACTTCTGTGGACATGAGTCGGTTAACCTCTAAAATAAACCTTGCGGGATCAAGCAATCCCCCAATTAACTCTCCTTTATCATCACAAAATCCTCAAGAGGAGAGCCATGAGGAGGACATCACAAATGAAGACATGGGGATGACACAATCCGAAATCATAAAAATGGTTCAAAACCCTAAGAACCATAAAATTGTTAGTGTCATGTTCAAGTACTTAAACACATTAACGAAAGGAGGGGTCTCGTTCCCTTTTGACCTTGATGCAAGCACTAGTATGGACATGCCTCTTACAAATGCATCCCCAATGTCAAACATCAATCAAGAAATACCCCACATCACGACAACCATCACTCCCACCTCACCAATCAGAAACAAGGGAAGTGCTATGTTTCGAGAGTTACAGCAGCATCACCTTGTGACCAATAAAGAGGTAGCTGTCACCACCATGCCAGATAATTTTGTTTTGGAAAATCTATTGCACCCATACGTCCCACTCACATTTCATAATCCCGTTGGTTCATCTTCATTCCATGCCTCACCAGCCTATCAGTTAAACATACCAACTTCTCTATCACAAGAAGAAGGAGGTTTTTTTGGAACAACCGATGTTGCTAATCACTTTTCTTTCCAAAGTAGCATACCATCTCTTCCGCCATTTCCATTTGCAACCACATCACCACTCAAAGTGGGGTTTCCTCCTCTAAATACCGATAATTTCTTAGAACAGGGCAATGTGCACATCACATCAAATTCCATCTTTTTCCCCGCAACATCACAGCAACAAGTGGCAACCATTCAAGCCACCACTACAAACACATTCGTTGGTCCACAAATATCCCAAAGAATGCCTTCTCAAGGACCAAACATCTCCACCACCTCCCCAACAACCCAAATCCCAACCACCACCATAACCCCTTCATCGGTCACAATGGTTGGCGTCATTCCCATTCCACCACCAATCCCACCAAAAGCCAACACAACAAATTCATTCATCACCCTAATCCAAACTCTTCAAAAGGCCAACCAACAAAGAGTACTCAACAAAAAGTAGCAAGCCCAAGTACAAGTGCAAGCTCAAGCTCAAGTGCAAGCCCAAGCACAAGCGCAAGCGCAAGCCCAAGCACAAGCCCAAGTGCAAGCTCAAGCCCAAGCCCAAGCTCAAGTTCAAGCTCAAGCCCAAGCACAAGCACAAGCCCAACAATAGGCACAAGCCCAATACCAAACGCAATTGCAAGCGATCCATCTGCAAGCTTACCAACAAGCCCTGCAAGACTTTTAGGCACAACAACAAGCTAAACAAGCAACTTTGTTGGCACAACAGTAGCTCAACCAACAACAAGCTTTGTTGGCACAATAGCAGCTAAACCAACAACAAGCTTTACTAGCACAACAATAGGCTTCATGGGAACAACAACAGATGGACCAACAACAAGCATTGTTGGAACAACAACAACAAGATCAACAACAAGCGTTGTTGAAACAACAACAACAAGATCAACAACAAGCGTTGTTGACACAAATGTAGGCATACCATCAGGGTTTGAATGCACAACCGAGCTCATAGAAAATGCCCACTAGTACTCTCCCCACCCATCAAATACCTCGAACACCTCACAACTCATTCATCCCACCTCCCAATTCGAGCAAAAATGTCGCAACACAAATCAAACTGCTCTCGTAGCAAGTGTTGGACTTACAAGCAAGAAAAACCACAAGGACACTAGGCAATTTTTCCCCGTATCCTTTCAATAGAAGTCTCACCATGATACCATTCCCAAAGGGATTCGAGATCCTCAAATTTGACAAGTACAATGGAACAGGTAACCCTGAAAACCACGTCAGGGAATTTCAGGTGCACTGCATGGAGGTTGCATATGATGACACATATCTAATGTGACTCTTCCCTTGTAGTCTGAATGGTCCAACCATGGAATGGTTTTCTCACCTACCCATGGGCATTAAAACATTCGAGGAAATCATGAAAGCTTTCCTTAAAAAATTATGCTTTCAATATGGGTGCGGACGTTAGTTTGGAAGAACTATCATCACTCAAACAAAGGAAAGGAGAGCTATTCGCATCTTTCTTGCAAAGATGGCAATCCAAAGCCAATTAGAGCAAGTGGACCATGCCGGAAGAATAACAAGTTTGCACCATCATAGCCAATCTAGATGAAAACTTGGCATTTTACTGGAAAATGCAATGCATCACGTCCTATGATCAATTAATCCCAAAGGCGCTCAACATCAAAAGAGCCCTTACTACACGAGGAGGTGCATCAACATTCACTCCACCCTAGGATAACCACCCATCTAACAACTACAATGATAAACTTCGAACATGGTTAAGGAATAAAAATGTCATGAATGACGGCATGGTCGATGCTAAAGTGGTCATTAGTGCCCCTAAGCAGAACATCCAAAATCATCATCAACCACAAAATCATAATCGTAACAATGTGCAAACTAATGCGATAGTAGCACAGCAACAACCAACGCCCACACATCAAATCAACAACTTGGGTAATCAAGGAGGACCACCTCCCCGAGGCAAGTATCCCCCCAAGAGAAAGTTCATAGCTCTTGGTGAATCGATTGAGTCCATAATGAAGAAGTTGGTCAAGAAGAATCTAATCAAAGTTTCTAACTCAAAGCAATATGTGGAACCCATGACCAAACCACCATGGTATAATGAAAATCTCCTTTGTGACTTTCACAAGGTCAAAGGACATACCACCATCAATTGCATGAGGCTGAAAAATATCATCCAAGACCTCATTGAAGATAAAATCATCAATATCGAACAACCAACTGGAAACCAAGACCTAAAGATATATACGAATCTAATGCCGAACCACAACCAAGGGAACAATCAAGACAATAATCAAGGGAACAATAAGGGTAAGCAAAAGTATGCTAGTGCTAACCTACTATACGAGGAGATAGTCAGATGCATCGATGAGATGGTCACCGTCATAAATGTCAAAGGAGCCAACAATGACTATGGAGTCACCACACATGGAAAAAAGGTTACCATTGTTGGGGCGCCAGCTAAGACCCCCATTTCTAATACAAAGGCTATCCCCTATGACTACAATGTCATTGACTAGCTGAAAAGAACACTCGCCCAAATCTCCATCATGGAACTATTGAAAATCTCCGCCTCCCATAGAAAGATCCTTGATGAAGCATTAGTTGTGTCCACCGTCTCTACCACCCTTGACAAAGAGAAATTCTAGGCTATGGTCGGTAACATTGTTACCCCAAATCTCATTACATTGTCTAACCAAGACTTCCCCCCGTAGCCATCTCATAACCGCGCCCTCCACCTTCAAGTGCTCATCCATAAAAAGAAAGTCAAATGAGTCCTGGTGGATGGAGGTGCAGGCCTTAACATCTATTCCCTAAAACTCATAAATAAATTGGGATTTGTCGAGGATTCCATTAATAAGAACAAAAGCATCATGATAAGAGCGTATGATGACCAAGAAAGAGTATCTCAGGGTACTATCAAAATCCCCATCCAAGTGGGGCCGACAACCATGGAAACCACCTATCAGGTCCTTGACCTCGACCTACTATAAAAAATCCTCTTGGGATGCCTGTGGATCCATGGAATGAAGGTTGTGGCCTCGACCTATCACCAATGCATCAATTTTTTACATCAAAACGAGGAGGTCACTATATATGGGGATCCCGAACCTTTTGCCTACTGCAAAAACTTGGAATCCAAGTTTTATAAGATTCCCCAAGTACCCAAAAATGATGAAGGACCATCTACTTCATACATAGACCCAGCCAACCTCGCTTCCACTTCTGCGACAGAGACACCCGCCATTCCTGACATATCCCAAATCAAAAACATGATCTAAGATAATGGATGCGGCAACTACAGAATGAAAAGAAATGCATTTTTTGTAGGAGACCATAATCTCCTAGGTCGCACGAACAACCTCAGCTAGTTGAAACACCTATCCACACTATTAGGGCAGAACCTTCTAGATTCCACCATTGGGGGGATCTCAATAGAGAAAATGTGGATGAAGAGGACATCTCAAACACATTATACCAAGATGAAAGGCCCACCGCCACCCTACCCATGGAGGAAACTAACAAAGGGTTACAAATGATGTTTGGTATGGGCTATAACAGGAACAAAAGCCTTGGAAGAAACAGAGATGGACAGCTAGAGCCCATCATTGTAGAAAGAAGAATGTGGAACCTTGGCCTTAGGTATACTCCTTGGAGTATAACCATATGTGGTAGGGGTACTCCCAGAAGGGTAGTCAAGCCCTCTCCTCAGGTAACAACGACCAATCCTAGACCACCTGTTTGCTTAGGTATCCCACTCGATAATTACACCTTTGACATCACCAATGTTTGTCCCAGTAGTGACGATGATGATACCATAGCAGGTCTCCCTAGGCTTTTCAAAGATTCCACCTTGTTAATGATTAGTGCCTCCACAGCTGATTCAAACCAACCAACCCACCGAATCACCTTAGTACACCCCCAACTCATTGATCACGATCCACGGGGACCACCAATTTTAGACTCATTCAAAAATGATGAGGCGCTCTCAGAATTCATGTGACTAAGGGATACAGTTCCATGTGGGGATCACAAGGTGGGTTTTGACATCACATTAGACACATAGGTATACTATGGGGAGACGATTGAGTCCTTCAATCGTAAAAGGAAAATAGCGAGAATAAGATCGGGGTTATTGAGTGAAAACCACACTGTGGCACTCTCTAACCACAAAATAGTAAAAATAAAAGACGCATCTAATAGTGAAAACCTCTCTGAGGTGCTAGAGGATGAAGGATTCAATCTCCCCCCTATTGCTCTACATTAGGAGAAATCAGCAGTATTGGCAAAGCAGTGCAACCCTGTCAACTTTGGGAACAGAAACAAAGCCGCAAATCACTTTCTATGTCGAGTCGCTCTTAACAGAGGAACAAGAACTGTTAGCAGCATTCCTGAAAGAAAGAAAGGTAAACTTTGCATGGACCTATGCTGACATGCCAGGTTTGGATCCTGAGGTCGTGGTTCATCATTTGGCTGTTTACCCTGGAGCAAAGCCAGTCAGACAAAATTTAAAGAAGATGCACCCACAAATAGCTCTGCTCATGAAAATAGAATTACAAAATCTCCTAGATGTTGGTTTCATACGACCAATTGACTATCCAAAGTGGGTATCTAATCTTGTGCCAGTCTCAAAACCAAATGGGGGAATTTGCATCTGCACAGACTTTAGAGATATAAACAAAGCATGTCCTAAGGATGATTTTCCACTACCCAACATTGGCATGATAGTGGACATGACAGTCGGACATGAGATGCTATCCATAATGGATGGCTTCTCGAGATATAATCAGATAATGATAGCAAAGGAAGACCAGCACAAGATAGCATTTACATGTCTGTGGGGCACCTACTGCTGGAATGTGATGCCATTTGGGCTAAAGAATGCAAGGGATACATACCAAAGGGCCATGACACTGATCTTCCATGACATGATCCACAAAACTATCAAAGATTATGTGGATGACATATTGGCCAAATCAAAGAAGAGACAGGATCACATAGCAACTCTAAGTGCAATTTTGATAGGCTAGAACAGTACAAGGTCAGACTCAACCCAAAGAAGTGTCTTTGGGGTGCAATTAGGAAAGCTACTGGGGTACATAGTTTCAATGAGAGGGATAGAGGTGGACCCTGCAAAGGTAAAATCAATCCTCTATATGGAAGCACCAAGAACATTAAATCAACTCAGAGGATTACAAGGTAGACTCCAGTCTATTCGGAGATTCATAGCACAACTAGCTGGCAAAAAGATAGCCTATTCACATCTTCTCCACAAGGGAGTCGCATTTAGGTGGGACGACAAGTGCGAACAAGCATTCAAAAAGATCAAGGAATACCTACTTACACCATCTGTGTTAATAACACTGATTGTAGGGAAAACGTTGATTTTATACAGCTCAACAACAACGGCTACCCTTGGTGCCCTTTTAGCTCAACATGGTGAAAAGGGAACCGAGCGAGCAATTTACTATATCAGCAGAACAATGGTAGGGAATGAGCTCAATTACACATCAATAGAAAAGGCTTGCCTGGCACTAGTATTTGCAGCCTAGAAATTCAGACACTACATGCTAGCTCATCAAATTAAGTTAATTGCTAAGATAGACCCTCTGAAATATCTGTTGTCAAAAGCAATGCTTACAGGTAGAATGGCTAAATGGGTAATGTTACTATCTGAACATGATATTGACTATGTCGAGAAAAAGGCAATCAAAGGACAAGTTATTGTGGACTAGCTAGCAGAGGCTCCTCTCTACATAGACAACCCGCTCGTATTAGAATTTCCAAATGAGTCCCTTTTCAATCTCGATGCACCCGACCACTGGAAACTATACTTTGACAGTTCCCACACGCAACATGGATCAAGCGCAGGTGTGTTCTTCATTACCCCACAAGGAGACAATCTACCAAGGTCTTATAAGTTGGAATTCCCCTATATGAACAACATTGCAAAATATGAGCCCTTAACCATAGGTCTCAAGATTACGGCATAGTGGCGAATTATGGCATTAAAAGTCTATGGAGACTCGCAGCTTATCATTAACCAAGTCAATGATGAATATCAAACTAAAGATGATAAGCTCACACCATACAAAAAGGTGGTAGAAAGCCTCAAGGAATCATTCATCGACATCACCTTTGAGCAAATACCGAGGGCAAACAACAGAGTAGCTGATGTAGTGGCAATGATCGGATCCTTGCTAGATATCCATCGCAACGTCTCGAAACATGAATTCCTTGTAGAGAAGATTCTCGTACCAACTTTCAAGGTACCAAAGTTAGAATATGCATGTGAACTCATTGGTCCTGGTGATCTGTGGTACCATGACATTTACACCTACCTAAGGTTAGGAATCCTCCCAACTGACATCACCCCAAACCTAAAACAAACCTTTGTCAAAAGGGCCTTACGATTCGTCATCCTAGGAGAGACCCTCTTCTTTAGAAGCATCGATGGAACCTTGCTACATTGTTTAAAACTTGAGAAGCCCACGACTGCTCTAACTGAGGTATGCAATGGCACGTGCGGTTCACACTCGAGTGGTATAACTTTGGCTAAGAAGTTGCTGAGAACCGGGTACTATTGGCCGACAATGGAAAGAGAGGCACACGACTTCATCAAAAGGTGTCTACAATGCCAGCAACACAAAGATCTCATTCATGCACCAACTCAAGAGTTGCATCCCATTGTTACACCTTGGCCCTTTTCACTATCGGGGCTCAATCTCATAGGTTAAATTTCACCCACCTCATCCAATGACCATAAGTTCATTATCACCGCCATTGAATATTTCACAAAATGGGTCGAAGCAATTCCCCTGACCTACATCATGGGTAAACAGATATTTAAGTTCATCTTGAACTACCTCATTTGTCGATACGGTGTTCCTCAATCCATTATCTCTAATAATTGGACACCCTTCAAAAATCAGGATTTCCATGATTTGTGTGAAAAGTTCAAAATCCAGCATCGCTTTTCTACCCCATACTACCCACAAGGCAATGGCCAAGCAGAAGCTACCAATAAAACCATTCTAAAAATCCTCAAGAAAATAGTCAATGACTCTGGTCGTGACTGACATCTGCAACTAAATCCCGCCTTATGGGCCTACCGTACCAGCATCCGCACGCCGATAGGTGCCACTCCATTTTCTCTGCTCTATGGATCATAAGCCATCCTCCCTATTGAGATCGAGCTCTCGTCACTAAGAATATCTTTGCAAAACCTCATCACAGATGAGGAATACAGGGTTACAAGACTGAATGAGTTGGAATTACTATATGAACGACGCATGGATGCCCTAAATCATCTATAGGTCTACCAGAATCGCCTGAAACAGAGCTACAACAAGAAGATCAGGCAACACACCTTCCAAGTTGGTGACCTTGTGCTAAAAAAGAACCAAAAGAATGTGCCCAACCCGGATACAAAAGGGAAGTTTGAGCCCAATTGGCCAGCACCCTTCATCATCACCGCAAGCTACAAATCAGGGGCATATCAGTTGTCGACACCAGAAGGTGAGCCTCTACAGGAGCCCATGAATAGCTCTCACCTCAAAAAGTTTTATGCCTGAATCTTGCAAGGTATAGAACCAAAAAATACAAAAAATCAGAAAAAGTCTGGAAAAAATGGATACCTTGATGAAAACCTGGCAAACAGGCATCTTGGTGACAACAAAAAAATCAAAAAATACAAAGAATCCAAAAACAAAAAAATCAAAAAGAGGAATGAAAATAGTAAAGAAAAAAAAATTGTCCTCTAGTGAAAACCACTTCGATGGCACTTTGGACAAGTACCTTGGTGAAAACCTGCAAAACAGGCGTCAAGCGTAAATAAAGCACTCTCTATCCACCAGGATTTGCACGACTCACTCATCCATTCCATCACAACTCACTCATCCACCCATCCACCCATTTGCTCACATCCATACCATAGCCTGAGCTGGTGTCCATATCACGTTCCACCATAGTACTACTTGGCATATTCCTTAGGTCAGTTTGTCCTGCCTTTTATGAAGTAGTCTATCACATCACGCTGGGGGCATGTTCCTCTATCGACATTGGATCAAATTCGTGTACATTCTTGGAGTCTTTTCGAAATTCATCAAAAATCCAAAAACATCTAAATCATTCAAAAATCCCAAAAACATGTCAAAATATCAAAAAATCTTCAAAAAATTTCATCATTGAGTCTTGTCAATTTTTTCACCTTGTCGAACTATGTCATCTTTGAGCTTGAACATAGGCAAGGTTGATCTTTGATCATTCCCCAAGATAGTTAGGGTCAGTCCTTAGGCGTCAATCACATTGGCAATCCGTTTGCCCATTTAGGTCAGTCCTTTAGGCGTCTGTCACATCAGCAATCCATTTGCCCATTTTGTCTGCATCTTAGGTCAGTCCTTTAAGTAATAAAAGGGGCAATTCATTTGCCCATCTAGCTCATCATCAAGTTAGTTTGTTGTTAGTTGAACTGCGTGGTCTCTGCATGTATAACGTAGGCAAGGCTAATCTATGGATTAGCTCCTGAGACCTCTAGGATAGGTCTTTAAGTTAGTCTCTTCATCATAAATCTCAAAATACCAAAAACATTGAAAAATGTGAAAATACCAAAAAACAGCTTCAAAATAGTTAAAAATCCAAAATGGTGCATCCATCTCATTTTGCTTTCACCCGCGATAATCATCATTCCTAATAAAATCAATTGTCACCTTCACCCTTTGGTGAATCAATTAGAAGCAAGTATAGTAGGTTTAAAAGTGAACGCTCTAATTGTCAGAGTCTTGAAGGTCTAAGTTAGTAAGTAAGCAAGTTGATCAACTTGGAGTATCAATAGCTTATCACCCAATCAGTCTCATCAAAACCCTGATCACTGCATGTCCTAGGATGAAGCTTTCCTGCGATGGACATAAGCATCAGGAACCCCATAGTAGTTAGTCTTGGCTAGTGGTATGAAGAACATTAACTTGTTTGTTTACTTTATTTGGTCTTTTTGACTTATCTTATTTTGTGCTCATTCCAAGGACCTCTCGATGATGCCTGAACAAAACAGGTTTAGAGAGAAAGAAATGGGGCAAAGATCATTATCTTTTTTATCTGCTGCGCTTGTGGGATACCCTTGTAAAATAACTTAGTCGTGCATGTTTTGTTTGGTTTGTAGAGAGGATGTTTTAAATATCTTGTTGACCACATAGGGAAGCTTGCTTTTCTATGTTTTGGTCCAAGATGTTTAAAATGTCTAAACTACATCCTGAACGAAAGTATGTATGTTAAGTGTGAACAAGAATACTCCTATCTGATTGTCGAGTCAAAGTCCATCACACTAGGTACCACGCCATCCTGGTCCTTTATACCTTGATGCATTGTACCTACGTGTGTTATCAAACATAACACAATTGACCCTTTGAAAATCCCAATTCCTAGCAATGCAAATCGCCATCACCTTTCTAACTAACTCATTAATTCTGCAATTCTTTTATCTTCTTTCCACACTAATATGGTATCATAACAGTGATCAAAGCATCGCCCATGCATACACCCTGCATCCACATGATCATTAGCATTAAAACACATTGCATCATATCATTGTCTTAAGTTACGAAGAATAATATAAATTATTTGCATCCATTTCCATTTGCATATCATTACACCATCATTAACATACATTACATTCATAAAGCACGGAAAATATACAAAAAGAAATTCATCCACTACATACATTACATCACATAAGCATAAGAATGGAAACATCTCATAGAATCATACATCTACATATCATACATGTGCACCATACATAAAGGGCGAATCATCTCATATATACCATCAAAAAATATTTTTATGATACAAATCGGATCAAGTGTACATCGAATACATGGTACAATAAGGCCAAAATACTACAACTCGTATATCAAAAGAAAAAATGGAACAAACTATTTGTGATCAAAAGAAGGAGCTAGCCCTACTGGCTATTGTCCTCCCCATCCTGTCTCTCGCCATGGGCCTCTGTCGGTCGCCTCTCTGTCTGCTGAGAAAAATCCAACACTCTGCCTGTTGATGGCACCACCTGTCGGTAGTGTTGTCGATAGTACTCAGCCTCTTTGATAGCCTCTCTATACTCTCGAATGTCAACTAATCGACCTCAGGATGTGGAGGTTGCACTCTCTAGCTACCTCCGTCGGCCAATCTCCTGATCCCTCTTGGATCATGCCTGATCTCTCTCAACTATGATTGCAGTAACCTATCATTGAGCCTCATCTCGCTCTGCTGTCAAAACCTCTACCTAACTTTTTTAACTGCTGAATCAGTGCATCATGGGGACCTGGCTGTCCTGCTAGCTACCCCACCAGCTGTACTACTGGCTGCTGTTGTGGGCCTACCTAGGGCTTCCCATCTTGTCCTACTGCTGGCTGCACTGGTGGTACACCTCCCCAACCTTTTCCTGCTAACCTACCTCTGGGCCTTTGACGTGGAAGCACGGTCCCAAGAACTGTTAATCTCACTAGTAGACTGAACTATGCCCTGTATGCTAGAGTCACCCCTGCATTTGCTGGCCCCTAATCATATGGCCACGATCGAGCCACTAATTGTCTGAATGATAAAACTGCCTCGTCTGCTAGAATGAGCGGTCCCCATAGGGTCTCTCTAGTTCAGCACAGGAAGAGTGCCACGTACTGAGCATCGGAAATATCCTGCACCTCGCTGAACTGCCTGGCTACCCTGTCAAGAAGGTACCTCTCTATCATGGTGTGTTCTCGGTCCTGCATAAATCTGTCCTGGCGAGCAAAGAAAAGCTGCTCTGCATCATCCATCCATGGGCCTATGCCTATCCATGGCTTCCATATAAATACTATCATCTCATCTAGAACCCGCCGCCAATGGGCTATGCCATCTGTACTCATGTAAGTAAAGCGAATCCTCACCCCGCCATAGCACCACACCACGGGGTCATCTATTTCTAGAACAATCAATGTCACAATCGGGTGAAGCACCGGAATCCGCTCCCAGGCCCAAATATGCAGAAGAGTTAATCCAGCCCCAAGACCTTGACCCTCCAAATAAGCGAACTCGTGCAAGTCCCAGTTCAAGGAGGCCAACAGTACTGGTCCCTAGGCAAAGCACACTTAGCGAGCACACATCTATTGCCATGCTAGTCTCCAACCCAGATTAAAATATCGGTCGCGCCGATCAGGAACTACAAGGCCAGAAATAATGGTGGCCACAATCAGACTGTAAGTAGGGGTTTTACCCCAGTACCTCTCCAAATCTATCTGACCATCACAAAGCATGAGCTCGTCCACACCCATGACACCGAAGCAGGCATCCCTACCCTCCTCCAAATCATAAATCACTCGCTCTCCATGAATGGGCAGTCACAAGATGCGCCAGACATCCTTGAGAGTAATGGTAGCCTCGTCAGTAGAAAGATGAAAAGAGGATGTCTCAATGTGCCACCGCTCAGCCAAGACATGCATCATACCCAGATGTGCTCGAATAGGAGGAACATAAGCAATGAACCACATACCGAGCATCCCAAACTGCTCCTGAAGGAATATGTGCATATCCTGCAATCTCTCAGAAACTAGCCACCGGTGCTCCCTCGAATGAATGACCCCGTGCCTCTCCTGCACAAGGAAAAGTGTCACGTCAACTTCCCTAGAAAAATCTATTGTTTGTATCACCTTTCACTTTTGAAACAACAAAAGCAGTGTTGTTTGCAAAAGCGACGCAGTTTGTAATTTCCCAAATAGCACCGCACGGTGGACTTAGATAGCCAAGTGTCACAAATTAGCCCACGTGGTGTAGTTTGTGGAAGCGATCAACTTTGATGACCAAAAATCCCTAAGGCTAAACTCGCCCGTGTGGCACTCTATGCACAAGTGGCCCTATATAGGACCACGCGGCCTTGTTTGGAAGTTTTTTGCGGCACTATATCATGCCGCACCATTTCGACTAAAATTTAAACCTAATTAATGTGAAAATAACGAGAAAAATAAAGGTCAGATAGGGGTACATACCGCGAGTCCTGTGGCGGTTGATCATTGATATACTTGTACACACTCCAACACGTGTAGAGGAAGCTGTCGTTGCGCCATTTTCTCTAAGACTTGGAGCTCAAGTGTCAAATTTTTCAAGGTTAAGAATGCAAATGTATTGAAAGTGACCCCTCGAGGTCTATTTAAGCTTGAAAATTAGGGTTTTTTGACCTAATTTGATCTTCCGGCAAGGGTTTTGGTCCCCTAAACCTGTTTTCATCCAACCGAGAGTCATTTTGCACCCCTTTTGGCATTTTAATCTAATTTTTTGGCATTCTGGGGCTTTTTTGGCCTCTAAGGCACCTTGTCATCTTTTTCGCAAGATCATCCAAAAAATCAAAATTTTCGTCTGATCTCTCGAGAGGGCAATATCCTTTCACTAGGGCAGCAATGGGGCATCTGAAAAAATTCAAGAAAATCCTGGACCTTTGATCACAGCAGTTTATTCTTTGAAACAATGCAACAAGTACATTGCTTCAAAGAGGGGCAAAATATAGACATGGAAAATGCACAAGTTTGTTTTGGCACACCTGATCCCGATTACTAACAACATTTCCTCCTAAATCATATTCTCAGTATTTCATCACATTCTATCTCTTAATTTAATAAATCATTATTTATTGAATTAAGTCTTCTTCTTTCAGTGATTAAATTAATTAATTTAATTAACCTTACATCCCCGTATAATTAAATAAATCATGTTATTTGATTAAAATCCCTAAAGTCCTCTTATTAAATTAAATAAATTAAAACATTATTTAATTTAATCTAACATGTTCCTTCTTGATTAAATAAATCAAATTATTTATTTAATAAATCATTTCCTCTCAATTATTGACTTAAATCAATTTATAAATCTAAGTCTAAATTGTCACATCATCTAATTCTTCATTAAATTAATCAAAACCATAATTAACTTAATCCCTTTCATTAAATTTCTCTAGAGAATGCAAGTTGCACAATAAATCAAATACTTTGATTTATTAATTGATCTATTTCCTTCACAAAGCATCAAAAAAGAATATTCCCTCATTTGAATTCAAAAAGGCCAAATGGACTTGGTCCTTCCAACAAGGCATTTAAGACATCTTACATGTCCTTTTGCATTGAGCCAAGTGGTCATAACTCCATTTGACTTCTCATCCACCTTGTCATTTCAACATTTCAAATTCAAATTTATGCATTTATCATGCACATTGGCCAAATTGTGCTCATTCCTCATCCAATCACATGTGGACAAGTGGCACAATTCCATTGGATTATCTTTTGTCCCACATTGCTCAATCTTGCTCACCTCTTCCAAATAGAATTCTATAAATTGGAGACTTCTCTCCTCATTTCTCATCCACAACCTTCATGCAAAGTTAATCTCTTCAATTGAGAACTAATTTTTCTCATTTCATCTAAGCATTCATCTCATTTTCACATTTGCACCAAGGTTATGCTCAAATCTTTTTGGATATTTGACCATTTCTAGATCATCTTCATTGCAACTTAGGAATTGGGAAAGGGTCAATTGCAACACTCCATTGGCACCAATTCCCCCATGGGATCATCATTCTATTAACTTGATTAGGATTTAATTTCATTTCTTGTATTGTGTTCTTCATCTTTGTTCCTAATTTTAGTTTAAATAGATGGATTTTATGGGGAATCTCTCTCTTGTGTACATGCATTGGATCTAACATCTAACCATTCTTTTACTCTTGTGCATTTGTAGGTTTAGGGGTTCACAACTTGTCCTTGCTATTTCCCGAAGGCTCTTTAGGAGGCCTTGGGATCTTTCCTTTTAGATCATTTTGAATGCTCTATATATCCATCCTAACAGATGGGGTTGGATTAATACATCTTTGTATCTACCCCATGACTGCTTGGCATAGGCAACATTCTAGCTCAGAGTGAGGGGCATTGTGAACTCTACACCAATTGGGGAGCAACAATTCCTTGAAATTCATATGTCTTTCCAATTGAATCTAATCCTCCACACACTTCTGGATAAACTACTAGAAATTATCCAGCAAGATGAGTTTTCTATCCTCATGATCATCAAGCTCCTTTGTTTGTTCAAGTAATGCACCAAAACTACTTGCTTCTCATGTGGATTCATCAGAAGAGCTTTGCAACATAAAAACTTCTTTTGTATCTAAAACAAGCGTGGCCAAGACATAGTTCCCCATGTTGACTTCTGACAACAATATCTCATTTGAAGTATTTTGGTATTCAGTGATCACATACTTCATTCTAGGTTCTCACTCAATTTTGATTTGATTTGGGACTCCTTTCTAGGGGAGCCACATGTGAGAATGATCTGTGGATGTTTATCCATTTAGTGCCTTGGTGAAATCTTTACCCAAGATCAAACCATAAGTGTTAGAAATATCTGCCACCTGAATATTAAGTACTTGTTGCACTCTGAAGGAACTTGCATGGGAATGATGTTCAATTCTCCCACTATATTTACCTCTATCTTGTTCAATTGGGTGACCTTCTTTTAAGAGGCTGTAGGGATAATTCCTAGAGCCCTATAGATAGCAAAAGGCATAACATTTGTAGATGCCTATGAATCCAACAGACAATTATGCAGGTTCTTCCCAAAGATACGAACAAAAATCTGAAAGAGAGGGGTTTCCATTTTACCCTGGAACAAACTCAACTGAGTGTTAGCTTGTGCAACTTGGTTCTTATCCTTTTCTTTCCCTCTATCTCTAGGTGGTGCTTGACTTAGTCCTTTAGGTGCCTATGAACTAGGAGGCATGTCAACTGCCTCATTGAATGCTACTCCTTGTGATGTTGCGCTTGAATTGAAAGACCCTAGGACTACATTTCTGATTTTAGGAACCCTTAACAACTCAAAAGAAGAGAGAATCACCTTTACTTTCTTGAGTTCTTCAGTCACATATTCACCTAATTGTCCCACATTCATGTCAGTGTGGGTTTCCTTGGAATGACCAACATTCTTATCTTTTTCTGCTTCAGGATCGCTTCCTTTTGACACATCAGGTTGTCCTTTTGCAGAGTATTGTGTTGGCACCTGGGGGTAAGATGGATTATTGCTGGCATGTGGGTCTGGTGGAGTGGTCAAAATTTTTGAAGAAATAGATGTAGTAAATGATCCTCTAGCTTGTGGATTCCTATTAGGCCTTTTCCTCAAATAATACTTTTTTGTAGGTTGTTGAAACATCTATACTTCTTCAACACCAGCTTCTTTTTCATCTAAGGGACCATTATCATTCTCAGTTTCCTCCTCAAATAACTAAGATATTTCATCTTCATTGAGCACTTGTTCATCCTCCTCATTCTGGCTACTTGAATCCTTTTCTGGTTCATTCTCTTCATCCCTAGGAAAGGGAGCATGATTCAACACCAAAACTAGGGAATCATATAAATTTGAGGGTACCAAATCTCGACCAATGGAGTTTTTATCAACTTCATACTGAAAGATGGAAGCAACAATTTGAAATTTAAGACAATCAAGCTCAGAGTGTTGACTTGTCTTGTGAAGTCTACACCACCCTGACAAAGTTGCTTCTTCTAGGTATACACCACTCTGAGGTTTCTCTTGATTGGAAGGTTGATCCAGTGGAGTGGGAACTCCTCCATTATTAGGTCCAGTATTCCATGGCCTATTCTACCTGGGTGGTTGTATCCTTTCAAACCCTTGTCCACCTTGTTGACCTCTATCAAAGTTCTGACCTCGTGCAACATCTCGGTTCTCCCTATTGTAACTTCATTGCATGCTCTTCGAGCAGCTTGGAGTTGGTGATTCTGGTTCCTCAAGTGGGTTACCTCCATATTCAATTTTTTTTATTTGTTCGGTTAGCTCATCTAGCCTTTCCTTATCAGGACTACTGTAAGGCACTAAATTTCCATTGTTTGGGGAGTATCCTGACACTCCTTTGGGACCCATAGACTGATTCAAAACTTTTGACATCTATAAATATGTAGGGAAACCAGTATGCGACTGTGGATAAAGGGGTTGATTGGCACCCTGCTGTGAATAATTGGGCATTGGGTGAGCCTGAATTATTGGATGACCTCGGTGTGGAACCAAAGGAAGCTATGGAATGGGATTCATATTGGGAGTGTGATTAGTCAGTGCCTGGTTAAGAGCTTGGAATTTCCTAGGGTGAGCAGCTGATCCTAGAGATGGCAGGGGTCTTGACAAGTGTTGTCTTAGATCAGTCCTGACCTTAACAGCCTCTGTATATGTAGTGAGTGGGGTAGTTGGGAGATTAGTTTTCCACTTAAGGAAGGTGGATGTAAGGCTGTCAAGGGCTTTGAAGTAGACCTCTAGGGAAGTGGCATCATCCACAGTGTAAGGTGTTTGCAATCTAGCGTATGCATGATGGAACCTATTATTGAATGATCCTATAGGCTCATTGAATTCTCTCTTCACTCCAGTAAACTGCATTAGAGCTCATTAGAACTGATATAAATTTTAAAATTCTACATGAATGCAGCCTCAAGTTCAACCCAATTATGGATGGATGCAATAGGCAAGTGGTTGTACCAGTAAAAAGCATCCTCTCCCAGAGAGTAAGGAAAAATCCTACATGCAAGATACTCATGATTAATCCATCTATCTCTCAGACAAGTCTAAACAATCCTAAAATGCTCCTATATTGTTCTATTAGGGTCATTTGTGTGAAACTTAGAGAAAAAATGCTCAGGGTTCTTAGGCATAATATTGTAGTTATTGAATGACAAAGGTGATGGGTTATTTTCCAAGAAAGCCATTGGTGAAGGTGGAGGTGGAGGTGGTAAATGATGATTGATGACTGTTTGGGGTTGTTGAATGGAACCAATCTCATAATCAAAATGAAGATGAGGTGGATGAGGGTGAGGATGGTGGAAATGATGGGTTGGATGATGACTCCTCCCTTCTTCTAGTCCTTCTTGACCTAGTTGGAGGTGGCAATTCTTTAAACTCTTCTTCTTATCCTATTGTAGATATGGTTCTCCTTCTGAGCCTCTCAGGAGAATTGGCATTTAGAACACACTCCGACTTGCTTATTCAGGCCCTCCTTCTAGCGTTAATCTTGTTGATGGTGTTTTCTACAAAGCAACAACTCAGACAGAATATAAAATATCCTATCTCTCTTGAAAGGTTGATCTCTATGAGAAAAGAGATAACCCCAAGGTCTCTCAAGTGTCAGGTCATGACCATGCAGTGAAACCACTCAGTGATAAATGTGAAAATATTGGTAATCACAAAGGGACCTTACAAAAAGAATGTTGGAAGCTCTAAACTTATCATATTTTATAATAGAATGATACTCAAATTCCTGGTTCTAACCAAAGTTCAAAGAAATAACAAAAGATAAGGATTTTAGAAATCCTACGATTAATTTTGCTCCTAAAAAAAATAATACTAATGATGAAATACTTGGAACGGACCAATCCCTCAAAACTAATTTCTGCTCAACCCAGTATACCTGTAATCCTATAGAAACAATGCAATCTTTTAAGGAATTAAAGATTTTCAGATTATGGACATTCATTCAATGGAACTGGATAAATGCCCACAATTGAACTAAGCACACAAGTATCACGTACAGGTTGACTTTGTACAACAATCCCACAATCAGGAAGCTTCCCAAAGTATGAACCAGAGATTGCTACAACACTCCAAACATTAAATCACAAGCACCATTAAATTATTTAACTCTAAATCTAAAATACATTCAGATATTTCCAAGCAATTTCAAAGATAGAACAAGAACCATGCAAGACAAATCAATGCAAAGAAGACACCAATAACATCACAATGTCTTCACTTGTATTAAATCACCAGTAATATCAATAATTCTGATGTTTTGTGTTACAACACTTGCTTGAAATATGACTAACTCCTAATTCTAACTTTCTGCTTTACTTGCTAATCTACTTACAAGATCTAGTCTTCTAACTAAATTTTCCTCTCTATCTAACTAACTTTGTCTAACATTTTTCGCTAAGCTTCTAACTTTCTAACCCTTACAAATGAGGTGAAATTCCATACTTATAGAAATCTTGCCCATGCTAGCTAAAGCTAGGGTTATAGAAAAAGATCGGCCACCAAATACATCGATCCAAACAACTAGCAATAAATCGCCACCCTGCATTGAATGCATGGGGTGCCCCTTCAAATTAGCCTTGGAATTTTACAAATCTCGATATAGACCAAACAAGCTTGTGAGGTGCTCTTGCCATTAATTCCTGAGTCACACGAAGCAGAAGAATGGTCGCGTACAAGGGAGCTCGACCTGCCCTCGGCCGCAAAGTGTACCTAGCTGAATCCTGTGGATCCCACAACACCCTCGAAGAATGTGCATCTTTTCCTCTTCGGCCTCGACAGCAACAACTTGCTCGATCTAGCTTGCACTCAAAATGACCACCATTAATATTCATTCTAGCATCAAAAATCTGTGCTAATCAATCATAAACTCCAGGATTTGACATCCACAAAATACAACCTTCATCTTCCCAACCAATACAAACCATGGCATAAAGTGTCTCTATTCCTCAGATTACCGTAGTAATACCAAGTGGAATACCTACTCAAACATCTTCAATTGTAAACACAACCCCATTCAATATAACACAAGGTTTACAATTTATTGTGGGAGCATCTTCATCAAACCCCTTTGGCACAAACACCACTGGTAAAATACCCAAAATTGGCATGAACAAAACATAGGATATACCCCATATCAGCACCAGTACTGCCATTCCACACATAGGACATATTCCTATACCAAATCAGAACATTCAGACAGGACATATTCCTATACCAAAATAGAACATTCAGACATGACATATTCCTATACCGAATTAGAACATTCAAACAAGATATATACCCTCACCAAATCACAACCCATCACAGAATATTGCATTCTAGAACACTTACATTGATCCAAACAACGCAACCAACATACAAGTAGATGCTCTCTGAAACCAAATGCAAGCTCTCCAACAACAAATGGACACTATGTCAATGTCAAGCAAATGAACTATCTCAATGCAAGATTTATGTCCATGTCCTTTTGACAAAGCACTATACATGACACCCTTCCCACATGGATACATTATACTGAATTTTCCCAAGCATAATTGGAAGAGGAATCCTCTAGAACACATCAGATATTTTTCCACAACATGCATGGACATCTCATATGACCCCACATACCTTATGAGACTTTTTTTGTGAACCCTTGTTGGGATAACATTGGAATGGTTCTCTAAACTTCTGTATGTCATAAGATCATGGGGCGAATTAGCTGAGAAATTTGTGGAACACTTTGTCTTCAACATAGACAATGAAATCACAATAGCTACCTTGTGTCATACCACACAAGAAGATGGAGAAAACTTCACCACCTTTTTCCAGAGATGGGGGAGCTTAGCTAGTCATTGTCTTGTTGAGATACCAGAGAAACAAAAAGTCACGATATTCCTTAAAAATCTTCACCCAAAACTGCGAAGTGATTTACGAGTACATTGTTGTACATCTTTTCTGGACTTGGTGCAAAAAGGCATAATACTTGAGAAAGCCCTTATTGACAAAGGGTAAATTAAGACACCAAATAGGAATCCAATTGTTCAACAACAAAACCCTCCAAATGATAGAAACAAATTTTGTTCTAGGAACAAAAACGTAACAAATGATGATATTGTTGATGCTAAGACCCTACATATAGGACCTGTCATCACACTTAGAGGTTACAACCCCTCTCATGACATGCTTAATGATGTTGATCAAACTGCCAACTTTATCCAAAATTCGCAACAACAATGACCATAGAGGAGATTTCCTAAATGTGAGTTTACCCCCTTGTGGGAACCAATCGAGACAGTTTTCAAAGAACTAATTAAACATAACCTCATAAAACCTCTAGAGCCAAAATAGTATGATCCTAGATAGTTTAAACCCTCATGGTGGGATGATAATGCCTATTGTGAGTACCATCAAACAAAGGGACAACCAAACAACAATGTCGATAACTCAAGAACAACATACAAGATTTTGTTGAAGATGGAACCATAGAAGTCAATGCAAAAAAAAATAACAAAAATAGTGATCACAAGGTCTTCACAGATCCATTACATGACCATGGGAAAGGAAAGGCCTCCAATTCAGGGACTAAGAATAATACCTCAGCCAATTATAACAGTGCTAAGTATGACTATAAACCAGGTACCATCATCAATCATATCTGAGCTGCTAATGAAAATATCCATACCATTACAATAAAGAAGCATCCTGAATGTGTTGTCAATACACACAGAACTAAGATAACCCTTCCAGGTCCTTCATCAAAACCACAAACACAGTCTTCCAAGTATAAGTATAATTTTCTTGACCAGTTGGGGAAGACCCCAGCACAGATATCCACCTTGGATTTTTTGACTATATCACCAGATCACCGATCCATTCTTGACAAAGCCTTACAAAGCACAAAAGTCCCTACCAACATAGATGTCAATCATTTTGAATAAATGGTAGGATACTTAACCAATTCCCATAATGCCACATTCTCTCAATAGGATTATTCAACTAAGAAGACCAATCATAATGATCCATTACACCTTGAAGTTCTTGTCCATCAAACCAATGTCAGACGAGTCTTGGTAGATGGAGGAGCAGGGTTGAACCTATGCACCTTGAAATTGGTTAAGGCATTAGGTTTGTCAAAAGCATGCGTGGACACCACTAAGAGTATAGTCATTAAGGCATATGACGATGAGGAAATATCATCTAAAGGAGTTGTCACACTCCCTATCAGGATTGGCCCTGCAATTATGGACAAAGTCTTGGATCTCACCCTTCCCTATAATCTTTTTTTGGGTAGACCTTGGATACACACTATGAAAGTCGTACCTTCCATGTATCATCAATGTCTAAAATTTTTGTACAATGAAACAGAGATCACAATTGATGGTGATCTAGATCCTTTCCAATATTACACAAGCCTATGCAAAATACCACAATGATAGGTGCCAATCAATCAAGAGGCTTCATCCTCCACCTTATCCTTGTATGTTGACCCATCAACTCTTACCAAGTCCATTGCATCACAACCACCATCATCCACTCCTAAGGTCGAGATCCAAGACAAGGATTGTGGAGAATATCACATGAAAGCATCATATTGTGTCAGTCAATTGATTCCTCCTAAGTCATACGGTTTACCCACAATAGATAGGAAATAGTCAGTTGTCACAATACATGTCCCTCCAATAATGACACTCACAAAATGGGGAGAGTTAAGTAAGGAATTTGTGGACCAAGAAGATGTCACCTACTGGTTATATAAAGAAGACAATGAAAACCCTCCACCATCTATACAGATATCTAAGGATCAATATAGAAAAGGCTTCACGATTATGCAAAGTAAATGATATGATAGACATAGTGGTTTAGGGCTACATCGGAATGGAAGGACTGAACCAATCATTGTCTCACAAAGACCAAAAATACAAGGCCTAGGGTTTCATCTAATTAGAATTGCTATTCCAGGTACTTCATTATCATCACAAGAGCAAGTAAGTAATTTTGAAGACATCGAGATATCTCATGAACCATTTGACCCATTTTACGATGACTCCCCTGACTCAAATGAATATGAATGGGACTCACTTTCCTCCACTAGCATAATGGACCTAGATAAATTATTTGGGGAACTTGATAAAATTCTATAACCTTCACCAGATCCATCCAACCCCTATCCTAAAAATTCCTTGTCAAAATAAGAAAGGCTTAAACTTTAATATTGGGAAACCCTTGATCTTGAATCTTGGGAACCTAATGAACCATCTTCTGATGACCTAGACCTTACAGTAGTTCCACCCCAAAGTCTACCTGTCTATAAGAAAAAGAACAAAAAGGAGTTAGTCCAAAACTTTTGTGACCATGTTAACCACTCTATCTTCACCTTGTCAACCTCCACATTTGACAACTCTGATGATGACATGCCCCTCGTATATCCCCAACTGATCGATTGAGATCAACAAGTTACACCCATCTTAGACATATTCAAGAATGACGAAGCGATAGTTGAGTTCATGGGACTTCGAGAAGGCATACCTAGAGGTGATCATAAAGTTGGTTTTACCATAGACTTGGATGAAATGGCATATTTTGGGGAGTCTGTTCACACCTCCAGTCACAAAAATGAAAACAAAAAGAAAAACAATGAAAATGACAAGTCCCTAGGTGAAAACCGAAAGGCACCTTTGGACAAAGAAATAGTAAACATAAAGGATGCATCCGAGGGCGAAAACCTCTCTGAGGCACCCAAGGATGGAGGTTTGAACATTCTCCCAGTTGCTCAGGAAAAATCACCAATGTTAGTAGAAGATTTTGTCGAGATCAACATAAACACTGAGGAAAACCCTTGGGTAATATACTTTGCAGCATCTTTGACAGAGACAGAGCAACCAAAATTTTGAGTCTTCTTTACAAAGAGACAGATAAAATTTGCATGGTCATATGCCAACATGCCTAGGCTGGATCCGAACCTTATATTGCATCATCTACCATTCCAGCCAAGAGTTAAGCCCGTCAAACATAAACTAAGAAAGATGCATCCACAAATTGCTTTACTAGTCAAAGCTAAACTTAAGAAGCTATTGGATGTCAGATTCATCAGATACATAGACTATGTGGACTAGATATCTAATCTTGTGTTGGTGACTAAACCATCCGAGGGCATCCGCATTTGTATAGACTTCAGAGATATCAACAAGGAATGTCCTAAGGATGGCTTTCCTTTACCTAACATTGACATGATAGTGGACCTTACAGCAGGATATGAGATGCTATCCCTCATGGATGGTTTCTTCGAGTATAATCAGATCAAAATTGCTACTGAGGGCCAACACAAGAAAACTTTCACATGTCCATGGGGAACATATTGCTAGAATGTTATGCCTTTTGGGCTCAAAAATGTAGGAGCAACATATCAATGTGCAATGACGACTATTTTCCATGACCTAGTACATACTCTCATGGAAGACTATGTCAATGATCTAATAGCCAAATCATTGACAAGAGAAGATCATTTGAAAGTCTTAGACAAGATATTCCAAAGACTAGGAAATTACAAAGTAAGGCTCAATCCAAAAAAATGTGTTTTTGTCATTAAATCAGGAAAACTTCTAGGATACATAATTTCTAGAAGAGGCATTGAAGTGGACCCTACAAAAGTAAGAGTTATAATGGACATGCCTCCACCAACCAATATTGGTCAGCTAAGAATATTACAAGGAAGACTACATTCTATCAAACACTTCATAGTACAGTTAGCAGACAAGATACATTTGTTCCAACATTTGCTCAAGAAGGGGATACCATTTGTATGGACACCCATATGCCAAGAAGCTTTTCAAAAGATCAAGGATTACCTGCTTACACCACTTGTGTTAATGCCTCCTACAAATAACAAACCTTTCATACTTTATATTTCAGCAACTCAGTCAGGATTAGGAGCCTTACTTGCACAAAATGATGATGAAGGTCATGAAAGGGTAGTGTACTATATCAGCCACACTTTGGTGGGATATGAACTAAATTATAGTAACATAGAACGTGCATGTCGTGTAGTAGTTTTTGCTACTCAAAAACTTAGGCACTATATGCTAAACTACCAAACCATGTTGGTCGCCAAGATAGATCCTCTGAAATATCTCCTAAGTAAAGCAGCATTAACATGTCGATTGGATAAATGGCTAATGATACTAAGTGAATATGACATCCAGTATGTAGAAAGGAAAGTGATAAAAGGGCAACTAATTTTTGATCACTTGGTAGATGCACCAATTAAGGATGACCACCCTCTAGTGGCAGATTTTCCTGATGAGTTCATCTTCAAAGTTGACACTAGAACCACATGCAAATTATACTTTGATGGGTCACATACTAATTGTGGTTCAAGAGCTGGAATATTGTTTGTTACACCTCAAGGCGGCACTATCCCTAAGTTATTGAGAATTTATTTTCCTTGCACAAACAACATAGTAGAATATGAAGCCCTTGTGACAGGATTAAGAATGGCAGCCCAATGGAAGATCAAGAGTTTACATGTTTATGGAGATTCTTAGCTAGTAGTCTGGCAAGTCAATGATGAATATGAAACTAAAGATGAGAAACTTGCTCCCTACAAGTGCATGGATGATAGTTTCAAGCAGTACTTTGATAACATCACCTTTCAAAAAATAACCCACATTCAAAGCAGGGTAGCAGATGTTATGGCAACCATTGGTTCATTATTGGATATTCCTAGCAACGTGCCTAAATTCGAGTTTTTGGTCGAACAGAATTTGGGCCCTGCCTATGATGTCCCTGATTCTACGATGGTGTGTATGATTGTTGGTCCTACTTCCCCATGGTACAAGGACATATATGATTACCTCCATGCACAAATCCTACCCTTAGACTTGTCAAATAACCAACCTAGGACATTCATTCGTAAGTCTTCCAAATATACCATCATCGAAGATACCCTTTATAGACATGCCTTAGATAATACCATATTGAGATGTCTCAATGTTGAAGACGCACAAGAAACCTTACGTGGGGTACATGAAGGTATCTACAGATCCAATTCTAGTGGTCCTACCTTAGCCAAGAAGATTATGAGATTAGGCTATTATTGGCCTACAATGCAAAAGGACTCATATGCCTTCATCAAGAAATGTCGACAATGTCAGGTACATGGAGACTTGATACACATGCCAGCATAGGAGCTTCAACCCATAACTTCACCATGGCCCTTTGCCCAATGGGGAGTTGACCTCATAGGTAAGATACACCCTCCATCTTCCAATGGCCATAAGTTCATCATAACCACCACCAAATACTTCACCAAATGGATTGAGGCTATTCCTATGACCTATATTACCGGCACACAAATTTCCAAGTTTATCCTAAACTACATAATTTGTCGGTATGGTGTTCCTCAATCCATTGTCACAGATAATGGTCATCCATTCAAAAACCAAGAAGCCTGCCATCTCTGTGAATAATTCCATATCCAACATCATTTTTCCATGCCATAGTATCCACAAGATAACGGCCAAGCAAAGGCATCTAACAAAAAAATCATCATAATCCTCAAAAATACTGTCAATGACGCTGGTCATGACTGGCATTTACAGCTAAATCCTACCTTATGGGCTTACCGCACAAGCATCCTTACTCCCACTGGTGCCACTCCATACTCTTTGGTATTCAGTTTTGAAGCTATCTTACCTATTGAGGTTGAAATTCCTTCCCTAAGGGTATCCTTGAAAGGTCATATAGATGATGAAGAGTATCGTGTGTCATGACTACATGAGTTAGAATTCTTAGATGAACAAAGAAAAAAGGCATTAGATCATCTTCAAGCATATCAGAATTGTCTTCATTGCAGTTATAACAGGAAAGTTCTAAATTGACATTTTGACACTGGTGACTTGGTCTTAATGGAGAACCTGAAGAATCAATCAAAAAGAGAAAAACCAGGCAAGTTTGAACCAAATTGGTTAGGGCCTTATATTGTTACAGAAGCTTTTGGATCGGGAGTGTATCAACTCTCAACCCTTGAAGGAGAACCACTCTTGTCACCAATTAACAGCCTTCATCTGAAGAGGTTCTATGTATAGCTTCTGAGAACCATGTCTTAATCGTAAATAAAAAATAAAAAAAATTTTACCTTGATGAAAACCTGGCAAACAGGCATCTTTGTAACACCAAAAAAAATGAAAAATCAATAAAATAGTAAAGAGAAATAATCCATCCAATAGTGAAAACCACTTCGGTGGTGCTATGGATAGGTATCATGGTGAAAACCTAGCAAACAGGCACCATGTGTAGTTGACTTCACTCCTTCGTCTATGATTATTCCAATCAGACTTTTCCACCATCACCCATAATAAATGGTTGTCCTATCCATAACTTGGAACAATTGAAATCAAGTCCACTCTATCTCCCCACTCCATCCCATAAGTCTTATACCCAAATGGGGGAAAATCCTTGACCTGTGTCAATTAGACCTTGTCCATATCATCCCAACATCAGAAAATATCATAAAATGTCTTGAAAACTTCCAAAAACATCAAAAAACTCCAAAAAGACAAAAAAATCAAACATGTCGAAAATCCCAAAAAAAAAAGCAAAGTCAGAGTCAGTTGTGTCAAGTCAGTTGTAGACATAGTCGAACTACGTTCCCTCTACGACTAGATGTAGGCAAGGCCATCTAACGATGTGCCCCCGAGGCATTAGGTCTATCTTTCTAGGTTTGTCACATATCACACACATCAAATCATGACTCATTCTTTGTACATGTCAAAGTCATTGGTCATGTCGAGCTACGAGGTCTTTGCGTGTATAATGTAGGCAAGGCCATCAATTGATGAGCCCTCGAGGCCGCACTAGGTCAGTCCATTAGGGTTTATCACATTCCCTATTCACACACGTTGCATATCATTAAGTTAAGCACATATTTATCAATCATTCATGTCAGTCAAACTTAGTCAAACTATGAGGTCTTTGCATGTATAACGTAGGCAAGGCCATCAATTGATGAGCCCCCAAGGCCACACTAGGTCAGTCCTTTAGGGTACATCATGTTATACACTATCAACACACACACAACAATCAAAACATCAAAAAAAGTCATGCATCAACAAAAAAAATGTCAAAACTGTCATCAAGTCAAAATCAAACACATTGTCAGAAAAATCAACTTATGTCTTATACAATATATGTCTTTCTTGACAACACACATTATCAGTTCTCATAGCCTTATGCAACTTGTCGCATCAATGGCATTAGGCTCAACGTCTTATACAACACGTTTCTTTCTGAAACCAGGCTTTGTCATGCCTTATACAGATAGTCACAAAGCCAAAACTAGACTCAACGTCTTATACGGTATGTGGCATCCCTAACATAAGGCTATGTCCAACAATCAAACAATCACACAAGATCAAATTTGGCAAATACTTTTATTGGCTTTTTGACTTTATAACTTATTTTGTCTTATCTTTTTATCAATTTGTATTTGAGTCTGGTTACTAGCTTTCTCAAGGATGTTCCATGAAGGATTTAGAGAAGCAAGGATGTCTCAAGACTCTTTTTCTCTGACTGTTGTTTGCCAACTGTCTTTTAACCTTGGATTTTGAGTCATGTTACTAGTTTCCTCAAGGATGTCCCATGAATGATTTAGAGGAGCAATGACGTCTCATCACCCATCTTTTATTTGTTTATTGTTTGTGGTTTGTCTAGACAAAAAGATAGGGGCAATTTTTTCCCTTAGTATGAGTGAAGACACTCCTTGTCTACAACTTTGTTTTCGCAAGTGGATGCCTTTGTACAATAAGGTCTATCTCATATCATGGTGTGTACTATCCATTTGTGCCATGTCCCACCCAATGATGATTTAATGTAAATCTTAGTATATATATGGTAAAATATCAAAGATTATATGTTCTTCCAATAACCATTTGTAAATACTAAAATTTTGAGTTATCCACGCTAACATTTCTTCTATCCTGCATAATGACGGAGTCTTGTGACACACAAAAAAATTAGATAATCTGCATATGCATACATTCTACAATCATTATGTAAACATTGTCATATGTCTATATATAGTACATCATATAGTTATGCTGCATTTTAAACAAGTACAAACAAATAGGCATATCTATCATATTTAGATAATCATGACATACATCCATTTACCTATCATAAATTTGTATAAATTATGCATCCATCCACATGGCATTATAAATAGTAACATCACATTGCATCTCATTTTCATAAACCTAGAATACATTCATAACATTTATAAATATTATATATACATCATTAGCATAGGAAATAAAACATCATGAGTAAACATCATAATCCATAATCATATAGAAATAAACTGCATAATTATATAGAAATAAACAACATCATCATATAGAACATATGCAAATCATATAAACTCCACCAAAAATGATATATATATCACTCAAAATAACAAGTTTCATAGTATAAAGTCAGAATGTATCAATAAATAACAAGGAGCTCACAAGCTCTATGATCAAAATATAATGTCTCAATAAATAACAATGCATGTCCATATCCAGAACTCCCACTGCTCCCATGTGGATACTATGAAGATGACTAATGACGGGAACCTTATGACCTATGTGAAGAAGGAGGCTTGTCATATGGTCCAGATCTATGAGGCCCCTCAACCCCCTTTGTACTCATTGTCCTCGTATGAGTCTTGCTCTGTGACCTACTACTATGTGTTTGTGAGTAGCTAGGAGCTCATCTCTTGAGATGAACCTCTACCTCATATAAGTCCCTATAGTATCTCTCTCTATCACCAACTCAGACTAACTCCTGAGCAAATGTTGTAGCTGGTCATTTACATAAAGCTCTCAGCTCAAAAAATAGCCCTTGTCTCCAGTCTCCTGGCCACTGCATAGTCCCTCTCCAATAAAGAACTATCCCTCTCCATCTATAGAGCATCTTGCTTTGCATTCAACACCCTAACCCTCTCCTCTAAGGCCACCACCTCTACTACCACCACCTCTGCCATCATCCATGCCTCCTTTGCCACCCCTGCCTCCACCTCTACCTCTTCACCGACCTCTGGGCCCTTGCCCCCGTCTCTCCACTGGTGTTATCTTATCTAGATCTATGTAGGGTATAGGTTGATGCTCTTCCCACAAGGTATCATAAGCTACTGTAGTCCTAGGATCCACTACCCCACCTCTATATCCCCACTGAATAGGCTTTAACGCCTGAATGTCCGCCTTTGTTGTCATCACTGGTATCATAGGCCCCCATAAGGGAACCTCTCTGAAAGACTGAGAAAACTCTACTCATCCTCAAGGCTCATCCTGAACCTCTCCAAACTACATCAAAACATGATCTGGAAGGTGTTTCTTAATAATATGTACACTGGAAACAATCCTCCCAATCAGATATTGTGTCTGTCGACAAAAAGGCAAGTGCCTATCCTCTTCTGACCAACAACCACAATCCATAAATGGCCTCCAAGTAAACTAAACTAATGTGTCAATTGCATGCCTCCAATACCCAGTATCACTAACATGGCTTTGTGTAATGTTTCCCGCATAACGGAAAACATAAGGGGATCTAGCATCCCTACCAGCAATAATTGGGGGATGGAATACAATAATGTGTTCTCACACCAAGATCATAAGAAGGGTAGTGCCATAGCTCATCGTCTACACGTCTCTGTAGGCTATATCATGAAGATGGAAGTATAACATGGCTAATAAACATGGCCCCCAGACATAAACAACCTCCCTCTCTAACATGCCAATAACCATCTCCCCCCACCCAACAAGAAATTCATGACCTCGACGGTCAGGAAGAACTATGCCAGCTATCAATGTACATAACATACAGTTTATCCTCTCGTATCTATCCACCAAAACTTTCCATCTAATCTCATAGTGCTCTATCCCTAGTTTTCTAATATCATCATATACATAGAACCTAGTGATCTCACTATAACCTCTCTATGTATCATACATCACTCTCTCACCTCTAATAGGCAACCTCAAAATCCTATATACATCCTCCAATGTGATAGTTGCCTCACCAGTAGGTAAATGAAACGAGGTCTTTGAATGCCACCTCTCACATAGCACAGTAAGCATACCTCTATTTGCCCGAATAGTGGGCATGGTACATACATGATGCAACCCTAATCTCGATAACATCCATGTCTCACCACTTTGTAGCTCATCTATAAGCTCATATGTCTCTGGCTGTGACTCCCGGGTATAAATCGGATCTAATACAACTTGTAAAAGGCATTTAAAAACTATGTGTCAAACAACAAATCGTTCATTTTTCCATCAGAATTTTTTTTCAAAAGTTTAATAGTTCGATGCATCGCTTCAAGAATAAATGTGGTGCACAATACCAAATGCGTCATTCTAAATCATACATGCGATGCATAATAACACATGCATCGTACAAACATGCATATGCATTGCATAAACCAAATGTGTCACACAATCAAGGCATCTTTTTATCAAACAAATGTGTCACATAAATTGTAGATGAGGTGCACTTTATTGGCCTATCTATTATGCAAATGTGATGCAAGTAAACAAATGTGTTTCATAACCTATATGTGACTACATTAATCTCATATGTGATGCATAACTACAAATGCGGTGCATATTTTATCAATTGTGTTGATTACCTAACTAACCCAAACATGACCTAGACGTGTTTTAACATATGCGTCGTTCTGCGAGAAAATGCATCGTGTATGAATGCATATGCGTTGAACTAGAAGTGATGCATTTGATAAATAAGTTTTAAATGCCTAAAACAACGTGCAAATAAAAAATTTAAAAGTTTGTTCAAGGGTATGTACTGGGGGTCCCGCGTTAGTAGGGCATCTTGTTGATGGTGTTTTCTGCACGGCAACAACTCAAACAAAATATGATATCCTATCTCTCTTGAAAGGTAAATCTTTATGGGAAAAGAGATAACCCTAAGGTTTCTAATGTCAAGTCTTGACAATGCAAATAAAACAACTCAGAGATAATGTGAAAATACTGGTAATCACAAAGGGACCTTACTACAAGCAAATACTGGACTTTGAATTTATCAGATCTAAACAATGAATTGATACTTGAATCTTTAATTGAACCCAGATAATAAAGAAACATCGAAAGATGAAGGTTTCATAGATAATTCTAAGACTACTTCTAACCCTAAGATTGATAATGCCAAAGGATAAAATGCTCGAAATGGACCGGTCCCTCATAAACTACTTTCTATTTAATCCAGATAAATTTGCAATTTCACAGAAATAGTGCAATCTTCTAAGGTATTTAAAAAATTTCAAATCACAAACATCCATTCAAGCAATCCTGAACAAATCCTTATGATTGAACTGAGCACAATTTTAAGTCCAGACTAACTTTGCAAAGCAGCTAACAATCAACTAACTACAAAAAGTATGGACTAGAGATCGCTGCAAACATTCCAAACATGAAACCCTAAGCATCACCAAACTATTTAACTTTGAACTTATAAGAAATTTTAAATATAGAACAATAAGAACCATGTCAGATGAAGCTCCACAAGATAGATACCAGATCACAATATCCTTTCTTATATTAAGTCATCCAAAATGGCAAAAATTCCAGCTTTTTGTTACAACACTTGCTTGAAAATAAACCCTAATTCGCTCAAATATGAAAATCTCTATTCAACCTCTCTATGCATATCATGTATCACCTATCTATATATCAAATGAGGCAACATGCCCATTATATAGCAAATCCCTAAGATAGATCGGCCCAAAAATAAGAATTTACAATAAAAACATGACCTACAAGAGGTCAGCCTCAAAAGATATTCGAATATAATATGAAGTGTGCAATTCGCACCAATTTCATCAAAGTCGGCGTAGGTATCAAAGGGTCGGCCCAATGTATGTGAGTAATGGGAAGCACAAATCTCAATTTAGTCCTACATAACTACTTCCCATCCTTGTCCTTAGCTCGATCTACTTCACCATGCACGACCAACAATACTCTATCCAGCTCAGCAACAAGTGGCACTGGAAAAACCCTAACTCTTCTTTCAAGATACTTAATATCATCCATTGCCTGCCTTACTGTACCATCCCAATCAGCCCTATTAGTTCAGTATCTGTCAATAACTGCAATATAGGTTGCAGCATCATCTAGCTGATGTTCAGTGACTGGTCCCTCATCGACTAGAGAATAAACATCTCTCCACCATTTCCTAAGTTGCTCCAGATTAAGATGCTTCGGAGAAAACTTTTTCCTTCCTGTCATAATTTTAGAAAATGAGATACACTTATCATGAATACCAGTCAAAGTATCCTCAATCTGCCTTCCTTGTTTGTGAATCTTCTTCAAGGCCTTCCTTGTTTGTGAATCTTCTTCAAGGCCTTCTACCTCATTTGCAAGATTTCAAACCATTCCCAAGGCTTAGAAACCCTTGGGAAAGGAAGAATCCCACTCTTTACCAGCTTATCCTCAGTCAACTCCATAATTGTTTTTGTTTAATATAGTAGGAGATCAGTATCCTCCTTATCTTGAGTCAGCACAGTTTTCAACTAGTCCACTGAACTCATGGCATCTCCTGCAGTCGACAAGATATCTTTAATGGCAGTATCTCCCTTGGTTTGAACCCCTTGCAACCAAGCAATTGTGGCAAGTGTGGTGCCTTTCATATTCTCAAGCTCGGAGATTGTTTCCTGAGGCAAGAAACCTGTAGCGGAGGAGGAAGAGCCAATGGACTACAAGGGTTTCATCAACTCCTGCAAGTACTTCTTCAATTTCTCCAACTAATGCCTAGTTTGCATGGCCCTCTTCAATCTTCCCACAATTATAGCACTGGAGCCTTCATACTCCTCAATGTCATGTTCCATAGATGCATTCCCTAAGTCAATAGTTTGCACATGATAATCCTTGGCAGTCACATTATCTATATCTTTATCCAGAGCAGGGGTAGCAATGTGAGCCACTCTATTGCCTGACCCATCTCTCTCAATGTGGGACACAACCCTAGCCTTCTTCTTAGTCTTTCCTTTTTCAACATTGGCCATTAAGTCATCCCAATTAGGAGGAGCATCTTCTACTATTACCAGTTTACTTTTCAATTCTTTATCCAGCAAACTTGGAACAGTTAACTCAGTTGACACTATATCCTACCCATCCTACTCCTGTTGGTCATTAGGGGCATCCTTCTCAACACTTGGCACACTAGGGATATCCATGATTGGATTCCCCTTGTCTTGCAACTGCTCCTCTACAATAACCTGTGTTGGTGAAGGGATCTTAGCCAGTATCTCCTCTTGTTGAGGAGATTTACTCAATTGCTCTTTCACAGGTGAATCTGCATAGGCCACCAAAGGGGACTAGATCACCTTGTCAATTTTTTCCTCCACACTATAAAGGTCTCCTTCCTGAAATTCCTCCTCGCCCAAGTCCTTAGGATCTTCATCCTTCCTTGGCTCTTCTTGTACACTACCAGTATCTTGAGGAATGGAGATACATTCCTGTTCAACAATGGGAGCAGTCACAGGAACATCCTCCTTCATAGCAGCATCCTTTGGGGAAGGAGTCCTTGACCTCCTCATATATACTTGTGTTCTTTCCCCTGAACTCTCTACTTCTACCATTAGTGGTTCAACCTCCTTATCAATTTTAGGAGCCTCCTCCTATTTATGTCATAGCTTCACAAGCCTTCTTCTCTTTGTCAATGGAGAAGTAACATCTACCTCTTCCTTCTCTTCATTGTCTTTTTTAGCCTCTTTCCTCGAGACATGTCTCCTCTTCTTGGCAATAGGTTTCCTCTGTTTACCCACTTCTGCCACCTTCTCAGTTTTAACATCTCTACCCTAAATTTTGAAAGGAGAATCCACCTTTGTCTTACCTTTAGGATGTTGTTCATGTGATTCCTCAGAAGCAGAATGAGACTCCAAGTCCCCCATTAGGTCATAAATACATTGGACACCCTCACTCTCCAATTCCAGCATTTTGTGTTTCAACCACATTTTGGTGTACTTGATCACCGGAGTCATGATTTGATCCAATTTTGTTTTCTCTTCTTCTAACCAGCCAATCTCTCCAACTGGCTTGTCTTTCACCACCTCAAAGACATGACCCTGAATTGAATTTCCATCCTCTTCCACCTGGTCAGGGATGGCCTTCACATTGTAAAACCTAACCAAGTCCACTAGCAACCTAGAGAATTTCTTCTTCCTTACCTCAAATTCATCACCAAGGTTAACCCAATAATCGTCAATATTGACCTTATGGCTATACTCCCTACTAGCCTTCTTTTGTGCCTCACCAGTGATGTCAAACCTTGCTCTCTTGGAATGGAAAGAGAGGCCAAAATTACTCACCTCCTTCTCAGAAGCATGAGTAGACTGGATAGAAGGGCAGACCTCACTCATTCCTATCTTCAAGGGAAAATCATTTCCAAAACCTGTTTTATGCTTATCTCCCTTTACAACTATGTCGAAATCACAAATCTGCCTAGTGACCTCCAACAATATAATATGATCAATAGGGTACCTCGAGACTCTGTAGGGAGCCCTTTGACAACCATCAATCCTAATGTAAGATAAAGTGGGGAACTGGATAAACCATGCCCCATATCTCTTTATCAATTCTTTAGCTTTGTCATAAATTCTCACATGCTCTTTTTTTGAGCAATCTCGTGATATACATTGTGAAAGCATCATTTTCTCTTCTATAGCTTCCTCCAGTTAGGTGCAACTATGGATATACCTCATATATTGCATCCTACCCAAATGTACCTCTAGTGCTCAACCCCTTATATGGGTGAAATCTTGCCAATGCATACACTAAGTAGGAGGTCATCGTGAAAATCTTGGTTTGCAAGACACTACAAACTGCTTGTGGATCACTGCACTTATCGCGCCTGCCCAGTGGTAATCAATTCCCTACTCCATCCAAGAAATAATATTAAACATCCAACTCTCAAACACCCCTGCACTCTTCAATCCTACTAGTCTACTAAGAAGAGTGATAACATTGTAATACTCCCGTTTGAACTTGAGCCTGAATAATTGCTTTGGCAATTTGGAGAAATGAGACTTGGGCTTCTCCAACCAAGAGTTGCTCACCTGTTGGGACTTGACCACATTTTCCTCATAGTATTTCCTTGTGGTGTCTATATCAGAGGCCACCACATGTGACCTTGTAGGCATATAAAAATTCTTAGCAATGGACACAGGACTAAAACCTACCACAATCCTTCCCTGGGGACCAATTATCCTTTGCGTCCCTCTGTCATAATTCCTGGCACATTCAAGCACCAATTCACATCACTACACCATGGAGGGAAAGCTTACTACATGTGCCAACCCGGATTCCACAGTTCTCCTTGCCAACAAAGGAAGGTTTTGTGCTGCCAATTCAGCTTTAAATTCTCCATAATCTCACATACCCACATTGGTATCGGTGATCCCTGACCAAATAGACGTTAGCTTGCTTTCAGGAATCTTGTTTTTTATGTCCAACTTTACCTTCTCTGCATCAGAGATAGCAAAAGTCTCTGCACCTAGATCCGTTGCCTTCCCTTTACCTCGACCAACAACATCTTGTCCTGATCCTGCCTATAAGCAAATAAAGATGACCAAAATGAGATCCAAAAGCAACAACAAGTGTCAGAGAACCATATCACCAAAGCCTGGGATTTAGCCCACCTCGCGGATTCCAAAGTGGAGAGGAATTCCGGGGAAATCCAGACCAGGTGGATTCCAATGAAACAAGCATACAATCCCCCATAATATCACTCAATCTATCAATTCAATAAAGGAATAACCTTAGAGATACTTAGCATAAGTTCATTTGATCATTTAAATATACTATCAATAAGCAAACTTCTCACATAATCCTCATATTCATCATTTCCCCAAAACTTTAGAAGAATTTGACCAGGGTGAATTTTCCTGAAAATAGTAATAGTTATAATCAACCCGAGAAAAAGGAGGACACACGGAACATCCGGAAAAATCCGGTGGAAGCGGATTTTAGCAGGAATAAGATAAATTACCACAAAGCATGAATCCGGAAAAATGACCCGACAACAGATACATGGAAAATCCGGAGGAAACGGACTTTCGTGAGGCACACAAAAATCCGGTTTAAGTGGCAAAAGAGAAGGAACAGGAAAAGCCGGGGAAATCCAGAGGAAGCAGAATTCCACGAAGACACCAAAAACCTAAACTCATCCACATTCTCTCATTTTTATCAAAACGAATCGAACGACCATGGACCTAGGGTCTGCACCTCGACAATGACCTAACCACAGACCCTAATGGATCAAATATGAATTGAAAACCCTCCTCTCAGCAATTTGAGAGGGATTGGCTATGCCCTAGATCAAGAACCCTAAAATCTCCGCCATGGGAGCACGAAAAAACCAGGCACGACTTGCTTACGAATGAGATAGGAGGTTTAGGACAAATGCAAGCAAGTGCCGAAAAGAATAGTGAAATACCAGACCAAAATAAATATTCAGTGACCAACCTGATGGACTGGTAGAACAACGGAAACCCTAAATGCTCAGACATGGCGCGCACACCCAAGAAACAACGAAGCAACGAATGACACGAAAGCATATAAAGCAAAGTAATTTGAAACCAACAAAGGAAAAGAGCATATCCACATACCGTGAGAACAAAAGAAATAGAACCGGCGATGCCAACAATCAACCCACAAACACGAGCAGGATAAGAGCAATGCTCATGGAATTCAAAAGCAACACTCGAAATAGCTTCGAAATGCATGATCTAGCAACATACCTCAAGTTCCAGCACTCAAACTCAAATGACAAGCGAACAAACAAACTCAAATGGCCAATCACTCCCCAAGATTCAATATATCAATGCTCCAAAAGGGTTGCACAATCGCCATTAATGCGACCTATAAGACAACCAAGACCAAAACCCGAAAATCCAACAAGGCAACGAACTTCGGAGAAATCCAGACACGATGGATTTCCCTGGATTTGGGTCAAAAGGCAACCACCTCCGGGCTCCTAATGAAAACCGAGAAAATCCGGTCAGGGCAAATTTTCCCAAAAATGGTGAAAAGTCTGAAATGCACTCAGATCTTAAGATTTTCAACAAAATTCACAAATGGGCCACTCCAACTTGGCAAGATGAACATCAAAGCACGTTCCCAAGCAAGCAAAATTCCAAAATAGAAAGGCCAAGACACCCAAAAACCAGAAAAATGAGGGTCCCCACTTTCAGTGGGGTGTGTGTGCAAAAACTGCACAACACATCTGAAGGTTCAGATCTAGTATCCACGATGCTCGGTGTAGGGAACGAGCAACATCTTCACTAAGCACTCAGAGCAAAACTCTCTTTTCTCCAATTTTTTAGAGTGAAAATTAATTTATTTTCACCCCAATTCTATTTATACCTTGGGTTTAGGGTGTCATTTCCTCTGACCTTGTCTACTGGTCGCGTAAAATTCCATCTTCAATCAACCTGTACATGAACCTAACACCTCCAAATTCATTTTCGTCAACTCCATTGCATTTCTAGCTATCAAATTGACTTATCGGGACTATTTCCTAATTTTTTGAATTTTTTCTAAAATTCGTCAATTTTCCCGAGGGGGCATACCCACCTATTTCATACTCGGGAACAACTGGGGGATGTTTTGATCGATTTTCTTTGACACAAAAGTTGTTACGACATTGTATCAAAGAGGGGCAAACTGTAGACACTGAAAATTGGTCTAGGCCTGCGAGTACCATTTTCTACATAATTTCTAAATGTCCATGGTCACGATTAAATAATATTAATTATTTAATTACTTTCTAAACACATCTTTCTTCTATTAATTAAATAACTTTAATTATTTAATTAATTCATTATGGCCTTTATTCAACCTTGATTAATTAAATAAATCTTATTTATTTAATTGCATCGCTAATTAATCAATTCTCTGTCTAAATTAAATAATTTACCCTTTATCATATTTCGACTATAATTAAATATTCATTTCGAATTATTTAATTATTCAATTAACCTTTTCGGCAATCAATTACATAAATCATTATTTATTTAATTAAATCCTTAAATTTTGAATGTTGAATTAAATCAACATTTAATTCATAAAAATTATTTTTCTTGTCACATTCTTCTATCGCCTACTTATCTAAGTATTCACTTGTCTCTTGACTCGAGATCTATTTGAATCAATCAGTTATCTCCTAATTCAACATTTGATCGTCTCTGAGAAGAGACTTTCTATCATAACTAGTCAATTATCTAGTTAAGACTCTTATGCATGAACATATTTATTAATTAAATATCTTTATTGAATTAATTAATTCATGTGTGCATTCGAACAGATCATTCTCCAAATTCTATCTTTATCCTTTTCATTCAAACATTGTTCTTCTAATTTTTTAAACTTTTAACTAGAGATTAAATCATTTATTTAATCTTGAACTCTTATTCTTTCAATTTTCGAATAGTCTTAACATTAGATTAAATTATTATTTAATTTAATCTTTATCTTACAAAATTTTCCAACTCATGTTCTAACTGGAACAAATCACAATCGTGTGGCATTCATCAATCTCGATCGTTGATCTCTCTTTTGAATCTGAGTCGATCGTTCGAAAACCCATTTTCTATAAATTGACTGACTTTTGTCATTATTCCTCCTCCCGAAATCGATATACTTTTGGAAGAAACTCGTAATCTTTGATATTTTTCTATAATCACATACATCAAGGCTATCCTTGCACACTAATTGAAAATCTGAGGGCAATTATACTATAGAATGAAAAATGGAGAAGGACAACAAAGATAATTCGAAGAAGTGGATAGATATTCGGTGAGAATGTTTCAGTTATTGCATTTGTTTATATTGCTTTGTGCTTTGTTGTTTAATGTAGATTAGATTAATGTTTATATTCTTTAACTAGTTTCTTTCCAGCAGTTTTCCTATGTTACACTTTTTCTTTTCTTTTATGCTTTTTCTTTCGATACTCTTTTGTTCATTTGTATAAGCAATGAAGCTTAAAGTGGGTTTGGAGACTGCAGTGGTCACTGGAGAAGATTTAAGATTTTTCACTTGCCAAGGCTTCATGGTAACTATCGTATAGCTCATAAAGAATTTTTAAGGTGTGTGTTACATGAATTCTGAGATAAGTGTGAGAGGATTCAAATAAGGGTTATATTCTAGGTCAAGCCAGAGTTCAAGTGAAGAGACCTAATTCATGGAAGCGGATAAAAACTCCTAGTAACTCATGAAGACTTATCCATGGAAAAAAGGGGAATGTGCAACAAAGTGGGCCCTTTGATCAAGACAAGCATGGCCACCGCATCAAGACTGACCAACACCCCTAGAAAAAATAAAGGCCAAAAAATAAGTGAAAAAAAAAGCAAAGCAAAATAGAAAGCAAAAGCCCTACTCTATGTACAAGGGTGAACCCGAATAGCTCAAGCAAGGAAATAATGGTTAAGGTATCGCCCATTGACTGGCAACGAGACATCCTCTCTAGTGGGAATTTTTAGGCGAAAGGCATTATCGCCTAAAATTTTAGAAATTTGAAAGGGGCCAAGCTAGAGCTTGTCGAGTTTTTCATGTCCCCATTTCTTCTCATGGACCTTGTCCCAGCATAGCACTAGGTCAGTAATCCTAAAGGCTTTGACCTTATCTCCACGATCAAACCATCTTTTGAGTATGCCTTGATGTTTGGCAAAATTTTCTACAGCTTGATCATAAACGTCCTCTAAATGGAGGAGCTCAACTAAGAGAGCTTCAAGATTCTCTCCCTCCTCATAATAGGTGTTGATAAATTGCAATGTGGGAATCCTGAGGTGGATGGGGAAAATAGGCTCTAGTCCATAAATGAGGCTGCCTTGTGTCAGGTGCGATCTACCCACAGAGCAAAATGTAATTGGGTATTCCAGTCCTTTGGGTTCTTGTCTAATAACTTGTACTGTATGATAGTCAACAAATTTTTGTTTGTGGATTCAGCTAATTCGTTGCCTTGTGCATAGCAATTGAATGAAAATTTGAGCACAATCCTATAATCAAATGCCCAACTTACAAATTTAAGAGAAGCGAAGGCAGGGCCATTATCACAGACCAATGCAAATGGATAGCCAAAATATTTTATAATAAATCTTTTTAGGAAATTAACAACCACCTCAATTGTACATTGCCTACATTAAATTGCTTCTATCCACCTAGTATAATAATTAGTTGTGGTTAGAATGTACCTATGGCCTACAGAGGATGGTGGGTCTACCAAACCAATGAATTCGAGTCTCCATTGTGCAAAAGGCCTTACCTCAGTAACTGGTTGTAGTAGAACAGAAGTGTACCTCTCCCTGAAAGCAACGGTCTAGAAGACATGGAAGGATCTAACATGGTTGTGAACATCCTTGAATAGAATCGGCTAGTAGTACTTGGCTCACAGAATCTGATGGGCGGTCGAAGGATAGGATCCATGTCCCATTCTAAATTTGTCATGGAATTCCTTCAGCACTTTTGTTGCTTCTATTTTGTTCCTTCAGCATCTAAGATAAACTCCTTCATGATTCTTCTTATCTAACATAGATCCTTTTATCATATAGTTGTTTCTTTTCAGTCTCAAAGCTCACTTCTGGATTCCTTGTAATTGTGGCGGGAATTTGTTATTTAGAAAGTAATGCACTTTTTATCATAACATTCATCTAGGGAAACATCCTTCGGGTGGTACTGCTAGACAGTGAGTTCCAGTTCTGTCTCTACCATTGTACAAGTGAGATTTTCCTCGAACTAGTTTCATCATTTGAATCTCCATGTCATACTCTTGCAACAACGTGACCCATTTTTCTCTTCTTTCCCCTAGTTTATTTTGTATTAGCAGTATCTTGACAGTGGGGTCAGGGACAATGGAAAACACTTTGTTCCTCAGGATGTAATGTTTGAACTTCTTGACACCATGGACTAGAGCATATTCTTTATTTTCAATATTATGGTATCACAATTCAACATCTTTTAGTGGGGCACTCATAAAGGCAATAGGCCACTCATTTCCTTCACCATCCTTTTATGTTAGCATGCTGGCACAAAAGTGATCTGAGGAAAATGAATATGCGTAGAAAGGCTTAGCATAATCAGGGCTAACCAATATGGGAGCATCTTCAATAGCCCTCTTTATTTCTATAAAAACTTTATTGGCTTCTAGCGTCCCCTCTACTTTAAAATCCTGTTTGATCATCATATGCAATGACATTACTATTTCTGCAGACCTTGTGATGAATTTCCTGACAAAGTTGATTTTCTCAAAAAAGGATTTCATTTATTTTTTGTTTCCTGGAGGTTGAATCTTCAAAATGGCCTGATTATGCTCTAGATCTATCGATATACCCTTTTTAGAAATCACATGTCCCAACAGTTTTCCCTCAATTACCCCAAAGATACACTTCTTCGGGTTCAGCGAGATACCAAATTCCCTACACTTTTGGAACACCTTGCACAAATCAGAGACATGATCCCCCTATTCTTTGAAAAAATAGTGAGATCATCCATATAAATGATGATGCGCTTGCCAATAAGGTCTTTGAAGGCTATATCCATGGCGCACTGAAATTTTGCACCTGCATTGATTAAACCAAACAAAATTCTTCTATAGGAAATTGTTCCCCATTTTGTGGTGAATGTCGTCTTGTGCCTATATTCATACTACAACATCACTTGGTTGTACCCTAAGTAGCCATCAAGAAATGACATCATTTGCAAGCCATTTACTATTTGCAACAATTCATCCAATGAGGGCACTAGATAGTTATCATTTTTAGAAGCTTTGTTCAGGTTTCTAAAATCTATGCATAACCTGATTTCTCTATTTTTATTCCTAATCGAAACAAAATTTTCCACCCATGTGGAATGTCTAACAAGGAAAATGATAAGAGAAGACAACTTTTGTACTTCCTTCAAGATGATTGGTTCCAATAGCGCATTAATCGAACGTTGTTGTTGCGTAAAGGGTCTTACATTTGGCTTGAGGGGAATGGTATGAGTGATGATTGAATTGTCATACATTTTTAGGTCCTCATACCCCCAAGATATCACATCGTGATATATATGTAATGCATCAATGATTTCCTTTCTTTCTTCTAGGGTGCAAATTTTACCAATAAAAACATTTTCACATCTTCTGCAATACCCAGATTGTGAGCATCACAGTGGTTATCTATAGAGTCCTTCATTTGTTGATCCTGGTCTCTCATGTGGTCTAGGTATAATATTCTTTCTAGCTGAACCATACCCCTAGCTATTGTGTTGATTTTCAAGTTGATAACCTCATCTAGGTCGAGCTCTACTTCCTCGGGTTCTACTTCATCTATGATTTGGGAGGAAAATACATCAGAACTACTAATGAAGTTAGGAATATTCTTGTCATCGTCAAACACTTGGAATTTGGTTACATTATCGGGTACTGATGGGGTAGATGTGAGATCTACAGTGAATTTATTTAGGCTAATCAATGAGAGAGGCTGGAGGGTACTAGTTACTTGCGCTAAGGTGTCAGTAGTATGATTTTTACCTCAGGGAATTAATTGGATGTTGAATGCATCTAGTCCTTCTATGAGATCCCATACTCTATGCTTATAGTTTGCTAACCTCCGATCATGACATGAGTACAATTTTCAAAATTTCTTAACTAGTTTGGAGTCCCCAAATACTTGCAACATTTTGACCTTTTTTCTTAATGTGATTAGCAGTCCATGAACTAATGCCTCGTATTCAGCTACATTATTGGTGCAATAAAATTGTAATCTATGGGTAGCAAAGTATGTCTTACCCGATGGACTGATTAATTTGAAGCATGCTCTAGCTCCTTGCTTGGATTTGGATCTATCAAAATGCAATGTCTAAAATTTGGAGGAACCTTTTCCTTTTGAGCTAATAGAGCATGCTTCATCTATGAGTGGCACATTCATTCCTTTTTCCTTGGGTGATTTTCATTCGGATTGACCCTGGTCTAGTTGTACCTTAAGGACCTCTTTCAGGGTGACTTGCCTTCTGATATGGTTCACGAGTGTTTGGAATAAGTAGAACTAAAACTCACAATGAGCTACATCATGTATTCTACACCAGTTGGGTAACAAAAGCTCTTTGAAATCCATTCCAGCTCTTAAACTGAGTTGATCTTGCAAACATTTATGCATGAATTCTTGAAAACCATCGAACAACCCAATGTCACCATCCTCCTGATAATCTTCATTACCGAACTCAACCAACACCTTTGTTTTGTTAAGAAGAGGAGTCAGATTAGTGGGGGAACTACATAGCACAAGAACCTCTTCTACACCCTCTTCTTTCTCACCTTGGTAGGCTATGAGAAAGCAATTTCCTAACTCTATTTCTGCAAACAACACTTCATTTGTATTGTTATACTCAGTGATCATAAATTTCATTTGAGGCTCACCTTCAATATGAATTTGATTAGGAAATCCCTTTCAAGGAAACCATAGATGTGAATAATCCATCACAACATAACCATTCATCACAACATAACCATTCAAGGCTCTAGTGAAGTCTCTTCCCAATATGATGTCATATGTGTCGAGGATGTCAACAACTTAAATGTCAATAACTTGTTGTACCCTTGGGTCCACTGCGATCTACATAGGGATCCTATTCATCTCCCCTACTATGTTCACCTCGGTCTTATCAAGATGAGTCACCTTTCATTTGGATGGGGTTGAGGTTATTCCTAGTGTGTGGCACACCGTGAATGTCATGACATTAGTCAAGGCTCCTGAGTCTAGCAGACAGTTGTGCAGATTTTTTGTTGAATATACGAATTGTCAATAAGAAAGGAGGGGTCTCCAACTTCCCCTAAAACAACCCCACAAAAACATCAACCTAGGCGACTTGAGCCATATCTTTTTCATTAATTTTATCTTTGGTAAGTACAACATTTTGTTCCTTGGTTGGATGCTTATCTAATATGGCTGATTTTTATTGGGTGGCTAGTTGGGTGGTTGATCGAGTTTCTTTCCCACAATTTCCCTGATCATGGGCTCATTGTTGGAGGTGTCAAATGAGACTCTCTTTGCAAATTCCTCTTGAATTGGTTTTGATGGGGGATTTCCATTCAATGATTGAAAGAAGGCATTCTTGACAGTGGGTACTCTCAGCAACTCAAAGGTTGATAAGCTTATCTTTACTTTCTTAAATTCCTCAACCACATATTCTACCATTTGCTTAGCATCCACTTCAGAAGAACTACCTTGGGAAGCATTAATGGATTGGTCTTTAGTTGAATTGGGCTACCTATTCCTATTGAAATACTAAGCTAGCACTTCGGGATAGGTTGGGTTGTTGCTAGCATTAGGATCAAGTGGAGTATTGAAATTGTTGGGCGAGGTAGAAGTTGTAAAGGGACCACCAACCTGTCTATTTCTTAAATTATAAGGAGTTACGCGTTGATGGAACATATGAACCTCATCCTAATGTTTCTCTTCATCATCCTTAGGACCATTATCTACTAAATCAAATTGTTGATATAAAGAGCTCTCATTACTTACCTATTTCATTTCGCTTCCCTTTTCTACGATTTCCTTCTCGGGCGCGTTCTTGGTACTTTGAGGGAAGGGCACCTAATTGACCACCAATATTGAAGAATCATACTGGGGCTATCTCTCTACAGTTCGAACCATCAATGGTATTTTACACCTCCACTTGAAAGATTTATGTAGCAACCTGGAACTCCAAATAGTCAAGCTCGAAATGCTGATTAGTTTTGTGAATTCTACACCATCTGAATAATGTAACCTCTAGCAATTAGACTCCACTTGTTTGTTTGTCCAGCCCACTAGGTGGTTCAAGAGGTGTGGACAACCCACCATTGTTGGGTCTAGTGTTCCATGTCCTATTCTATCTTTGGGATGGCCTCCTTTTGAAGGTTTGTCCTGAGTTATGGCCTCGTTCATAATTCTAGCTCGAGGATGGTCTTGAATCTCGATTGTGTCTCTGATAGCTAGCTTGAATGCTCTTCTGAGATACTTGCATTTGGTTATTTTGGTTCCTCAAATGGGTTACTTCGGTGGATAGCTTCTTCACCAATTCATCCAACTCATTGATTTTTACCTTATCTACATTAATTTGAGTTGGAACTGAATTCTAAAGGAAAATAGGAAGTTTTGTGAGCTGACTCTATTAGGCAGCTGACGCTTCGGAGCTCTACAGATATGATGGCACTTGGAATTGTTGAGCATAAGCCTATTGATATGGAGCCTGCAGATAGCTCAAAAATGGTGGATCTTGATTTAGTGGCAGCCCTAGATGTGGCATGATCGATAGTTAGGGAACTTGATTCATCGAGGGCTTGTGATGGGCCAAGGCATGAGTAAATCCATGAATTTATCAAGGGTTGGTGGTGGGTCCCAATGAAGGTAACGAACTTGCAATATTCTATCCCAAGTTAGTGCTTGATTTTGTTACGTCTGCATAGGCCTCCACTAAACTTTTAGGTGGTTGGTGCATTCGTTTGACCAAGGCAGATGTGAGATTGTCCAAAGCGGCATAATATACTAATCTGGCCAAAGCATCATCAACTACGTAAGGTGGATCCAACTTCATGTATTCTCTATGAAATTTGTCATTGAATGACTTGATAGACTCATTGAATTTCCTCCTTACTGACATGAATTGTTGATACAAATCTGTGGGGTTTATTGGGACTTTAAATTTTTGTAGGAATGTGTTCTTCATGAGGTCCCAAGAAGTGATGGAGCCTGTGGGTAAATGTATGTACCAATAGAATGCTTCATCTCCTAATGAATAAGGGAAGAGTCAACAAGCCACATCCTCATGTTCGATATGCATATCCTTCAATGTTGTTTGGAAAATCTTAATGTGTTCTTCTAATGTCTTGTGAGGGTCATACAGATGGAACTTATAGCAAAAACCTTATGGATTATTGGACATGTCATGATAGTCATTAAAGGATAAGGGAGAAGGATTATTACTCAACCAAGCCATTGGTGGAGGTGGGGGTGGTGATGGTTGAGTTGCAGCAACCTTTGGATGATGTGGGACAATTGTTGTAACAATGCCTCGGATGTGAGAAGTGAATGGAGAAAAGGTTGGCTGAAGTAAAGGAGAAGAGGAAGATGGAGGGGATGGAGGATGAATGGGTGGAGCTGACGTTAAAGTGTCCCCTTTTTTGACTTTTCTAGCCTTGGTAGGGGTCTTTAATTCTTAAAATTCTCCCTTATTTGGTGCGAATCTTGTTACTATGTGAAATATTTGAGGGGAGAAGGACCCAATTCGATTCAGCTTAGTTAAGTGTCCCTCCCTCTAGCTCCAGTTCTCTTGATGGGTTTTTTTTCACTTCTCAACACAAACAACACACAAGTCTAATTCTTCTCTTAAAAGGTGAAAATCTGCAATTAAGTTTCAGAAAATCACCCTAAGGTCTCTCAGGTGTCAAGTCATGACTTGCAAAAAATAGCTCAGTTGTTTGTTGTGATTTGTTGGTAATCACAAGGGGCCTTTATGGTTCACAAAGCATGGAAGTCTTCTTGGGACTATGATGAAGTTTTAGATTTCTAGAAGTCAATGAATAGTGACAATAATGTCAAGATAGTAGTCTGAAACTCACTTTTGTCATCTGATTTAACTTTATCGTGATGCTGGAAATGTTTGCTTGACTCGAGAATTTAAAAGAAATAGAAAAAGGAAAAGGGTTTAGAATTTTTCCTAAGTCTGAAACTAAGATGAATAGTAACAATGGAGAATGCTACAGTGGACAGACTTCGAAACTAAATTTTACTTAACCAGGGACAACCCATAGTATCATAAAACTAGTGCAATCTTCTAAGGCTTACTTATGATTTTCAGACTATAACATGAATACTTAAAGCATGCATATACACAGTTGAAGTTAAGTGTTGTAAATAAAATAGCTCAAACTAAATTTACATAGAAATTTTTCATCAACAAGTTGCTAAAATTATGAGTTCGAAATGCATCAAACACTATAGCATACATCCACCGTTAATACACAACATAAACTACTAACTAAAAATGAACTTAAACTTAAATAAGCAATGTTGAAACTAACAAATGCATATAGAATCATGCACACATAAAGAGCAGAAAACAAGAAACCATCAGCTCAATGTTTTTCTTATATTTTGTAGCAACATGTCTTTTCACAACAACTCATCTTTCTCTTTGAAAATGAGAGGATTCCCCTATTTATAGTTTTCCAAAACAAGAATGAATGGTCAAGATTCATTTACAATGAATGGCTCAAATTCATTCTAGTCTAGGCTTTCACCTACTCCCAAAATTTACATCATAAAAATAGATTATTTTGTCCTTTCCCTATTTTGTCTTGTAGTTTATTTTGTCTTGTAGCTACTTCTATCTATTTTGCTACTTTAACAAATGCTCATCAACTATAATAGGATTGATTGCTTCTTTTTGTGTTGTAGCATATTCTACAAATTCCCCAATGACAGCCAACAACTTCTTTTCTTCAAAGAGATCAGATTTGGTGATTTGGAAGGCAACTCTTTTAAATCCTTCTACCATCTGGTCTCTATGTTCTATTAATTTTGGCACCACTCTAGTCATTTGCTCTGACTCTGTGAGGGATCTTGTAGCCAAATCCATGAAATTTGTGGACAACATGTCTCTGACCCCTTGCTCTATTTTCTTGTGGAATTCTCGTTTGATTACTTCTTGATATAGCTCCAGAGTGGGTGTCTCATAGCCTATCATCAACCTTAAATAATGATAACACTCAACCTAGTGATCTATGATCTGATCGTGGTTGGCCTCCAGCTCTTGTAGTGATTTTTCCAAAACTCCCTTCCTATATTCAAAATTCAGTTGCCAAGCCTTGAGTAGCCAATGATCCACTTTGGGCGGCACTAATTCTTTTTCCCAGGTTTTCGAGGGGAGTTTGGGGATGCACTCCAACTTCGGGTATGTTATCCTGTAGAGTTCGGGAAACTCCTTGCAGATATTCATCACCTCTTTGAATTCCTTTTGCAAGACTCAAAATTCATTGTGTATTTTGGTTGCATAGTGGATTCCATTATCACTGGTGCTAATGACTCTTTTGAACCAATCAGATGTGGACTTGGTCTAATTCTTCATTCTCTCCATTTTATTCACCTCTTCTTTAGATAAGATGGCAGGTGCAAGCGATTCTACTGGAGATTCTTCTATTGACATAGTCCATTGTTGTATGAAGGTGGTCAGTTCCACATATTGTGCTTTTAGATCTTCCTTTGTAGACTGATATTTGTTCATCTATTGGAGGATGGTGTACACTAACCCCTAAAACTCATCTATCTTCTAAGCACAAGATGCCTGGCCCAAATTAATGGTTGTCACCTGATAGTCCTTTCCCTGAATGGTGCTTGCATCTTTTTCTAAAGCGGGAGTGGCTACCTACAATACCTTGGACCCAAAAGCATCAGTGGTGATGTGATATCAGATCTTTGGCATCTTCTCCTTTCGGGTCTCAACTTGTGCACGGGCCAAGATTGCTTCTAATTGAGCCTTTGGATCTACAAGCACGGGAGCCTTTCCCTTTAGTTGCTGCTCCAACCATACAGGAGCCTCGTTTGATGGCCTAGAGATTCAGTATCCTCTCCTTCTTCCTATTCTTTTGATGGTTCCTCCTTTTCTTGTTCAAAGGCATCCTTGATGTTTTCTTCTTCTTCATTTTGCTCCTCTTCATGTACCATGACCTTTCCTTTATCAGGCTTCATAGATTCTATATTTTCTTGAGTAATATGTGCTTCTTCTAGTGTTGTCCTCTTATCTTTTTTGTGTTCAACTTCAATTTCCTTTTCAGGCTCATTACTATTTTCTTCTACATTAGCTTCTTCTTTATCATTCTCTTTCTCTTGCTCTCCTTTTGGAGAAACTTCTTCACATATTAGGCCCTCATCTTGGCCAGTTTGCGGAGGTTTATTGGCTTTCTCTGCATCCATACCTACATCAATTTTCCCTTCCTCAAAACAATTCTCCTCCGGGTTTGCCTCCTTTTTTTTTTTTTTTTTAGGTTGTTCTTCTTCAAGCTCCTGGTTGGAGGTCTCAACTTCATAGTAATCATCAAATTTTCTTGTATCCCCCTCCTTGGGCACTTGCTTCCCTTCATCATCTGAGGCTACCTCATCCAAGTCAACCCTCAATCCTTGCTTAGGGTGCTCAAAGTAGTCCTCCCGATCGAAGTCCTTTGACTCTTTAGTGATATCTAAGTCTGCTTCCTTGGGCTTCTCCCTTCTAAGCTTCTTCATTTCTTCAGATATTTTCATGGTTGCCTCCATTTTAGGGAGCTCAATAGGTGGTGGAGGGAGACATAGGGCATAAGTAAATATGGGCCATTAGTGTTTGAACTTTTCTGGAGTGAGGATTACCTGGCAGAGTTCTAAAGGAACATTTTGTAAATAGGAGGCAAAAGCATGTGGAAGGTTCCATGGAATTTTTTGGCAGAGAAGGTGGTAGAGTGGAAAGGGTTGGAAGTGGAGGCGGGAGTGAGGAGGTTGACAATAGGGAAGTGGTGGAGGAAGAATCTAACACCACCACGGGAGTTGTTGGGGAGCCTTAAGTGAGATGGATAGAGATGTCCACAACAGGTTGAGAAAAAATGGGTAATGATTGGGGAGTGGAAGGGGATGGTGTAGTGGCAATAGCTAAAGGTAGAGCGGAGGTGGTGGGCGGTGGCGAGTGAGGTTGCTCAACTTCTTCTTCCTCTTCATGTGGGGGTTCTTCCTCCTAGATGGTTGGAATCTCAAGAAAAAAAATTTCTCATTCTTTTTTCCATCTTTGTTGGTTGGCCTTTCGTTGGTTTTCTTGTGTACACTTTATGTTTTGGCTTCTGCTCAAATATATCCTTTATTTTCCTCGATCTTGTAATAGGTGGAGACTTAGGAGCCTCTCCTGAAGATCCTACAACAATGCCACTATCTGTTTCACTTTCCAGCTCATCTTCAAGCTCCCCATAAGTTAACTCAACACCCTACTCATGCAGTTGAGTTATATGTTCATCTATCCACTACCTAGTCCTTTGCTCTATTGGATGGGTGATAGTACCCAGGTCCGTGACCTCCTGCTCAGCCCAGTCAATTATTGGCAGTGGCAAATTTATCAAAGCATTATATTTCTCATCAAGAATATTATCGTCCTTGACAATTTGATCGGGCACCAGGAAAAAATTAATGGAATTTATGAATTGGGTAGTCATCCTCATGTAATGTCACCTCTAGACCTCTTCTTCATCAAAACAATTCACCCAAAAGTCTTCAATGTGAGGTCGGTGGGCATATTGTCTTCCGAATTGCTTCTTCAACTTCCCGAGAGGGTCTAAACCTCCTCTCTCTGTATGTAGCTTAAAATTATATTCAGCCAACTCCTTTTTAGAGTACTCTACGCATGGGGCATTAGATTAAGAGTACATTCCCTATCCAAATTTAAGGGGATATGGAACCCCTACATGGTGCTTATTGTGTAGAAAAGTATGAGCAGTCTGCAACTACCTAGTGAGTTCCAACAATATAATCCTATCATCCGGGTAACGTGGCAGCCAGTATGATCTTCCTTGAGAATCCTTCTTCTCTGATGTATGTAAATTTAGGGAATTGGATGAACAAAATATCCAAAGCCCTTTATGACCATCTTGGTGTTGTGTGACACTCTTCTGTGATAGTCTCTGACCAATGTTCGGATGATGTGTCTAATAAAGACATCATTTACCCTCCTGTAATCTTTCTTGAAGTTCTTGTACTGCAACTGAGGATAGCAATCATATACTCTGAGTTGTCCCTTCTTTATTCCTAGTACTCCAACACAATCCAATCCTTTATGCAGGAACTTTACTTTCAAGAGGTAGACCAGATAAGAGGTCACGTAAAATAAGGAAGTCTTCTTCACTACCACAAATTGATTGTGCAAGTTGTTGCTTATCATTTTTGCCTAGTGGAACTTAGCGTTGCCCCAGAGAATCTCCTCGATGAAATAAAACATACACACATCAAAGAATGTGGAAGTGGGAAGGCCCATTACTCTACTTAGGATAATTACTAAATCATCAACTTCTTCTACAAAATCACTTCTATATAATTTTTGGGGCACTTTGTTGGCATTGCCTCTTTTATCTTTTAGCCATGTCTGATTGATTGTCCTTTTGTAGCCAATAGGGTCCTACTTCCAAACATTTAGGGTGAAATCCTTAACAACCTCTTCCATTTCATTAAATGTAGGAATTCCAAATGTCTTCCTGATAGACTAGAGAGATAGGTCTGCCAATACTCTTTTGTTCCCAGTGACTATTCTTTTGTTTTGAGGGTGATAGCACTCTCGGCAAGCCATTACTAATTCTAGAGCAACCAGAGCAAGAGGAAAGCCAACTGCTTTTTCAATTTTGCCTGTCTTGATTCTCAAGGCCTCTTTTGTTGTGGGGTTAACCATAACCCTATTCCTAAATTCGTCGATACTAACATGCCCTAGATTAGTACTGGTGACCTTGTCCCAATTGGAAGTAATCTTCGAGATACAAACGACCCCGTGGAATTCATACTTCATTCCTTTTCTTCTTTTCCTCTAGGATTCCTTGTTGGTCTTTTCCCTTTGTCAACTTTTCCAATCAGCTTCTCCACTGGTCCCTCAGCAAGTTTCGTAAATCTTGCACACAAGAGGTGCAATAAGTGTTTTGGCATATTATGAATGCAAAATGTTGGTTAAATCATAGAAAACACGTCATTAAGTACATCCACATACTTTAGAGGGTCATTGCATTCATCATATTTCGTCATTTAAGGCTCGTTTATGGAGTTTGTTGAAATGTGGGTCTGGAGGTGTGGTTTTCTGGCCTACGGAAGCCACCATAGTGAATGTCGTACGGAATGACACGGGGAAGAGGGAATTCCACAGACAACCACCTGAATATGAATTTTTGTAAGGATTTAATCGTTGGGAAACTTTAGTATGAAGTTATTAGGCATGCGCAAAAACTTGAGATTAAGGTACATGGAATTATTTTCTATTACCATATCAACCTTTCAAGCTTTTGTGGGTGTGAAGGATTCAAAAGTTTCAGTGTGGAAGGTTGTTGGTGCTTTTCTATAAAGAATGACTCTAGGCAAGCGGCATTCTGCAAGCGGAGTTCCACATGGCAGAACCTACATGGTCCTTCTACTTGCTCCATTTCATTTAAAACCCCTTGAGTCATTTTTCTTTAAAGGCTCTATTACTTTGTGGACTATAGAGTTTGGAGAGGTGGAAACCATGGGTGGAGGTCAGCTAAAGCTAGGCCACTACGCGATGGCTTTGGTTAAATAGTGTTCGATAGATAGCGATCTGCACAAGTGGACCCATTGATGCCTTTTAACTTATGCATTTTATTAATTAGACACGCATTGCCTAGGTTGAAGTGGTGAGTACAGAATCTACAAGGTGGAGGGGTGTAAGGGCATCATCGCCAAACAATGGATGCATGGAGACGACCTTCCAACAACGGACATCCGCATGGACAAACCCGCCCATTCATTTTGACTTAGGAAATTTATCATTTTGAACTCCGATGTTGGGTTTATGGAGGTAATATGTGCAGAGGCTGCACTACGGGGAGGCGCGATGGTCTCACCATTAAGTAATGAGCAAAGGGTAATGACCTCCCGTATCTGGCGGTTTGCATTGTCGGATCCGCAATGAAATCTTACCTTAGCGATTTGAACACTCTAGCCTAAGTTTGAAACCCCCAACAATGAGTAATGCGGGGTTTGCATAGCGAAGGTCTATAAGGGCCCAGCCGTTAGTTTTGCAATCAAGATAAAGTGGATTTGTGCATGTGAGGACCCACAAGGGCGGGTTGGAAGAGGGACCATCCTCTGATAATTCTCAATGTTCAGTGGGTTAGGCGGTGGGGAACTCGAAGCGGAAGACAGTGAAGATTTTGTCGTTAAACAACGATGATGGAGAAGTGACAGCCCAAGCGTAGAAACCTGCAGGGGTGAGTCTGTCAAGGGCTTAGTCTCGAAGGTTTAAAATCCAATTACTAACAGGTGGGAAACCCAAGGCAGAGGGCTAAAAGGATGATGTTGTTGGATTCGGTGTTGAAGTAGCATAGTTCCACACGATGGCCCATGCTAAGCCTTATTCACAGTGATGAATGTCTTCAGTTTTGGTCGTGTTTTGAGTGAGACATCGAGGGGGCATGGGGTCACTGCTGGTTTTATTAATTCAAACAGAATTTGCAAGGCACATTTCCCAATCAAAAATCTCGCAAAGATTGCTTGAGTGTTTCAAGAGCGAGGGTTTGTTGTTATGGTTTTAGATTTAAATTCACGAATTTCACTTAAAACCCTAACCTATGACTCATTAACAGTGTTGAAATTACAAGCGACGAGTGCTCAAATGCATACCTAGGTCGTACGTGGTGGAGGAAACCAACAACGAAGTCCTTGAATCTTTTGGCACACGCACTTCTCCCTTTGGCTTTCAAAATTGAATACTACAAATGAAAATGGCGTGCAGGTCGAAGGGTTTATATAGAAAAACCTTCCATTAATGATGGAATTAAGTGCAAGTACGATAGGTAGATGGGTAGGTGACTATGCAGAAACCCACATTGGTGAGGACGTTCAGCGAGGACCCAGACGGAAGAGTTCGATATAGGAGTCACAATGTGGTCTGACATGATAAGAACACCATAGAGAATGGAAAAGCAGGGATGGCGACTTGATAGGGGAAACCCGTAAGAGTGTACCCATGAGTAGCGAAGGGGGAGACGACTTTCGATGGACGGAAGCCCGCAAGAGGATTTCCGAAAAGGCATGAAACTTGATGGAATTTAGGTGAATGAGTATGGTCAAGATTAATTTAACAAATTTAAGGCATGTGACCATTTCAAGCTCAAAAATAAGGGCACACAAAATGAGGTAAAGGTGGACCGACCCAGCAAAGGCGAAACAAAAAGAGGGGGTCTTTGTCTGAACGGGGTGTGTGTGCAATAGGCACAACAATGTCTTAATCATATGACATGAGACTACTTATCACAACTACCTAGGTCACATGTGTTACAAATAAAAAGATAAGATAATAACTAATAACAACTAACACCTTCTAGAAAGATTCCTTCCTAGGACCTAACTAAACTTAACATGTAAATAAGTCCCCTAGTAATGAGTTAACTAGGTACAAGACTTTATTTACACCAACACCCCCCCTTAAGTCCAACTTAGGGAGTAGTTGATTATTATGCAAGTGACACAAAGATGGGTCCCGGCTACAAGGCCATGTTAGGTACCCATGTACCAATGCAAATGCAATCTCTCACAAATGAAGAAAATGAGGAAACCCAGTGGGAAAACTCCACCCCAAAAGAGAGATGAAATACAAAAATAAATTCTCTCAAAGAAGAATGAGAAGGCCAAAACCCCATGTGAGGAAAAAGACCCCCCATAAGAGAGAAGAAGAAGAAGAGAGACTATGCAGCCCCCTCTCAATGTTAAGTCTCCTGCAATGGTAGAAGCTCAACATTGAATGTTGAAGATGATCCAAAAGCGTTGAACAATGTTCGTCTCCTTAGGAAGAAACAAAACCATGAATGTATGCAAGAGTTCTTCCAATTCCTGAAAGAAATATGAGGGAAGATAGATGAAGTATGATGTTTTTGAATCATGCTCAAGTGTCTCCATGTCGATGCCAAAATATGACACATTCCAAACAGGCGTTCTAGGCCACACTGCTGAATAGGACAATCCAGAATCTAGTAGAGATGAATGCAAAACATGATCCAAAGAGAAAGATATCCCCTCTGAAGAAAAATAAGCCTCCTCCAAATGTTATCCAAAAGTATCAACACTCACATCAAACTGTGAAGAATGATCATGTAGAGATTGAACAAGAGGGTCAAACTGTTCCCTCGCAACAACTAAAGAAGGATCTTCTCCATCAAAGAGAAGATGAATTTCATCAATGATGTCTCTCAAATCTACAATATGAGACTCCACAAACAAGTTTGAAATACCTGTCAAGAAGTCGTCCAAAGTAGATAAATCTGAAAGACAATGAAGATCCCAGTGCACTGAATCACAAGAAGCCACATTTGTAGCAACACAAGCATCATCAACTGTAATAGTAGATGGAGGAGATGAAGTGCATGGCTCAAAAACCAGATTTGATGTGAGTACTCCCAAGTTCAAAAAACCAAATGTCTCCTCTGAATCATGGTTTAGACTAGAAATATGATCAACAGTCAAAGGAACAATGTTAGCACCAGAAGAAAAACCTATAAAGGTATACAACCGAGATGAATGATCAACCATCCTAGTAGCAATGATCTATCTATTCTCCAAGTCTTGAATGATGATTGAATTAGGTATGAACTACGCAGTCCTCCCATCTCCACAATGTGTAATCTAATGAATGGAAAGAAGATTGTTTGTCAAATGAGGAACACACAAAACATCTCGGAAAGTGTTGTCCCCAAAACTAATAGACCCCTTCCCAATTACACTCATGTATGTATTGTTTCCCATCAAAATAGGAGACATAGTACAAGGCTCAAAAGAAGAGAATATAGACTGTGAAGATGCCACATTATGAGATGCTCCTGAATCTAGAGTCATCTCCCTGATCCATGACCTAGAAAAGCACAAAGAGCATGTCCTTTATATCCCGATGTAGAAGCTTGAACTTTGTCCTTTTTAGACTATTTTGAAGAAGAAGGAGGTGATTAAGACATTCTAGAAGGAAAATCAATGTGATTATTTTTTAGAAGATATTTCAACTCATCAATATCCTTCTTATAACAATAGTGTTCATGCCCATCCTTCTTGCAATATGCACAAGTAGGCCTCTCCTTCTTAGAAGATTCTCTTTTAGAGGGAGAGAATTCTTATTCTTCATGTGGGGTTTTCTTTTTCTTCTTTTTTTTCTTATCAATATTCAATGATTCTTTATGTACCATAGACTCACTAGCCAACAATGCTTGTGACTTGAAAGACTTGATCAAACCCATGTTCATTAACTTAGCTTCCTCTTGGATTAGGAGATTTGCAAAGTCATCAAACTTAGGATCAACATATGATGCTCCCATAAAAATTCAATGGGTATGAAAGCCAGAAAAAAATACTGAATACTTAGGGCCAAGCTTGGATAACACATTCAGAATCAATTATAAATCCCCTTTATCAATGTTGCATTCTCTTAGCTATGTTCTTAGTTTCTTAACTTTGGAGATGTAGTCTTGGATGTGGCCAAAACATTTTGGATCAAGGTTCATCAAATCAATATCAATCTAATATCTCATAATCTTATATGTTTTACCATACAATTTTTTAAATCCTCCCAAGCCTCTTTATGTATTTTGCATGATTCAACATGAAATTGTAAATCAAATGAGACTAATGAGCATATGCATCCAAGTGTTTTCTCACGATCAAGCTCCCATTTTTCCAATTCTTTAGCATCAATAGGTTGAGAAATAGTTTTTGTTAGATGGCATATTAGACCTTTCATCATGAGATAGTTCCATATTGATTTTCTCCATGTAGCATAATTATGTGGAGTTAGGAGTTCAATTTGAGATTTCCCCATTGCAAGAACACAAACCAAGCAAAAGAATGCAATCAACCACTGCAAGATTAACCCCGCCAACCCCCCCTCCCCCCCAAATTACTCAATCATGAAACCACCTAAGAAATATTTGACTTGTGGCACTTTATACTTAGTGCGATTACAGTTGCCACTTGCCAAAAACAACAAAGTGGTCTTGATCTTGGTACATGTAAATGCCAAATTTGACCATAGAATCAAGTAAAACATTTAATACAAAATGAGATCAATCTGATCATACCACTGAAAAGTACACGAAAAATTATGTACTTAAAAAAAAATTGCACCCAAAAATGTTACCGTAGGAGCAAGATATGAGCGCCTGAAGTTCCCAAAATGAGGACGTAGCAATAACACCTGTGAGAATCTACATTTTCTGAAAAAACCAAACACCAACCCAAAATATGATTGTACTGTTGTGTAGTGCATTAAAAAATATCCCAAATAAAAAAAAAAATCTTGCAAATTGGAGGTTCTAAGCTTGAGTTATAGTAGTTTGAAAATCACCTTCAAAACCAAAAAGCTCAATGGAAGGGGGTCCAAAATTTTCAAAAGGTTGCTGACATCAGTGATGACATGTTGCTAACACAAGCAGTATGTAGTTTGATACCATGGTAGAATTGGCTATGGAGATAGCCTACCAAGATCTAGAGGCCAAATGGAAAGCACAAAGAGAATAAGAATATGACAAGAATAAATTGTATTCTTATCAATTATGCAAATATTATTCAATTGATGTACAATGTATGAGAGACCCCTTGGTTATATATCCAAGGTGAGACATAAGATAACATAAGATGCAAATGACACAAAGATGCAAGAATGGGTCCTGGGTACTAGGCCACGTTAGGTACCCATGTACATATGCAAAGAAATCTCTCACAAAACAGAGAAAAGTAGAAAATCCAGTAGGACAAAACTCCTCCCCAAAAGAGAGATGAAATACAAAGAATGAAATTCTCTCAATGAAGAATGAGAAGGCCAAAACCCCATGTGAGGAAAAATTCCCCCATAAGAGAGAAGAAGAAGAGAGACAATGCAACCCCCCCCTCAATGTTGAGTCTCCTATAATGATGGTATTTTTCTTATGGAAGATATTTTGTCTTAGAAGATAAAAAATAGTATGTATAAGCAAAATATAAAAAAAAATAGGAGATTGATAAGAATAACTTCTTGATCTAATGATTAAACCTCTTGGTGTTATTCTCTACCATTTCTAAGACTACATCATATCTAATTTTTGAAGAGATCTTCCAATCTACCACAAAGAGATATGAGATTATTATTGGCTCTACTCTGATAGGGATTTTATTCACTCTAAATAAAATCAAGAAGCACCCAATGGTAATTTGTGTCTACAATTCAATGCAAATAAATCTCTACGAGGACAATATAAAGATTTTTGAACTGGCATTTAATGCTCATAGACTAGCACTTGGTCGCCTTCTATTGGATCAAATAAGGAAAATATTTCATGTAATACACTTCTTCCTAGGACACATAGCACAGTCTCTAATGCCACCTCTCTCCTCTAAGGAATCAAACTAATCAACCCAAGCTTCTCTTCCTCATTCTTTAGGATGCTCAACATTAGGTTTTGTCCCTATCTGCTACCAAAGTTTTTTGTTTTGTTGTGACATACTTGAACTAATTATTCTCCCTATGGGGTTTTTTTACTTCCCTTGCTCCTTCTAAGAGCCTCATTTTCTATTATTTTTTATGTGTTTTGTCTAGTTCATATATATTCTTCGAACTTTTTAAGATTATTAATAAAGCATATGTGGTTACCACCTTTTATCCAAAAATTAAAAAATTATGGTGTATTAGATAATTATAATTTTAGACATTGTAAGAATACACTTTGTACAAATAAGAATGTATTATTATTGTTAATTATGTAAGAACACCATACTATTTGTGTCTAAAAACTAACTTACTACTATGTTACAACTACCATGTAAATTTCCCATGTAATGGTAAATACAAGCCACATGTTTGCCATCCAATTCTGTCAAACACCTTACATTTCTTATCCTAACGAAATTTAAATACAATAGTAACATTATATATTATGAGACTATGTTGATTGAGCTCAACATTGCTCAAGATTATGGAATCAAACTAATCAACACATTAAGAGTTGCAAAATTGATTTTGAATCAAGTCATAAGTGTATTAAGAGAATATTGATGCACAAAGAAATTAAAAAATGCCTTAGATCAAGCATTCACATCTAGGAAGAAAATGAGAAATTTCATTGTACGGATTCATATGCATTGCTATTTCAACCTTTCCACTAATATATCGACAAGGAACATCCTTCAATTTATATAGCATCCATTCAACTTAAATGAAATACAACAGTAGAAAGTATTTTACAATGATAAAAATATAGCTATATTTTTAGGGTTCTTAACATTTAAAGTAGATCACAAGACTTAATGCATTGATTATTGTATAGAAGACAAATCCATGATTTAATTGAAGAATAATTCCCTCCCCAAAGGACCCATGTATCTTGAGATTTGTTTGTTTGTTTTAATAATGAACCCAAGAAACTTCACACAAGATGGTATTAATGAAATTCAAAGACAAATTTCATACATAGATTGAGATTTTGAGAGTTTGAGTGTGTATTATCTATAACATATAATGAATTGAATGTTATCATACCAATATCATTAGTCATATGATTCCACTTAAGAAAGAAGTGAAGCCTTTCATATATAAGCAATGTAAGAACTGAAAGACCTACTCAAATTTGAGCTAGAGAAGTTGGTCAATGTAACAATCATATAGTTGACATGGATGTCATATCTAGTTCTAGTGAAGAAAAAGATGACCAAATTCACCTATGTGATCTTTGGAAACCTCAAAAGAAAATCCCTCAAGGATATTGTCCTCTCCTAAATATGGCTTATGTCCTATAGAGGATAAAAAAATCCTAATTTTATTTTATGCTTGTAAGGTTCTTGGCTATAATCATGTTTGGTCTTATTAAATGACTAATGGATTATGCCATTATCCACACAATGGGACATATTTTCTTGTCAGAAAATGCCATTTGTGTTAAGGAATTCATGAGTTACATTCTAGTACACTATGGAAATCACCTTCTTGCATAAAAAAATATTAATCATTTACTTGAGTGATCTCTCAAGAATGTGAGATACCACATCCTTCTTGAGATACCACATCATATATCCACCTTGTATTTGAATGATGTAGAGAATGTGGGATATCAGCTAATTCAAAGAAACTTAGCTATGCCTTCAAAGATGGCATCAAACTTTATGCATAAAAAAATTGAGTAAAATATTTCTTGAAAAAAGATAAATTTTGCATGGCAATTCTTCATAAACCTTTCCCAATATTTTGTGCCATAACAAACATGATTAAGAAAAATTAGGAAACCAATTGACAAAGTGATCAAAAGGACACATTCAATTCCCATAAGGAAGCTTTGCCTAAATCCCCAATTATAATTAACCCAAAGTATGCCAAGGATTTCATTTTCCTCTTACATGTGAATATTATGTGGTGAATTATTATTGTAGAAGAGAGAACGAGGAGCTTGGCTTCCAATCACATTTATGATTAAGCAATCGCAAGGTGTTGAGGCTAGATGTTCACTTATGGAAAAGAAAGCATTATCTTTTAGTAATATACATTGAAAAATTCAAGTCATATCTACTCAACTCCAAGGTGTTAAACTTTTTACTAAACCCCATGGTCAAGACATCCAAGATTTGATAGAATAAAAAATTAATGAGGGCTAAAATGGATAACAAATATTCAAGAATTTGACCTAGGACTTTATCCTATAAAATTAGTAAAAATTTCGGGCCTTGCCAAAGAAATCATGTGCAACAACAAGATGTTGAAACTAATACTTTCATTAGCATTATATAAGATTATCTTGATAATTTCATTTGGTATGCAAGCATCCTTTACTACATTAGCTATTTCAATTTCCTACTAAATTTCTCTCGATCTTTAGAGGAAATTTAGACTCAAGTCAAACTAATACTCCACAATTGGTAAGGTTCTCCACTGAAACAATGTGGAATAGACAACCAATGAAACTTTTCATCAGATTTCATCAATCATGCAAAGGAATTCCATCTCTTAGGCTAGACCTCATAAGATAATTAGGATATGATACTTTCCACAAATAATGTTTAAGTTTACTATGTGAGAAGATGAATACCATACCAAACATTCATAGGAAGGAAGAGGTTGGCAATACTCCCAATTCATTAGTGCTAGTTAAAAGTTCTTTTCATTAGTGATCTCTAGATATTGTTATGTCGAGAGGCGTTCCACTACAATGCCAATTTTCCGTGAATTTTCGTCTACATAAAAACTTCCATCAAAAAATGATTTTTACCATTTGACAATCAACTTTCACATTCGACAAAATACTTAGTTATGATATTGCTATCAGGATTCAACTGTGTAGTTTTCAAGTCAAACTCATTGACCCATGATTCATGAGTAGTGGTTCACAAGAACCCATCTCTCATGATAATGAATGGTCCACTTAGCACTCATTGCATCTAGGTGATGCTCACAGAGGTGAAGCATTGGTCCGTCCCGGGAGGTCACCCATCCCAGGCTGCTCCAGCTCAAGCTTAACCATGAGTTTCCCAAGGTTCCCTTAGCTTGCTACCCATTTGCAAAACCTTCAACAAGTGTTGTGCCTTATGAACCATTCATTATAGAGCCCCTTTAGCTCATCAATTGATAAGTAGGAGGTTTCTTCCACAGCATGTCAAATTATGATATTGCTATCAAGATTCAACCGTGTAGTTTTCGAGTCAAACTCATTGACCCATGATTCATGAGTAGTGGTTCACAAGAAACCTCATAATTTGACACGTTGTGGAAGAAAACCTCCTACTTATCAAAATACTTAGTTGTTAAAATAGCATAGATACATACTAACATGTATTTCGAAAAAACTTGAGATATTCTTCTTTTTTATAAAAACCGGCAAGCAACAACAAAAGTTGGATATGTGGATAAGGCGTCCCTTTCTAGGAAACTCGAGTCACCGACCGCTAGGAATGTTTGGCGTGCCTCGACATGCATGACACGCGCCCATCGCTAGTTTTTGCCAACGGAAGTGGAAGACGGTAAGGTTGCGATGTGTTTACCCCATGGGCTTAACTTGTCCAGACATTTGACCTACCATGTTGGGATTTGATAGAGAGTTTGATCTGGCTCTCATTTTTTAATATGATTGCTATTATTTTAAATTTAAGATTTTTATTTTTATTATTTTTATTTTCTTTTGTTAGGTTTTGGAGTTAGGAGGGGAATCTATTTGGTTGAAGTCCCTTGATATAGAAGGCAATTTTGTGTGGCTCAAAACTACAGCTCTCTCATGAAATCAACTTCAACTCTATTGGTTGATAAGAGATTTTAATAAATTAGTGCAAGGACTTTAGGATGGGGGCCACTTTGTGCATGGAGAGATAAGCCTAAAATATTTGATGATGTGTGGAAATTATCTTAGTGTAAGTATGTTTTTTTATTACTATTATATAGTTTTAATAAAAATATATTTCATTTATGATTATACGGTAATCATGAAAAATATATATGCGTAAAGGAAGATAAAGTTTAGTTTAGGATAATATAATAAAATATATAGTTGTTGCATATGATGAATCATTCTTCTGTGTCCTAAAGAGTTATCAAAAAGTAAAGAGTTCTCATAAAGGACACTATTTTGTTTTGGTTCTATTATTTCAACAATCTAGCACAATTCTGCAGTTGTGGGTTTGAACTTGCAAGTGTGGTTCTAATATTTGATGATGTGTGAATATTTTCTTGGTGTAAGTATGTTTTTTTTATTACTATTTTATGGTTTTAATAAAATATATTTCAATTATGATTATACAGTAATCATGAAAAATATGTGTAAAGGAAGATAAAGTTTAGTTTAGGATAATATAATAAAATATATAGTCGTTGCATATGATGAAGCATTCTTCTGTGTCCTAAAGAGTTCTCGGTGTTAGCTTAAGGATCAGAAATTAAATAAGTAGAAAACTCAACACATAAGATAATGAACACAACAAGATACCATGGGAAAACCCTCCTTCTCGAGGGAGAAAAACCCAACAAAATATATCCCTTATATATTGAATAAATAAGAGCAGAAATCTGCTTTACAAATCTAGCCTTACTCAAGGCTGAAATAATACAATGAATAATAGTATCACTCCTTGAATAATAAGAGCAGAAATCTGCTTTACAAATCTAGCCTTACTCAAGGCTGAAATAATACAATGAATAATAGCATCACTCCTTGATGCTAAGTACAAATAGATATGCTTCCTCTTGAAGTCTGATCTGCTGCAAATGGAATGGCGAACTTTTGCTGGAGGTGAGAAATGAAGTGATTAATTGATCATGAAATGACAAGTCTTCTCCTTGCTTATATACAATGATAAGTGACCTCTTCACTATGTCGGCTCCTTTAGGAAATATATTATTTAGAAATATCATTAAGGTATGAAGGTCGACCTGCCTAAGAAAATAGCTCCTGCAGCTATAAAACACCAACACTCGGAAACTAAAGAGTTCTCATGAAGGATACTATTTTATTATGGTTCTAATATTTCAACAGTCTGGCACAATTCTGCAGTTGTGGGTTTGAACTTTCAAGTGTGGTTATATCTTCTACAGATTCGACCCTGTAGATGCAGACAGTGGAACAACCCAGAAACTGTAAAATTGTCCTTACTCTTTCATCAGTTTTTTGTCTGTCATTTTGTTCTTATATCTGTCTTTTCTCCAAATCCAACTGACTTAAAGATTTTATTTATCCTAATCCTTATGGATCACTGCCAGACTTCAATTACTTATTCAAGAATTTCCTAGAGGCCTACACATCTGACTATATAAAATTTTGTGAAAGCATGAAGACAAGAATAGATGATACTTGATTGATTATGAACATATATTTTTGTTATGATTTTTATTGTTGGAAAATTTGTGCAATGGCATATTGTCTGCATTGAATGGATACTTAAAAATGGATACTTTTTGGTCTTTTAAGGATCTATCATAAGTGATTGCCAAACAATAGTAAAATAAATTATGTATAATTTAGAGAAACAAAATTAATTAATGAACTGAAGAATTTGGGCAATATGAGACATGAGAACATAATCAAGCCCCTAGGCTATTCTGCCAATGAGCCAAAAACACATTAACTAATAACTACTAAAAAAAGAGATCATTGATAGCCTTTGGTTTCAAAGAAAGTTTGATATTTGGGTTGGTTTGTATTTGATAGTCTTAACACAAAGTCGCAGGTAATATTTCCTTTAGCTAACTTTGCGGAAGAAATATTTTGAATCATAATATTTAAATAATAAATTTAATATAATAAAAAATTTAATAAATTATTTTCAAATTAAATAATTAGAGAATGATAAAAGGAAAATACAAATATTTATATAGACATAATATAATATTACATATTAATAATATAAATGTAATATAAATTTTACTATTTGATACTCACAACAATCCATGTATTCAAAAAAGATATCTCATGATGTTTTTTATATAGATTATTATAAGATAGATAAACTATTTAGATATCAAATAAAAATAAAATTCATACAAGATAATAACACTTTTTTACACTATGAAAATAAAGTTCTACAGAATGCGCTATAAACCTGGTAAAGCAACATAACAAAACCTATCAAAAAATTAAATGGTATCAAAGCGGAAAGAAAATTAAATGGCATCTAACCTGAAAGCACCCAGCAAGGTGAATTTACAGAAAGATTTATAGAAATTAAATAAACTGCAAAGCACCCGACAAAGATGATGCAAATAAACTGCACACAGTTAAATCCAGAAAATAACACTCTTATCATAATGGACTGTGGAAATCTAATTTCTTATATAGAAATTAATAATATTTTTAAAAAATAATAAAAACCTTTCGAGGATATAAGACACCAAAATGACAAATCCTACACAAAAATTAAATGCCAATTAAACACTTACTACTAAAAATTTGCCATAGAAATTCAAACACGAGGTAGTAATCATTAGCACCAATTAGAGAGATTTTTTTGTATGTGAACATCCTTAAGTTTGCCTGATGTCTTTCAAGCACTTTTGATACACTATCTCATTTATGTAGAACGTTCATATAAGGATAAGAATTTTCAAATATTGAAAAAGATACTTCAAGCTGTAAATATTAGCTTTCCTGCCTGTAGCCTGGATGTGCTCTCAACCCAAAAGTAAAATGTATCCCATATACACACAAAATGGCTGGATATCATTACTTAGTACGTTTAACTCGTGCACTTCGAATGAGACTATATTACATTTGAAGTAAAAGAATCATAACAACACAGTAAATGACCCATCAATGATTCTACATTACTACAAACAAATGTAATGCATCTAAGCTAGTCACTTGATGTCACTGAAAGAGCAACTTGTAAATCATTTGATGTTCCACAGATATACATCGTATGAGTTTGTAAACCTGTACTTGTACTTTCCAGACTCTCGCCTCCATAATGTCTATGACCCGTATTGTCATAGAGTGAAAAAACCACTTCCCGTGATTGAGGCTCATGCCCATTAAGGAAGTTTCCCATACTCAATACTTTCCTCCATGATTGGCTAGAAGTAGGTGGAGAGAAAATAGCTGCCACAGTATCTCTTTCATACATTCTTACAAACTGCTCAATGCGGAACTCCTGAAAATGAAAAACAGACAACCACAGACAACCACCCAAGATGCACCATAAATTATCTAGCACATCTAGTATGTTCAACCAATAGCATGTTAAAGAGTCGCAAAGAAAATAATAGTAGTTTTTGTCCAAATGGTACCTCATCAGGATCATTCACTGGGTTCTGGTTTTTTTCCATAGAATACTTAAAGTGATCATTAAATATAGCTGTCGCAAGGCGGGGAACACGAGATAATTTTTGGTGAAGTGATGCTGCAAAAATCAGTAATCTTTCTGTTTGTTCAAAAACAGAACATAGTCGTTGCAGATCACCATGCAAATCTTCCAGTTCTTCAAATATTTGCCCCTCTAACAAAAGCACACTGCGAAAATAAGACTTCTTGAAGCAGAAAAAAATAAGAATTTGTGGAAAGCTTTTTAATGTTGACAAAAAGATACATAAATGGTCATAGTAAAAAGTATTGAGTTGACTCATCCAGGCATTTTATATGCATTTCCTTTACCAATAGACTTCATGTCCAACTTTCAGTCTAGAAGTTTGACATTGTAAGTTGTAACAGTAGAAGACCTTTATTGCTTTAATGCCCTCCGTGAACATCCTACATGTTTTTTAACTTCATCGTTTAGTAATTAACCCTACAAGCATATAGGTACATTCCCATCTGCAAATACATTGGCTCTTTTCAACCGAACTAGATATAAGTGCTAACCCATACATCCGAAGACGTCTAACATTCTATAGATATAATAAATGTTTCATAATCCTAACTTCCCAATGATAGCAAAGTTCTCTTACTAGAATTTATTCATATCGCCCCAGCTGACAGTATCAACTAGTAAACTGAAGACAGACAAAGTATTCGTGATTTGAAACGTCATAAGTGTGCATTCTGAAATAAGTATTTGTATTTAGTCACTAGTGTATAACATCTAAATGTGACCTTTCTCATGTAAGTGTAAATCATAGCAGTATTATATTTACACAGTATTGACAAGGCAGAATTAAAGTATAAATGGAATTCAATTACAGGTTTAAAATGGTTCAAAAAGGGAAAATTAAAGAAAACCCTAAACCCTAAACAATAGTAGTTTTTTTTTTTAATGGGGGAAAAGAGGCATGAATAATAAAGGTCATGGAATAACAAACTTTTTTTCGAAAAACAAAATCCCTGGGTTTGACCGTATTAAAGCCATGCCAGTTTGACCCAGCATGGCCCAGGCATCAAGAGCCAATGAATTGTGTTTTATTCCCTCCTTCGCTTCTATGGTGTGTATTCTAAGCGACAAGGACATAGGTACATTTGAAATAGATATTTACATGTAAGGGGACACTCTCATCTAATAGGGAGATATGCATATCAAATCAAGAGGGATTTCTATTCAAAAAAAGAGGACAAGTTTGCACATCTATGGAGATATGGAGATTTGCATATCATATCAAAGAGGAATTTTGTTTAAAAAGGACATACGCACACATGTTTGGAGGAGTACGGAAAGCTATGTCAAATATATGCAAGATATTTGTTTTGAAAATGGTACCAAGGGAATTTTAAAATAAACATTAAGAGATGTAGATTAAATTGAATTTTTATTGAAAGGAGCCTATATAAGGAGGTGGATGCATAGAAGAAGAGAATTTTGGATTTCAGTAGGTTGGTATTCTAGGAAAGTGGTCAAGCTTGGGAGGAGCATGGAATTGGCCTCTTTCAGCACAAGCAATTTGTCGGGGAGAGCTTTTGTTTCAATTTGAGTGAATTTTATTTTGAACATTGTTAATTTAGTTTATTGATTCTGCTTGTAAACAATTATTCATATGCTTAAATGTAATTTGAAAATTAATTCGTTGAATACAGTGTGTGCATCATGTAACGGTTGTTGTGTTATTTGTCAATTACATTCTCAAATATGATCTCTTGTTTGTTTGTTTTCCTCAGCCGATTTCACTTTGTATTTCATATTGAGGCAAAGCTGGCATGAATATAAAGAGTTTTTTGTTGTTTACAATGTATCTTGTTAAGCTAGTGGTAGTCTCACACTAACAGACCCATCTTCATTCCCTCTCTCTCTCTCTTTCCTGATTTCTTTTCCCTTTCATTGTTTCCCCTTAACCTTTTTCTGTTTTCTTAACAATTGGTTAGAGTAGGATTTCTTTAGCATTTCTTTCATTTTCAGTTTGTTTATTCATAATGAAGACTTGTGTTCAGTGCACTCAAAGGTTACTTTGTTTCTTGCTAATATTTAATGCATTTCACCTAAATATATCAAATGGAACGAATGAAAGAACATGAAGATTGATATGTTTACTCGCTAATCTCATCTCACAATCTAAGCTTGCCCATAACCTACATCCTATTTCTACTTGAATCTTTACCAGGTTCGAGGAGGATTTTAGCTTCCTTTTAAGACAGGAATCAGTTTCTTGACTCTTGAGGTTTGGCATATGTGTTCCATCAATCAATAAATGGTTTGCACACCACAATCTAGGATGAGATTTGCTTATTGCTAGTTCATTCTATGAAGGATGCCTACCAACTCATGCTAAGGAGAGAAGGGAATTTATCTTGTAAGTAACAAAGAGTTCAAGGTAAGGGAAAGAGAAAAACGAGCAATCAAAACAATACACAAGTCTATGTAATGAGGAAGACCAAAAAGTCCAACAAGAACACACCAAAGTCCACTATAGAGCAAACTTCCAAGAAAAATAAGGCAAAGGCAAGGAAGGTCATGGAAAAAGTTTTGGTGGAACCTATTAAAGATGTGAAGAAGCAAGCCACAAGGCATTTGATTGTCCAGATGCCACACAAGAACAAGGATATGCTAGGAAAAGTGTGCACATTGCACAAGGTGATGATGAATCAAGTAGTGAAGCAAAAAGCATAATCCCAAATGGTGAAGAGAACCTAATGTTGTGCAAGGTATTGCTTAAGCCTACAAAGGAAGATGAACTATGGTTGAAACAAAGTCTCTTCCACACTAAACGTAACTCTAGAGGAAAGTGTTGTGAGGTAATCATAATGGAGGAAGCACCAATAACTTACTATCCGCGCAAATGGTCATCAACATTTAGACTAGGACATACAACACACCTTGTCCTTGTTATATGGCAAAGGTGCCTATATACCTTGGTATAGGAACCTCTATAATCTTTTAGACACTCATCATACATCTATTTCTAACCCCCACCACAATGATTTTTTGTCAAGAACAATGACATATTTTCACGATGGAGATCTAGGGTCCGATTTGATCCACTTTTCGTCCTTTTTTTATGCTTTGACATCAGATGATGATGATGCCATGATTAACATCCTACAATAATTAAATTTGATAAAAAAATTATAAAACATAAATAATTATAAATTGAATTCATAAAACACATTATTATAAATTGATTAAGTATCTAACTTTAATAATTTATAATACATATTTAATATTTACTATTTTAAATTTAATTTTACAAAAATATACAAACTAGGAATCTATAATTATATTCACAATAACTCTTACATTTAAATCTAAATTATTTTTATTTTGGTTTTCAGCAAACTGCTACCATGGGGGTAGCTCCCTTTCTATTACTTGAAAAACATAGTCATTACAAATGTTTAGCCACTATTTGGCTTGAAAGTGTAAATAGCTATCAGCACAGTAGCCAACTCAGTCATCCTATCTATCTCAATTGGTGTCAATACACCTTGATTTGCAATAGTAAAGTCCAAAAATGGTTGTATGTTCTTGTAAAAACAGGTGCAAAAGAGGTTCACTGCTTCAGCCAGTTTCTTTCTTTCCTTCACTCTCTTGCTGTCAATTGCATCATAGAGCAGACCTTCCTTTGATGCTTTGTTGAAGGCAAAGATGGCATTGATCACTTCATTGACCATGTCGTCCCTTAGCAAAGCTATTTGCCACCAATTTTCCTATCATCTTTTTATTGCTGGTCCTCACCATGTTCAACAAGAACAAATCAATCAAGATCTCATCATGAATGTGCCCAAAATCAATCTTCCCCGACCCAATCACCTTCAAAATAGCTTTCTCCATGGATGGGTCGAAGATTTTGAAGATCCGACCGAGTTGAGCAGATACATCTTAATTCGCACATTGGCATCTGCAACTAGATAAGATAGTGTTATCCATCCTTGTGTTTTCTCGTCCATATTATCACCTATATAAACCAAGCAATGTTGTGTTTCCCATGATAGTCTTACATCCTCTAATGAGAAACAACGCGGTGTTAAGGAAAATCCCGATGTAGGATTGCCTTCATAAGATCAAACCAAATTAATAAGTCCCAGTTCGATCCTCATATCCTCCCAAAGAACCAAGCAATCCTCTCAAGCATCACTACCTATGACAAAGCAATGTACACTATTCTCCTATTCGTCCATCATCCATCAAGCCATATGCTAAGTTACCATTTCCCATCTTTCCTGCCTTCGTCAAGTCATTCTCGATGTGCTTATGAAGATCACCCCAACTCTCACTTCTATTTGATTGGATGATGCTTTCCTGTTCATCAATGTCATAGCTAGACAGATAGTCAACCATGCCATTGCCTTCCTTGTACACGTGCTTTATTGTGTGTTCTTTAATTTCCCCTAGTAAGATGTGTATTTTTTCAATCCACATTGACGATTTCCCACTTGGCACCTTCCACGTTATGATTGCTCTAATCACAATGGCTAAATCCCCCTCGATATCAATGTGATGCAAATTCTTTTCTTTGCACACTCGTGTGCCCTCATAAAGGGCAACAAAATCTGTGTCGTTTGCCCTATTTGGGAGTTTCACAGAAGCAACTCAAACAAGATTGTCATGTTGATCCCTTATTATATAATCTGTTTCGGATGCCCCAAGATTACCCCTCGAGGCATTGTCGAAATTCATCTTCAACCTAACTCTTGGAGGTAGCGTCCACTTAACCAAGCTCCTGTCAATTTTGTTCCCAACCCAATCACCGCTTGGCATGTTTAAATGTGACCTCTTTCTGAATCTGACAATCACACGAAGAATATAGCTTGTGTTTCCTCACTTTGGCCTTCGTGTTTTGGTGCTCGTTGATCCCAATTTCAATTTTGTTCAAGATAATCCTACAGAGAGGTCTCCCTGTCTTTGAAGATTCTCATGTTTCTTTCTTTCCATAACCGCCAAATTATCATAGCTGGCATCTCCATCCACTAGCTAGCCCACCCAATCGTTTGTTTAGTCTTGGCCAAACCTCAAAGATTGAAACAATGTTGTTTGGCAAAGGTCCTTGCCAACTTAGTTTGTTGTAGAAGGTCAACCAACATGATTGAGCAAAACTACATTGGACAAAGAGATGGTCGACTATCTCTTCATTTTATTTACAAAGAATGCACTAGTGTGGACCATTTATCCCAATTCTTTGTGATCTATCTCCGATCAATATGCACTTGTGCAGGGCCGTCCACGCGAAGGCGCCCGCTTTAGGCAACATGTTTGCACACCAACAAAGATCCAATGGCCATGATTCATCATTTATCTCTTGGCACAACACTTCATAACCGATTTTGGCGAAGTATTTACCTAATTTGGCCGCACACCAAAGAAGCTCATTGTTCCCATTTCAGAGCAGGATACAATGTTTTTCCAGTTCATTCAAAAGCACCTCCCTGGAATAGCCATCCAACATTTCAAAATCCTTCCATTTATATTCCCTACTTCTGCCATTAGTCTCTAAGGTTAGTTGTATCACATTCTACATTCCTCGATCAGCTAGCTATGGATACCTGTTCCAAGAATCAAGTCAAAAAGATGCATCATTGCCACTTCTAATTCTCCACATGAGATGGTTAGTAATTATCTACGTTACCCCAAGTTTTTGGGACGTGGACGGTAGGGGACCGGAGGACACATTTCGGGATCCCCGATTTTTCGGGTCATTTTTGGGGATGGTAGGGGATAGCAAGGGGGATGGCTATAAAAGAATAGGGAAATTTTAAATATTCATATGATAACATTGATAAAGCATTCATATATACATTATAGAACCTTAATACATAACATTTGTGTTAAATCGAGAGTTCAAATTAGAGTCAAAGTCAAACAAATTAGCAATCTGGTTACTTTATATTCATCATACCTCATAAAATGAAGCTTGAAGTTGACAAATATTTTATTATTGTCAAACAATTGTTGCAACATGCTTTGTGTAAATTTTATTGGGTGAAATGCAAACAAATTCCGAGATATTCAAGTGGGTATAAAATTACAATCAGATCAAATACCATTCACATTCATATTTATATACTTGGTTTTAATCTTTCTCCAAGTTTTCCAAGGCACTCAGCTATAGCTTACTGTGTAGAGAGATGGAAATTATTCACAGACCTATAGCTTTATATTAGCAGTCCCACTAGTTTTAAGAGCAACACCAGTTCAAGTTTCAGATTGAATTCCTACTGGTTAACCAATAGATCCATACAACTGCTTAAGGGTGGATTCGTTGCATGCATATAAAGGAAGTAATATTGTTGTACCAGATGTTTATTGCCATAGGAACCTGCAATTTAGTTTGGGATCAAAATATTGTAGCTGTTAAAATAGTATAGACTACTGAATATAGGTTCTTTGTACATTTTCAGCCTATATTGCTTCTTTTGTAAACCACAGGTTGTTATTGTAAATTTATTTGCTACAAAAAATTATTTTAGTACTCTTTGAACTGTTTATATTGAAAATAAGTCAATCATTCACCTCTTCTTTTTTTTTACTGCAGGAATCCGGTAGTCCCCCTATAAACTGCAGTGCACCTGGTAAACTTTTTTCACATGATAGGTGACGCTAGCACGACATGCCCTTCAATACCACGGGGACAGGGGGAGACTAGACCTCATGACCTCTTGCCTGCAACAGGATGCTTTAGCCAATCGAGCTAGGCCCCTCGCCCTAGTCAATCATTCACCTTCATAAAGACTATTTTTTTTAATTGCATTGGAAAAAGGGGGCGGTTAGCTGTCCATAGGACAATTTGGGGACATCATAGATGTCCCCACCGTCCTAGGGGATGGTTGGTCGTTCTCTTTGCAACTCATTGTCGTCCCCAAGTTTCCAAGACGTTTCAGACATATTTGAAAATTATGAGGACGTCCCCGACGCGTCCCCCCATCCCCGAGACATCCCGAAAAAGGGACGCATCAAAAAGGGTTGGGGACGCATCCTTGGGTTTCCTTGGTAATTATTGATCTACACTCAATAATAAAGTTCCTTACTTACGGCCCAATAGGAGGATTTGCAATGGTTAGGATTCTCTTGGGGTCCTCATTGTCAAAATACTTCATCCGCAATAAGCTTACTCCATTGGGCAACAAGGTTCTGAACAATCCTCCATGATAGTTTTTCTCTTAATGTGCAATTTTGTAGTTGTAAGCCATGAATGTTTGCACCACCACCACTTCTTTTTTTCCTAACAGTATTCCATGCGATGAGTGATACCCATTTCTTGTCGTTAGAGCCTTCACACATGAACTTCCTTTGAATTACTGTCAATTCTCTAGTAGCCTTATTTGGTAATTGGATGCACAATAGCATGTAAATAGGAATGGTAGCTATCACTTCCTTGAGCATAGTAATCTACCCGCTAGGGACAGCCAATGAGCCTTCTATGATTCTGTTTTCTTCTTGCATTTGGATGTTGTTTCTCCCCAAAGACCATATTTTATCGCCCCCCCAAATAGCAGCATACCCAGGTAGGTGGAGGGTAGGCAATCTATCATGAATTCCATGCAGGTATTTATTCTTCATTGCACGCCTCTATTGGTATTGAAGAAAAACAGCCTTGACATTGCCCGAAAGATTCACTATACTCCATGAGGGTGTCCTTAATGATTTCAGCTTTGTTGATCATCGGGTACCGAAAAGAAGGATGTCATCAGCAAAGAGTTGGTGGGTAATAGCTAAGAAGTTGTGTGTAAGCTTGAAGCCCAGCCAATGACCTTGTGCAATGATCGATGATATCCTTCAACTAAGAGTGTCTGCCATTATCATGAAAAGGAAGGGGGATAAGGGATCACCTTGTCTAAGCCCTCTAGCTCCTTCAAAGAAGTTGCATGGGGTTTCGTTGATCACCACAGAGTATCTCAATGTAGATATACATTTGAAAACCCAATTGAGCCACTTCTTTTCAAAGTTGTATTTCTCCATTGTTTTAAGAATCTCCACCTTACCCTATCATAGGCTTTTCTTACATCTAATTTCAACATCATTGCTTTGAGATTGTGTTTCTTTATCAAGTGGACCACTTCATGGGCCATAATGATGCCATCAACAATGTCCCTTTTGAGAACGAAGCCGCTTTGTTCTTCATATATGATCTTGGGTAGAATCGTTTTTAATCTGTTGGCCATGACTTTGGAGACTATCTTGTAGATGATGTTGCATAGAGATATGGGCCTGTAGTCCACGAAAGAGGTGCAATCCAACTTCTTTGGTATGAGAACAATGTTGGTATTGTCGAGGTCTCTAAGCATTTTTTACTTTTTCTGTGATTTTTCCACGAGTTCCCATATATCCTTACCCATAAAATCCCAACAAGATTGGAAGACTAAAGCAGTAAATCTATCTGGACCAAGAGCTTTGTCCAGATGGAGTTGGAAAGTAGTGTTTCTTACTTCTTCAAAGGATACCGACAGTACTAGGAAAGCATCATCAACATCTATCACCATACGCGAGATTGTGTCTATAAAGGTGTTCAAAAAAGTCTCTGCACTATTCTCCCCACCAAGGAGTAATTGAAAATAGGAAACTCCAACCTCTTGTATCGCTATTATAACTATCATTCCATTGACGTCCTCAACCATGATCTGTGTGATCCTATTTTGACCTCTCCTTATTTTGGAGGTGTTATGGAACTCAAACTATGTCATTCCATCTCGAATGACCACCTCGCTCAGTTTCCAATTCAGCTTCATTTTTTACTTTTCTTGGAAGATGTTTTTAAATACATCTTTGTTTCACATCTTCAACTACTCTTTTAATAGCTACAACCTCCTGTGAAAAATATGCATCTCCGTGCCTTTGGCTGGGATATGCTTTGTCCACCAACTCTGGATTTGAGCCTTCAGATCGAGACATCAAAGTCACAACTTTTCAAAGCGAAACCGGCATCAACGTGGCATTTGTTCCTCCACAATGGTTAGTTCCACAAGAAAGTGGTCTGATATCGGTAATGATCGAATTTGAGAGGTCAGAATGAGTTCCCAATGGAGCCACACCGCAGACACTATGAAATGGTCTAACCTCTCCGCTATATTTGTGAACCCACTTCTCTGATTGTTCCATGTATATGAACCATGTGTTGGGACAATGTCTAGCAAGTCGTTGCCAACGAAATCTACAAAGTCCTCCTGAGTTTATGTAATTCTACCCACACCTCTACTCTTTTCTGTTTGATCTAAGATGGCATTGAAATCGCCACCAATTATAAATTTATCAACAATTTTTTAAAATGCTATATGCAGGTTGTTCCATAGCTCCCTCTTTTATGTTGTCTTGGTGGGCCCCATAAACATTAAAAACGATAAAATTGAGATTTGAGTTCAAACTTTGTACCTTTGCTGCCATTCGGTTTGGGCTTGATAAGATTGGTTCGATACTGATTTTGTTTGTCTTCCACATCAGCCCAATTCCTCTAGAGGCACCATTTACTTCAACAAATTATCTCGACCATCCTTTACAATGTAGGACAAATTTTTCCGCTTCTTTTTTGTATAACTTCATCTCTTGTAGCCAAATCAAATCGATCAATTGGCATTCCATGTGGGGATCTTCATTGCTCTCCAATGGAGGGTTTTCCTCCCTTGGATCTCAACATATAGGTTTTGATTGAGGCTTGATCACGGTTGAGGGCCTCCTCCCTTTTTTGTTTGTTGGATTTCCTTCCAACTCTAGAATTTATTGCTGCAAATTTCAATTTTTTCGTTGTAGATTGGCTTATGCATCTAGGATCAACGATGTCAACTGCATCTACTATATCCTCCTCCTCCAATTGGGAATTTGCAACTTCATTCACATATTTGACCATTTCCGCACCCATCGCCCCCCGTCCCCCCCCCCCCCCATCTCTTGATGGTGGTCTTCATTCACCTCATCAACTCTGGCATCATCCTTCGTTACTTGGGACACTTGGGGAAGGAGAGGAGGGATGTCAATTTCTTTTCCACAAGTTGGAGATGTCGAATTGTCTTTCATTTCCGGATCTGTAGCCTCTGGTACCCATACTTTTCAAAACTTTAGTGGAAGTCGTCAACAATTTCCTTTTGAATAATTGTGAGCCTTACACTTTAAACAATAAAATTTTGCCTCTTCAATTTCTATGCCTTGCATCCATTGTTCTCCAAAAATTAATTTAATCGTCTTTGAAATTTCATGTATTGCCATGATCTATATTCGAGCATATATCAAAGATTTGCCATTTCTTAAGTCGACCTCAATAGTGCATCCAATTCTATCTCCTATCTTGGCTAAGCATTTACGAGACCTATATGGGAGGTTGTACAACCTTACCATATCAGGCCCTTTGCAGGTGATGTATTCAAGGGATCAAAATTTGGAACCCATTTCTACAGATATAAGAGAGGAACCGAATCGCCAATCATCTATATCCAAGATACGATATCTTTGATTTTTGTTTCCAAAACCTTCCATAGAGAAACCCTTTGGGATAAAATTCAGTACTAGGTCGGATGGCCAATGTCTTGTTACCCAGATGCCAATCTCCTTCCTGTTATATCATTTTCCAAAGAATCGACCGTTGAGAGCGATGCTTTCCAATTCTTTACAGTCGTAGGCCACTTCCTCTATGACATCAACGCAAATTCCTTTTTCTTCCTTTGATTTAGGTTTGGATAGTGGGACATCAACTACAAATTTGTTGCAGAGATTGTTTCCAAACACTTTTTGTTCTTCGCTCTTTGTCGTGGTATCGCCTTATTGCTTGTGTTCCTTCTTGCTTATCCCGTTTTCGCACTCTATTCTACTTTCCTTTGCAATTACACTCCATTTTCTCTTTGCAATATGGGACTTTTTAAAATATAAATTAATTTTAAAATAAAGTAAATATTTTTATTTTTTTTGCATAAAGGTGGCAAAGCCACGAAATTTATATTATAAAATAGAGTAGTTACATATCGTTAGAAAAGCAACTAGATTAACTGCATGGACCAAAAGTATTCAAACAAGGGATTTCCATCATTTACAAAATATGAGCAACATGCCATAGACGAAGCAAAAACGTGCCCTAGGCACCAAATACAAGAGAAACATAATAGCTCGATCAAAGAAGAACTGGAACATGAGTGACCTAGAAAAAGTGATTGAAGATCATAATGGCACAAAAACCAAATTGAGAGCCATATTATCAAAAGTTCAGAAGTCACCAAGAACCTACAAGGAAAACAAAAGACTGCCATCCACAAAACCAAAGCAAAATGTCACCCTAGAAGTTAGCAGCAAACCAACGAAATAAAGCCGAGAGATTAAGACAAGATGTTGAAGATCCACCAAAAAACTAGAGAAGAAAATGTGGGTTCTTCAAGTTGAGCTTTCCTTTGAAGATGCAATGTCCACATGAGGCGGAAAATAAGGTTCCTTATGAGGCTCAATTTGAGCATGTCTGATGAGAAGACAGACAGCATTATAAAGTTCCTATATGGGATCACAAACAAAGTTTCCATAGTGGTACCTGAGACTCAAGAGACACGCATTGAATTCATAGGGGCAGTAATTGAGAAGTCGATGTGCCATAGCATAGATAGGCCTAGAGAGGCTTTTATCCAATAGAACATGTTGTTTGCAAATTATTCCTCCTACCAAATTCGAACCCTAACGGATGTCGTAACCTCCCAAAGCCAGTTGAAGTGAGGAGAGAGTGCAAACATGCGGAAATAAATAAGTGCCTACTAAAAATTTGACCATTTCCACATTCCACAGTACATCCATTAGATTTGATACAAACTAAGGCCATTTCGTATGGAAGTTCCATGACATTCAAATCCATCCAGTCGAAGCCCAAGACAAATTGAATAGCATTCATCACCTGTTTGCATTCAAAAGAGAACGCCCTTCTTAATTTATCCTCCTTTATTGGAGAATTTTCATGGATTTCATGCCACCTGGGAGGAACAAAGACTTTGAAAAGCCTATCCAGAGCCATCCAAGAGAACAGACAATTCAAAAACCACAGAAAGAGTGAGCAAGAAGCCATCCAAAGGCCAATATTAAATAATTCAAATGATCTCCAAAACACCGCTTGCAGAGCCACACACAGACAAGCATTAAGCTTTCATTTAATGCATAAGCTGAAACAGTACCATCAATAGCTCATTTTATGCCAAGTGCCATGTAATTTGCCTTGCCTTGGAAATTAAAAGATAGTAAGGAGCCGCCAAAAAATATCAAATATATCAAAGGTTCTGCTAAATACTCCTCTCCGATGTTCGTTAGCGAGGAAAAATTCCTATTGGCAAACATCAAAGAGGAAATTTATTAACTTTTTTCCAAATCCTTCATATGCCAAATTCGGCACCAACTCTGACAACCGCCAAGAACAAAAAATATTTTGATTTTCAATCTTTGGCAATAAATATTATTCCACGAAGGGGCCAAGAAATCCTCCAAGCTGTTCGCCCGGACGAGACATGCTCGTTTTGGGGGACAACAAAGGACACTTGTCAATGCCATCGTGAAAAGGTGACGAAAGGTCACACGTGTATTTGCAAAATGTACCATCTGGGGCGAGAACTGCAGAGATCATATGACCTCATAAATAAATAACATCCGCAAAAAATCGATGGCACGGTCAATAAATAACTCGTTAGAAATGATCTAGTAGAGATGTTAAATTATGATGCCTTTGGGACTTTAAAACACAGCCTTTAGGATTAGAAAAAAACACATAAGCCCCCACATTCCCAATGAATAAACCAGACAAGAGGACAGAATTGTGAACAAAGGCAAAACCATTGGAAATAAGCAAGGATACTGCTAGCAAGGAGATCTGCACGAATAACATCAACATTAATTTTTTTATAAACCATGCCCGAAAGATATGAAGGGTGGTGTCATCCTTAGCCCATTTGATGGGGAGAAATTTTCCCACTATACTTGCCCTTAAATAGAGGAAAACACAACAAGAATAATTAAGAAATCATGAGATTTTATCCTCTCTTGTAATGAAAGAAAAAAATGAATGCCCATCTGAATTCAAGAAAGAAAATGGTGATTGTATGAAAAGCACCCCAAAACTGAAGGATGTGAATTAAGGCTTCAAGAAGAGAACACAGTCCTGGGCTGAGAACTCTTTGTATTCAATAGATTCATCTATCGCTTTATTGGTGAGAAGGTCTACAAATGTGTTTATCTCCCTATAGCAATGTGCTATTTGAAAGGCTGAGAAGCTTTCAAGCTGTTTCAAGATTTGGGAAAGGAGGTAGTTTAGGTGCCAAGAATCCAAATTCCTTTTCTTTAAAGCCGAGATCATTACCATTGAATCTCCTTCAATAGAAATTTGGGGGATTAATAGTTTCCTGGCAAAATTCAAGCCAAGGTTTAAGGCTTGAAATTCCGCCACATTATTAGTTCCATCTGGAATCAACCTGCAGACAACCCCAATGAAGTCACCTTTCCAGTCCCTTAAGATAGCTGCAATACTTGATTTACCTGGATTGCCTCTTGAGGCACCGTCAAAATTTAGTTTAATAAAATCTCTCGCCGGTGGAGACCACTTCAAGGTGTCCCTGTTAACTTTTTGGATCTTATGAGTAACAGAACCCGCTCTTGGGAGCTTCAAGAGCTGCCAATTTTTCTGAATTAGAGCATCCCATGAAGTAAAATATTTACCTTGGTGAACATTTTTGAGCAAAGAGGTCGAGCACACTTCAGAGATTGAAATCTCAATTTTTTGCAAAACCTAAGATAAAGAGGATGGCTTCTTTTTGAATATTCTATTATTTCTTTCAAGCCATATGTTCCATATTATTATGGAGGGGCAGATCTCCCATAAGCAAGACAAGGTGGAGGAGTTAAAAAGGAGAGGCTAGGAAATGAAATGATGAAGGATGGAATTTTGCAAAGGGCTAGACCATCCCAATTTATTCATTACCCAAGTCTAGCATTGGTGAGCAAAATCACATCCAAGCAGTAGGTGATCCATTGTTTCCAAAGCTTTATCACACATAACACATGAGAAAAGGGGAGTAATACTCAGTTTGTCCAATCTCAACCCTAATAGAATCCTATCTTTAATTGCCAACCAAGCAAACGCTCCTGCTTTTGGGAGAACATTCGGGCCCCAACATAGTCTGAAAGGCCAAGAGTTTTCCTGTTTACTCGGGGCTAAAGACTTATATCCGTCTTTAACATTATATTGCCCCGATTTGGATTTAATCCAAATGATTTCATCTTGTTTGTTGGAGAGAACAATGTGTCTTTTTGCAAGTTCAGCTTTAAGAGAAGCCTTTAAATGAGAGGAAACTTGCAAAAATTCAAAAAATTCCCACTTGGCAATGCAAGGATCCAAAGGATCAATCTCTAGATAATCACATACCTTGATACCCCAGCTGAATTTGAGCAGATTTTCTATTTGTTTCCAGTCTATTTGAGCAGATTTTCTATTTGTGGCCATTCCATGCATCGTCCCAGAAGAGAGCTTTTTCTCCATTGTTGATTACCCAAGAGAGGTGGGGGAAGAGAACTGATCTGCAAGAAGATAAGAAATTCCAAATTTTTGAACCCTTGGGTAAATCTTTTTGAGTAAATACTCTTTCCCTTTCTTGGGAATCCAAATATTTATATTTCATTAATTGGCACCATTTTGCTTTGAGCGTAGAATAGATTTTCAATACCAATTATGCTCCAAGAGCTTTATTTTGAAGAAAGATGTCTCGAATTCCTACTCCACCCTTTGGTTTGGGATTACAAATAGATTCCCGTGCAACTAAAGGGAGTTTTTTTTTTTTTAGTTTTGTTTTCAGTCCACAAGAAATCTTTAAAAACTTTTTGGATAGCATTTCCCTTCCCTTTTGGGAGACTCAAGACTGACATAAGATAAAATGGGAGGGAACATAAGACTGATTTAAGCATTACTAGTTTTCCAGCAAAAGATAACCACTTGGATTTCCAGAGTGAAATCCTGCTAGTTATTGCAGAAATTAACTTGTCCCAAAAATCATGTTTCTCTTTTCCAGAGAAGAAGGGAATGCCCATGTATTTGCAGGGAAGAGAGACACATTGGAAGCCCCATAATTTCTTGATTTGGGATTTTACAACAAGATTGACATTTAAAAAGAAAATTTCGGATTTCTCAGAATTACAATACTGGCCCGAGTATAAACAATAGTCTGATACTATTCTTTTGATTACATTAGCCTCTTCTATTGTGGCCTGTCCTAGTAGGAGGGTATCGTCTGCAAAAAGGGAATGAGAAATTGGCATAGGGAAAGGCCGAGCTTGATTACCTTTCCACTGTCTGGAATCCCGTGCTGTAATTATGGATCTGCTCAACCCCTCTGCCATTAAAATGAAAAGGAAGGGGGATTGGGCGTCTCCTTGTCTCACCCCTTGAGTGGAGGTGAAAAAACTGTAGGGGGTTCCATTAATTATTACCGAGAATCTAGCACCAAAAATGCAAGAAAAAATCCATTTACACCAGCTTTCAATGAAACCAATTTTTTTGAGAATTGCAATAATAAATCCCCAATTTACCCTATCATATGCCTTTAACATATCTAATTTTAGTACCATAGCTAGGGATTTATCATGCATAATTGAATGTAGCGCTTCGTGTGCCAAAATTGCTCCATCTGGGGTATCCTTTCCAGGAACAAATCCCCCTTGCTCTTCAAAAATGATTAAAGGGAACAGTTTTGCTAACCTGGAAGCGATAGCTTTAGTGAAAATCTTCTAAATTGAGTTGCAGAGTGCTATTGGTCTGAAATCATTGAAGGAAGAAGGATCTAATTTTTTGGGGATCAGTGCCAGGAAAGTAGTATTTAACTCCCTAAGCATTTTTTTGTTCCTCCTTGATTCCTCCAGAGCTAGTAATACATCTTTTCCCACAAAATCCCATCACTTTTGAATAAACTAAATTGTGTAACCATCAAGGCCTGGTGCCTTTTCCACTTCCATTGAGAAAACTATTGATTTAAGTTCTTCCAAAGAAAATTCAGCCATTAGCATCTTATTTTGTTCAGATGAAATCAATGATGGAATATTGTTGATTACCAAATTATTCTCTAGAGATTTTTCATCTACTTTTGGGGCCAAAAGATTTTTAAAATAAGAAATTGCTTTCAGACCAATATCTTTTTCCGAGCAAAGAGGTTCCCCAGATGAAGAATTAATTGTGAAATCTTGTTTGATTATCGACAAAGTTTAGTCGGGGCATGAAAAAATTTCGTGTTCTTGTCACCCTCTTTTAGCTAGATCTCTCCAGACTTCTGCCTCCAACAGCATTCTTCTCAAGCAAGAACCTCATCTAGTTCAGCTTTTAATGCCTTCTCTTTGTGATAGAATTCATTAGCCATGCCCGTTTTAATTACTATCTCATAAAGATCGAAAAGATCTGATTCTATTCGCAGTTTTTCAGAGAATATATTTTTATAGTGGTTCTTATTCCAATCCTTGATCTTAAGCTTCAAATATTGTAACTTTTTGCTTAGCTAGAACATCCTTGTTCTAATGATGAAGGGGATGTTCAACCACCACTCCTTTACAAGACTGATAAAATTTATATCTCGAAACCACATGGCCTCTAATTTGAATGAACATTTGGAGATACCCCTCTTCGAAGATCGAGAGGGTGATTGGAAAATGGTCAGAGCCTATGAGGGTATGAATTATCGACGAGAAATCCCATGAAGTTGTGAGCCAATTATCAGTTAAGAGAAAACGATCAAGTTTTTCAGCGATCTGAGAAAAAAAAAATTCTCTTGTTTGTCCAAGAAAAAGTGCCATTTTTCATGAGGCAGTCATATAAATTATTAGACATAATGAAATTGTTAAAATCATCCATTCCCGCAGTCAGGGGTATTATCCCACCATTTTTCTCTGAGAGATTTCTGATTGCATTAAAATCCCCCGCCAAGATCTTAAAATCATTATTGCTAGAAGCAGAGTTGAGAGAGATTTGTCTCTTACTTGAGATAGTGCAAGGGCCATATATGTTGTAAAGCCAAAAAGAAATGTTTGTTCTTAAACACAAAACCAATGCTCTTATCCAGTTGGCCTTTGTTTCAAATTTGATTATTCTGACATAATGCTTGTTCCACAAAAAAGCTAGACCCCCGGAAGCACCCAGGGCTGGGGATGAAATAAAGTCCCAATCAGACCATGAACCAAAGAACTCTGAAGCTGATTGGTTAGATAGAATTATTTCTGAAAGAGTTCCAAACGATTGACGCTTTATTATGCATCGTTTGTTAGGGGCATTTAAGCCCCTAACATTCCAAGAAAGGATCCTCATTGTGCTTGAGGAGAGATACCGTCTCTCCTCGTTCTCATGATTCTTTCTGAGGATTTGCTCCCCACAGTAGGATCACATTATGCAGGTTGGGGGGGTTGGGGGTGTTGATCCTTTCGCCCTTCTTGGATGCAGATCAAAGATTCATTTCCAGTGTAGATTGAAGCCCTGCTGCAATCTCTAAATTTGTTTTCTCCTTATTAGATTTACGTCCGCATTTACTTTTAGGAGAGATGAGGGTCTTGAAATCAGAGTCGAATTGAGAAATAGGTGGAGATGTGTTGGTGTGCGTTTTAATACCCACCGAACATAGAATAAAATGCCCAAAGACACTCTATCCTCTCTTGAAAAATCACCGCGTATGCTAAGATTGCGAGAAGATCATATGGTGATTCCAAGGTTTCTTTTGTCAGGTCTTGACGTGTGGATAAGATCAGTGGGCGTTGTGATTTGCTGGTAATCACAAGGGGACTTACGTTAGAATTTATTTGCAAGCTAAGGACTTAGACGGTTTTGACATTGAAGGCTCTTTCTTTTTGGGTTTTCTCAATTTTAGAATTTCCAAAAAAAATGTAAAAATAGATAAGGATTTAGGAGTGCTAATCTAATCCTAAGAATTCAAGAGACGGCGATGATTGGGTGAAACAAGGAACCACACTTTGTTTCGCCTCCTTGGGACAACAACGCAAAGTGGGTGCAATCTTCTAGGGGTGTGATTATGATTTTCATGTCCAGAATAAGACTGAAGTTAAGCATCCACAATTTAAGAGCTCAGGCTAACTTTACGCATTGGATACAAATCATCTATCCAAAGAAAGTATGAGCTAGATTTCACCAATCACCACTATCAGATCTATCATTCATTTAACAAACATTCAAATAAAATTCTACTCTAATTCTAATCTAAGTGTTGAAGGAGATATGTAACCTTGCACACCACTTCAAAACAAAAGTGATTCAAAGCAAATCATGCATAAGAGCTTTTATTAACGAAAATGGTCTAACGCAACAATTTCATATTACTCACTTCACAAATTACAAATGAGGGGGCGAGCTCAATTTATAGGCTCCCCGATTACAATTCAATGGCCAAGATTGATTTCGAATCAACAGTCGAGATTACAAAATAAAACCCTAATTAGGGCTTGTCACAATTAACTACCTCTCGACCAATAAGAAAATTACATTTTGGGACACTTGTCCTTTTTGCTAAATATAAACCAATTCCATGGATAAGTCAAGTTCATTGAACCTAGACATGTTGACTTGGAACAATTTGATTGGTTTCGAAGATGACGAGGTGCCACCTCAACGTGTTGGATGTCCTCCTTGGTCTACTTGTTCTTTTCCCATAGATTTATCTTCCTTTGCCGATGACTTTGCCCTTTGTGTTTGTTCCTTCCTAGCTGTGATCTTGGATTTCCTTCGGGATTTTGATTTCTTCTTCTCACTTGCATCAAAATCTGGAAGTCTTCCCTTGGAGCAGTTATTGAACTTTTCCTTCCTGATTGCTTTGAAATTCCTTCAAGTGCCTTGAATTTGGAGAAGAGCTCTCCCGTGCTTTCACCAAAATCGAGGAAATTGGAACTTTCTTTGTGAGGTATTTCCCATACTTAGCCAAAATTTTGGCTATTCAATGTCATTTTGTAATGCCTTCATGTGGACCATTCAACACTTAGCCAAGATTTTGGCCATTTTTATGCTCGAATGATCTTTGCCTGTGGATTTGTCTTCAATTCTGAGTTTGGCCTGTGCTAAGTAGGGCGGACTCCATCTTTGGGCAAGAATTTTATTCATTTTTTTCTTTACTCTTCTTCATTTTTCCTATTTTCTTTCCAACACTTGGTCAAAATTCGATCCTTTTATTGTAGGAAAATTCCACACTTAGCCAATTTTCTGAGTTTTCCTTGGCAGACTTCATGCTTGGTCGGACATTTTCTTTGAACGGACTTTCTGCTAGGCCGGACATTTTTCTACTAGGCGAACTTGGTGAGTGCTTAGACATTCTCGTGCTTGGCGCACTTTGCCAATGCCTTAGAAATTTTCCTTGCCTCCAAAGTTGGGCGGACTTCTTAGTAGATTTGCCAATTTTCCTCTTGGGTGGGCAGACTTGGAAGCTTCTTTGCCATCTCACATCTCTCCTCTAGGCACTTCATGCCTTAGATATTTTCCATCTTGCTTGAGGGCGGACTTTGGAGTCTTCTTGCCAGTCACGCCTTTTCCATGCCTTAGAAACTTTTACCATGCTGGGAAGAGGGGGGCGAACTTCAAGATTTTCATGCCAAGGGCAAGGGCGGACTTTGAAGTTGGCCGGACGAGATGCATTTTCTTCTAGGCGCACTTGGTCCTGTGGCTGGACACCTTCATGGGGGACTTCACCAATGCTTGGACATGCTTCCCTGTGGCGGACTTTGTACTTAGCCAGACAATTCATCTTCTCTCTCCTTCTGGGTTGGGCGAACTTGGAGATTTCTCTGCCACTTTGCCATTTTTTATTTGTCCCTTAGGAATTTGTCCAAGTCGAGAGGGGCGGACTTCATACTTGCTCTGCCAGACATTCTTCATTTTGTGTCAAAGAGTTTCATTCAGTCGTGCCGAAGGGTGACTTTTGTGCTCGCTTAGCCTCATCTCTCTCTAGGCATTTTTCATTTTTTTCATGCCTTAGAAAAATTTCCTCTTCCAAAGTTGGGCGAATTTTTGATCTTTCCTAGGCAATGGCGTATTTTATCTTTCATTTGTCCAGGGCGGACTTCAAACTTTTCTTGCCATGGCGAATTTTAGTCTTGCCTTGTCCAGGGCGGATTTGGCACATATTCATTCCATTCACCCCTTTTTTTCTTTCTCCCCATGGCGGACTTGGCTTCTTTCTTGCCAAGGGCGGACTTGGCCTCTTGTCATGCCATCCCTTTTGGCTGGGGCGGACTTCTTGTCTTGCTTGCCATTGACTTTTTTTGGGCGGACTTTGACCTTTTCTTGCCAGGGCGGACTTCAGCCTTCTTGTGCCATCCACCTCTTCCTTGGGCGGACTTCATGCTTCTCAGGCCATGGGCGGACTTGGCCTCTTCCTTGCCATGGGCGGACTTGGCTCTCCTTGTGTCATGGGCGGACTTGGAGATCTCCATGCCATGGCGGACTTCAGCCTTGGCTTGCCAATGCCTACCAAAGGTAGGGCGGACTTCATGTCTTGTCTGCCATTCTTTCCTCATGGGCGCCCTTCATCAAACTTAGCCATTTTCACCAAAATTTTGCTATTTTACCTTGATTTTCATGATTTCTGGAGGCGTGTTGACTTCATGCTCTGTGGGATCCCAAAATAGAAACTTTCCAAAAATAGAAAAAGCAAAAAGCATCCCTAAAAAATAGGAACTCCAGAATGGCCTAAAAATGCCAAAAATCAAAAAAGCAAAAAGCAAAAAAGCAGAATCCCTAAAAAATAGGAAGTGTCAGAATTGGCCGAAAGCAATGGCGTTCCTCGTCTACCGGGCCTTTTGAGCATTTCCATGACATCTAAGCACAGAAACGGGTTCAAAATATCAACTTGACTGGGATGACTCAAAAACTCAAACTCCTCATTGTAAATAAAAAGATGATAAGCAGTTGCAATGCCAAGGCAAGAAACCAAAAGCAAAAAGAAGGGGGTCCCCATTTGCAATGGGGCGATGTGTGAAATAGGTCACAACAAGATGAAAGAAAGTCAGAAGTGGCTACTGCAGAATTGGACAAGGATGGAAGGACATTTTCAAAGAAATTTAGTTTTCTTTTAGAGGCTGATTGTGAAATGGGTGGAGATTTGACATCCGAATCAAGTTCCTCTAGAACTTCATCTGCTATTTCTTCAATAAGACCTTCTATAGCCTTGACCAAGGCATCGTTAACAAAGTTCAAAAGGTCATCTTTAGTGCCATTGAGCAAGTCTTCATAACTTGTTATATCTCGTTTAGAGTGCGAAGCTTGATGAGAAGGGGAGGAAGAAAAGCTAGCATGTGGTGGTTCATTAACTTTATCCCCAAGATCCTTAGTCAACACAGGAGGGGATTGTTCAGATTTTGAGATGGCATCCTTGGTGATCAGGTTAAGAGAGGGTTCATGGTGGGTTGAAGAAGCTAGGCTAGCATGGCAAGATTGATTACTGCAAGATGGGTGGTTAGAACCCAAGGCTCTAGAAAAAGAAAATAAATCCAATGGCTCGACCCAGGAGAAAATATCTGAATCCACATGTATGTTTGCTTCCTTCCATATGGAAGATTCCCATATGATTGACTGAATTCAGTTATGTTTGCTTCCTTCCATATGGAAGATTCCCATATGATTGACTGAATTCAGTTCCCCTTACTGGTTGATAATCGAACCTTCAAAGGTAGTGAGGTTGAAGTTTTGCTCATCAAAGCCCAAACCCTAATAGTAGGCTTACCATTTACAATTACAAATTCGCTTTTAAGAAAATCACCCAAGTGGGAAACAATTTGTTTGATAGAGTAGGTGTCGAAAAATTTCACCGGTAGGAATGGAAAGGAGAAACAGACAGGGCGGGGTGATAATTTAATGGCGTCTAATGATGTATTAAGTTTCCAATCAAAAATGCCCAAAAAAGTATCACCGCACCAAAAAGGACCTTTGCGCAAAAGCCTAGCCTTAACAAAGGCATTTTTAAATAGAATAAAAAGAGAAAGTAGAAACCATGATTAGGTCAAAATGCTCATACCAATTCTCCTTCATCCAGGAGCGAATTTCGGATAGTGGTTTGTCTGCACCCTAGATTTGCACAAAAAGCCCGTTTTGTTTATATTCTGAATATTGGGCTTTCAGGTATACTAGAATTGTCAGGAGCGGCCTCCATTCTTCGTTTGCCCTCTCCTCAGTTCCATTTTTGAGGGAGGGTTTGTCGCCTAAGGAGCTGTTTTGCAATGTTGTGCCATTATCTGGAGAATCTCGCCCAAAAACCTTAAGAGTGCTTTGAGACCCCCTCATTTTTCTTTCTAGGGTTTGTTTTTGTGGAAGCCCTATGATGTGAAGGAAAAACATTTTCCTTATTCGCATGGCGGTGGAATCGGGGAAAAAACTTATTTGCAGTGGATGTAATGTCCCTTTTTTAGCTCGTTTTGGTTTGTCGATGGTTTAGCCTATCACCTAACCCTTGTAGGTTAATGATGTTTAGAGGGTCCAATATTGGAGTTATCTCGCTCTTGAGTGGCAATTTGTAGTGTTTTCCTCTCCTAACTCTTGGTATATTCTGAGGCGAAGTTATTCAGAGGTTATTGGCTCTATTTTTATACGCTTACTATTTATAGTAAGTGGGTTGAGTATTAGAGGCCAACCTTACTATTTTTAGTAAGGCACCTGGATGCACAATGGATGCAATGGGTTACCTCGTAGAGCAGACGAAATTGAATTATATGGATTATTATGGATGTTATAACATTTTTTGTTATTATTAAAGTTGTACTTTAATAATAATAATTAATTAATTAAAAAGTGCACATCATTTAAATATTTAATTGACTTTATTATGTGGGGGTTATTTAATGAATTATGAAGTCAATTATTTAAAGTGCATTTAAGTTATATTGGGGGCCCACTTTAAGAGATGATATAAAGTTATATCAAAAGCAAGTGTTAATGATATATTAAATGCTTTTAAAGTATACTTTATTATAAGTGATAAAGTGTTATTTAAAGGGGAGATATAAGTGTTTAATAAAGTATACTTTATATTGTGCACCAAATGGAGGGAAAAGTAAATGAAATTAAAGTCAAATTAAATGATGAAGCCAAATTAAATATTATATAAAGGCTTTTGAAAAGGGATTTCATTTATTCTTGATCATTCAACTTGTGAATTTGGTGAAAGCATTGTGTGGAGAGGAAAAACTAGGGTTTTTCTGCAATCTCTTGGCATTGGAGAGTCTGGCTTCTTCATTGTTGTTGCTACCTGAGGGTGTGAGAGACCATCTAAAGGCTGCAATCCTGGAGGCTTCATTTAGGAGTCTCATTTGTGCATATTTGCGAAGTTTCTTGCAAGGGTTTGAAAGTATATCATTATAGATCAAAAGTTTGGTACCTACTGCTACAGTACCCATGAATAGTGAAATGCTACAGTACCCGCTGTTAAATTTAATCAAATCTAATCAGATTATATTCTAAGGGAGAATAAGTAAATCCTAGATCTCAAATTACTTGTATTAATTCTAAGTCAGATTTCTAAAGTTTTGTTTTAGATCTTCTGATTGCAAAACATCTATCGATTTCAATGTCTACAATAGAAGATTGTTATCATGCTTTATACCTGTAGGAGGAGACACACCTTCAAGGAGAGACACGCCCCATGAGAGGACGTGTTGGAGACACGTCCGCTCATGGGACGTGTCCCTTGAGTGCACGGGTTTCCTTTAGTCAACCGGTACTAATCGGTGGCTAACACAAAACATACGCATGTATTTATCAACCAACATTTATATAATATGAAGTTCGATCATCATTTATAATTCGAATTTTATTCATGCTCAAAAATTTGAATCTCTTACTTTCAGAAGTGATTTATTTGATAAGTAATTTCGATCACATATAAATGATGATGATGCATAAATGCAATCATCATTTATATCTGACCGAAGCTACCTTAAATCAACACTCCCTCGTAGCTAGGGAAGATAACTCAAAACAAGTAAGAATAGATATCACCTTACACGTGATATCAAAGATAAGGTATGATTCCAAAATTTGTCTACCTTAAATCAACACTCCCTCGTAGCTAGGGAAGATAACTCAAAACAAGTAAGAATAGATATCACCTTACACGTGATATCAAAGATAAGGTATGATTCCAAAATTTGTCAAGTCACATGACATTCTTCATAACACATCTTTATTATGGTATGTGCACTGACATCAAATCATATGATGTCTACCATAATAGTTCATGGCATGTCCACGGATATATATAAATATAGCCACCATGATTATCTCATAGGGAACATAATGATCTTCAATTTTTTATATCAAGTCACATGATAACTATCAAGATGTCCACGAGATACTATCATGATATGTCCACATATATCAAGTCACATGATATCTATCATGATAGTTCAACACATCATTGTAGAGTCGTCACTTTACAATGTCAAATACAAGTGTTCATTATTAGAAAGATCGTCACCTTTCAATAATGTACACAAGGGGATAGATAGCCCATAAAGTCATGGAGTCACACACATGACAAAAGAGTTTACACATTAAACATCTTTAAATATATTAGTACAACTAAACAATTTGAAACTCAATCATAATATCAAATTACATTTCAACCATACCAAGTTTCTTCCTGAAGTGTTCAACTTTAACTCTGGAGAGAGGCTTGGTGAGAATGTCGGTTGTTTGATCATTTGTACTGATATACTCCAACTGGATCACATTCCTTTCTACCATGTCTCTTACATAGTGGTAAGGGATCTCAATATGCTTAGATCTATCATGGAATACTGGATTTACTGAAAGCTTGATGCAACTCTGATTATCACAATGGATAACGGTAGGATTCAAGGGCTCACCAAATAGCCCCACTAGCAGTTTTCGGAGCCATACTGCTTCTCATGCCCCCATAGAGGCGGCAATATATTCAGCTTTTGTCGAGCTTTGTGCTACTGAAGACTGTTTTCGGCTAATCCTAAACTGAATCAACATCTTGATGTGCTTTTCCGATCGGTTACACTTCCAACCCAATCTGAATCAGAGTATCCATGTAGATCTAGTTGGTCATTTATGTAAAGAAGACCATATCCAATAGTGCCTTGAAGATATCTCAATATATGTTTCACAACCATAAGGTGAATTTCCTTTGGCTCACACATGAACTGGCTTAGAGCATTCACTGCATAGCAAATATCAGGTCTGGTGTTAACCAGGTACATCAATGATCCAATCATTTGTCTATATAGAGTGGAATCTACAAACTTAGATTCTGCTATTGCTTCTTTTAGTTTGTGAAGATTAGTTTCCATAGGTGTAGACATGGGTCTACAATCCAACATTCCAAATCTCTTCAGAATATCAATAGTATACTTTCCTTGATTTAGTATGATGCCATCTGATTTCTGCCAGACTTCTAAACCCAGGAAGTAATGTAAAATGCCCAAGTCTTTCATGTCAAATTCTGAAGTTAGATCCTTCTTTCCTTGAGCAATGAGGTGATCTTCTCCTGTTATCTGTTATCAGCAGGTCATCAACAGATAAAATAACTATTAGCATATCACCTTTAATTACCTTAAAATAAAGATTTGGGTTTGCATCATTCTTGGAAAATCCTAGTCACAAGAGATAGCTGTCAATTCTTTCATACCAGGCCCTGGGAGCTGTTGAAGTCCATATAGAGCTTTCTTTAATCTGCATACATGTGAGTCAAGTTTATGTATCACAAAACCTTCAGGCTGCTCTAGATAGATTTCCTCTTCAATGGTCCCATTCAGGAAGGCAGTTTTCACATCCATTTGATGGATCTTCCAGCCTTTAGCTGTTGCAATAGCTATCACTGCTCTCACAGATGTGTACCGGGCAACAGGTGCAAATGTCTCTTCATAATCAATGCCTTCCTTTTGAGATAAACCTCTGGCCACAAAGCGTGCCTTGTGTTTTTCTATACTACCATTAGAAGCATGTTTGATTTTGAAGAGCCATTTGGAAGAAACAACAGATTTCTCTTTTGGTCTAGGCACTATATCCCATACATCATTTTTCAAAATGGACTGATACTCTTCTGTCATTGCATCCTTCCATACTTGATGTTTGAAGGCTTCTGTAACACTGGTGGGTTCTGAATTGATGATTTCATTCATTAGGGCAACATAGCTAGAGAACCTTTTGGGTCTCTTACTTTCCCTAAAGGTTCCCTTGGGTGCTGCATGATTCTCAACTTCTTTAATCATTTTCCTAGCCCAAAGTGGTCTCTTCTTGCTGTTGTCATTTGAATTTTCTTCTGAAGTAGATTGAAATTCATTTATTGTTTCTTCAGGATACTCCCTCTGAATCTCAGGAGTAGGTTCCACTTCTAAGGCTCTAGGGGAAGAATGAATTATTATCTCACTTGAACTCCTTGCCCTTTTGAATGCAAGGTTTTCTTCAAAGATGACATCTCTGCTTAGTTCAATTTGTTTTTGCCTGGGTATGAATATCTTGTAGGCTTTGGAGGTTTCACTATATCCCACAAATACCCCTTTCTTTCCAGAAGGTTCTAGTTTGAATCTCTTTTCTTTAGGTACATGAATGTAGACCGGGCAGCCAAAAATCCTTAAGTGACTAATGTCAAGTTTTATACCCGTGAAAGCTTCTTCAAGAGTCTTGTTGTCTAGGTGGGAATGTGGACATCTATTTTGGATGTAAACAACAGTCCTAGAGGCTTTTGCCCAGAATGAGGTTTCTATGTTTTGGTCAAACAACATAGTTTTTGCAGCTTCTACAATAGTTCTATTTTTCCTTTCAGCAACACCATTTTGTTGAGGGTTGTAGGCCACAGTAAACTCCCTCTTAATCCCAGCATTTATGCAAAATTCCTTAAAGATTTTAGAGGTGTATTCCTTCCCATTGTCTGTCCTAAGAATTTTGATTTTCTTTCCGGAGAAGTTTTCAGTGAGAGCTTTGAACTCCTTAAACCTTTTAAGGATTTCCATTGACTCTTTACACTTAAGAAAATAAATCCAGGTCTTCCTAGAGTAGTCATCTATAAATATTACATAATATAGGAAGCCTGCCATGGAGGGTACAAACATAGGTCCACACAAATCAGAGTGAACCAGTTCTAACACTTCTTTGGTCTTACTCAAACTATTATGGAAGGATCCCTTTGTATTCTTTCCTAGGGCACACCCTTTACAAGCTCCTTCATGAATTTGTTTTAATTTAGGCAATCCTATTACTAGTTTTTCCACAGAGCGTAGGGCACGAAAATGAAGGTGTCCTAATCTTCTATGACAAATTTCATTTGAATCAGAAGTATCAAGGGTAAAGGCTTGCTTGACTTCAGTGCATAGTTTGTAAAGATAACCTTGTCTTATACCTATGGTTTGAGCTTTCTTTATAGTTGAGTTCTTAGGCCATGCCAGAACTTTCCCATCCATAAAGGTAACCCTATATCCATTGTCTTCAAGAGCAGAGATGGATATTAGATTCTTCTTTATTCCAGGTACGAATAAAACTCCAGTGAGTTGAAGGGAGAGGCCAGATTTCAATTTGATGGAGCAAGTTCCAACCCCTTTTACAAGATGTGCAGAATCATCCCCAATAGTTACTTCTTCATCAGTCTCTTCAGTCATAGTGTCTAGGTGTTCTCTGAACCCTGTGATTGGCCTTGAAGAACCACTATCAATTACCCAGTTGTTGATATTGTTAGATACTTGACTTGATAAGGCTAAATAGAATACAAATTTCTCAGAGTCATGGTCTGAATTTGATTTTCCTACTTTAGCAAAGGATGCTTGTTGTTTTGTTCTATCAGGGCACTTCATTGCATAGTGCCCATATTGATCACATCTAAAACATTGTATTTGAGAAATGTCTTTCCTCTTCTTGAATGATCCTTTTACATAGGAATTTCTCTTTCTCTTGAATGATTCTTTCCCGTAAGAATTCTTCTTACCCCTTTTATTAGATGTTGTGTTGAGCACATGAATATCCTCATCTACGGGTTTCTGTTTGTTTTCTTTTGTTGAGAGTCTTGTTTCTTCTTGTAAGCAGTCAGTTCTTAGCCTATCAAATTTAGGGAGTTTAGAGCTCGCACTTATTCCTTGAACAAATGACTCCCATGAGTTTGGTAGGCCTCCTAGAGCTATGAGCGATAACTCCTTGCTATCAATTTGGTATCCAATTGTTGATAGTTGATTCCTTAGTTCAATGATTCTCATGAAGTATGCATTAATAGTTTCTCTTTTGTTTATTTGAACATTGTTGAGTTGTCTTTTTAATGCAAGATTCCTACTGGTGTTGTTTATTTCAAAGGTGCTCTCAAGGGATTTGAACATTGATATGTAGTCTCATGTTTTGACAAAATAGGTACTATATGGTCCCTAACTGCATCTACTAAGATTTTCATGGCTTTCTCATTGTTCTCAATCCATTGAGTTTTCTCTGGATCATCCTCTGGTTCTCTCTTGTTTTCTTTCACAAAGGAGTCTAACTTATTTTCTTTTAGAATCATCATGATTCTAAAATTCCATGATGTGAAGTTGTTTGCACCTTCAAGACAGTCTTCAAATCTGATCACACTTGACATTATGAAGAATGTGATGTGAACTTGATTTCTTTCAAAAATACAATTTTCCTAAATAATCTGATTATTTAATTTGATTTGGATTTTCTCAACGTGGCTCTGATACCATGTTAAATTAAATCAAATCTAATCAAATTATATTCTAAGGGAGAATAAGTAAATCCTAGATCTCAATTTACTTGTATTAATTCTAAGTCAGATTTCTAAAGTTTTGTTTCAGATCTTCTGATTGCAGAACATCTATCGATTTCAATGTCTACAATAGAAGATTGTTGTCATGCTTTATACCTGTAGGGGGAGACACGCCTTCAAGGAGAGACGCACCCCATGAGAGGGCATGTCCCTTGAGTGCGCGGGTTTCCTTTAGTCAACCGATACTAATCGGTGGCTAACACAAAACATACGCATGCATTTATCAACCGGCGTTTATATAATATGAAGTTCGATCATCATTTATAATTCGAATTTTATTCATGCTCAGAAATACGAATCTCTTACTTTCAGAAGTTATTTATTTGATAAGTAATTTCGATCACATATAAATGATGATGCATAAATGCAATCATCATTTATATCTTACTGAAGCTACCTTAAATCAACACCCACGCTACAGTAATTGCTACAGTACCATTGCGGATTTAAAGTGATTTATTTCAGTTTTCATGAGGGTTTGAAGAGCAGATTGTATATCATTTTGAGAACAATCATTGCTGGCTACATTTATTGATGTTAGTACCACTCCTTGGCATGTGGGAATTACATGTATGCATAGAAATAGGGTTTGCTACTGCTGCCAGCATTTTCCAGATTTGCTGCAATTAAGATTCAAACCAGCATTCTATGTATTTGCAGTCCTGGTATGAGTTTATTGAAATTAAAATGCAAAGGTTGAATTTCTATTAAATCTATAATGTCTTTGTTACAATTCGTATGATCTGATCTGAATATTTATATATGAGGAGATTGTCCAGTTATTTGTTTAATATGCAAGACATCCATATTTCCTTGGGCAATTGTATTTGTTATTTCATGTTTTTCTTGGCAATATATCATTAAACCCAAAACAAACAATTTGAACCATAGAAGCATAAATCTGCAAAAAATCGTAAAAATCGCGATTTTTAAAAAAATCTGCAAGCTTCCCGATTTTTTGGGTTCCGTTGACCCTGCAAAAAAATCGTTGAAAATCGAGTTTAAATCGTGATTTAAATGTCAAAAAAATCGTTAAAAAAAGGCAGAAAATCCAGAACCCTAAAACGCACGAATAAACCCAAAAAACACGTGTTTTTTTGTTATTAATATGTTCGCGCTAGTCGTTATTTTCAAAAATTTCATGAAAATGTTTTTTTTTAAAAGTAGGTTTTGTCTATTTTTCTACATTTTTCTTACATTTTTTTTTTCAAATCCGATTTTTTCCCCGATTTTTCACGATTTTTCAAAAAATCTTGATTTTTTGGTTTGCCGATTTTTTCCCCAAACGATTTTTGCTGCTTTGATTTGAACAAAGGCAGAAAATTTAGTTTGTGAGTGTCCACCTGGGGTGTTACATTATAAGGAAGTTTTGGGCTACTATGAACGGAGGAAGTAGGGTAGGGTTGGCTGTGATGATGGTGATGAATATTGCCATGGGGTTTAGGGTGTTGAAGTCGATGACCAATAGTCTTTCCATTTCAAGAACTATGAGCTTGGGAGCCACCACCTGTCGGTCGTTGATGGCGAGTCTTCTGCTACGCCTCCGCTCTATTGAAACCCGTCGAGGAACGATAAGCGGGATCTGCTCTATTAGAACCAGTCGAGTGCCGATGGTTAGGGTTAGAAGTGTGGTCGTAATGAGTATTAACTCGTGAGTCCCTAGGGATATCCCTAAAGTTGTGACCCGGTGTTTTCAGAATACCACAATCAAACAGGAAGGTAGGTTTGGGTTGTACGAAGGCAAAGGTGTCCATTCAAAATCTGCATCATCTGCCCATCTTACATGTTTGTCTCGGGTACGATCTCTCATCTCAGGAGCCATAGAAAATATTTTAAATATTGTGTCAATATTGATTAATATTACTAGTTAAAACTATATTAAACTTTAACATTTAAATATAAAGAATAATAATTTAAGTTTAAAAATAAAAATTTACTTTCACATTTAGCTTTTTAAATCTTAATTAAAAATTATAATTATAATAAAGAAAAATTTAAAAAAATTAAAATAATAAATTACATTACATATATGATATTGCATCAAATAAATATATTATATAGCTATTCTTAGATTCCATCAAAATCATAATAAATTATAATTTACTATAAAGAAACTGAAAAATATATATAAATTAATTGCCAATTGAAAATGTAAACACTTTTTTATTATTTAGAATGGTGAAAATAAATTATCGATGGCTTTTAGTTTTGAGCATGTTCTTATATCTAAATAAAATCAATTATTTACATGTATTAAAATATGCTGAAAACTATAGTTTCAGTTTTCCTACATTCTGTTCACAGAGCAATATAATAACTCATTTAACAGTCAATGGCCTGGCAGGTGGTTGATCCGTTGAATAGTTTTAAAAAACACTTAGGTTTAACTTTCTTAATAGAGATGACTGGGAAACTGGCAGTAAATTCACATACCTGATGGCATAATGAAGTTGCTCCTCCCTTAGCATCACACTAGTAGCAAGAAAAATACCCACAAAAAAACGTGAATGCTATACGGATTCATTCCCGCTAGCTCTATTTATAAGTTTATAACCAAAAATTGACCAGCTTCTCTCCACAGCAGTTATGTTAAGATTCAGGGTAGGTTTTATGGGCGTCTGAAACCCTACAAATTACGCAGAGCTGAAAATATGCCCATTTTTGGACACATGCAGACATGGTATCTGTGTCATATCAGTGCCATACCATATCCATATCCATACCAAGTATGGTGGTACGCATACCAGGTGAGGGGGGTGGCATATCCTACAACTTTGGAATCATTTAAAGATTGGGGGCTTCGTTCAAACTAAGGAATTGATTCATCTAGATGCAAAAGATGAGTTGTTTGAGGAGACTGATGGTGAGGAGGTCCAAGCTTGTAGGAGAATGCTTGATTTAAAAGAAGCAATAAAAGAGGAAGATCAATTAGCTTCCATTGACATTCTAGTATCATTATCAATTGAGAGTCTTGAGACTGCCTTAATGTTCCAATGAGGTATAATTAAATCTGAAACATGATTACACTAATTTGTTCTTATGACCATGGATATGAATCTATGTGAACTCACAACACTAACGCTAGGGCCAATCTTGAAGAATATAACAGCCTATCGGCTAACATGCAGTCCTAGATTCTCCCCTGTTCAATTCAGGGTTTAGTCATAGATCTCAAAACATAGTTATGTAATTTCAAGATGCATAAACTTAATGTTTCATAAACCATATCTTAATAAATACGTTAAAGAATCCAGCACACTGCATTATAAACCATTTTTTAATGATCATTCTTGATTAGTTCATGTCAAGCTTGAGATCATCTAGTGACTAGTAAATAAGAACTAAACATAAGTCTATACACTAATTACAGCAAATTTAGGTACAGAAATAGAAGACTGACCTTGAAAAGGTTTCAAATAGGAAGCAATAGTCAGGTATAATTGGTCAACCCTTAATATCATCTGTTTCAACCTACCAAAGTCTGTCTGATTCAAAGTATCTGCAGCAGCTCTGAAAGCAGTGCAAACCATCTGACCAAGTAGTTGATGAGGTCTTAGTGTTTCCAAATAGTGTAAGACCTGATTTCAAGTGACAACCACAAGATTAACATGTGTATGTAAAAGAACACTAAAATAAATATGAAAGTTCACAGAAAACTACCTGCAAAGGGCATATTCTATTTCAACATACACAGGATAAAAATTCTGTGTATAATGATCTATCTACAAAAAGACATATTGAGACAGTGGGCACTCCTTATAATGATGATCCATCTACAAAAAGACATATATTTAAATCTTACTCATTAAAAGAGGTGGAATGCAAGTCACGTTCTTTCACCTGCACGCAACTGTCCTAGGCATGAAGAGTAAACTTTTAGTTTTATTTTTCAGTTCCTTGAAGATGTTCGACCCTTAAAGTTTACTTTAGGTTTCATTTTATTTGTATTATTTAGGTTATAATTTAGCTGCAAGCAATTTTATAGTTTCATTTTATTTCATTTAAGTTTGGACATCTTCATTTTTTTAATATTTATTGATTCATTAAATTTAATTATTAAGTATATAATAGTTAATTTTATTTATTATATAATTTTTTATTTATTAAGTTTAATCTCATTTAGAACAATCACTCGAATATGTCTCCTATTTTTTGCACAGATCACGCCAAAATCTCAATCCCGCTTAGGAATTAATAAATCTCTGCCAAGGAATCCAACCATCGAACGATCTTTTTCACATATTTTGGGATCCTCTATAGATGGTTTGAGTAGTCTCACACTGATGATTGCTCAAATTTTCATTTCTGTCGATCCCTGCATTGGTGTTTTAGGGCCACACTCTACATTGTCTTCTACTTTCAATGAACACAAGACAGCCCCTAAAAACTTAAGGATCTGTGGTGGCAAGGGTGGGATCATAGGGGCACAACCTAGCAAGGATGAAGAGCCTATTTGCAAGTTGGCCCTATCAACCTCCCATTTGGTAGCACCCTTCTCCACTCACCCCTTTTGTCCACAAAATTTTTCCCCAATCATTCTAAATTCTATCAGGATATTCCAACAAGCTCTATCAAATCACAATTTGTGGGTGAAATTAAGGTTGACCTCTCTTGTGTATTAGACAACAGAAAATATGTGGATTTAGGACAACCTCTTGACCTAAGTAAGTGTTAAAGCAAGTTTTCATGGTTATGGATCACATAGAATTCATTGTAGAAGATCCTGTACTAGCGGATTTCAAGTATTGAGGTGGTCAAGAAGGAAATTTGGCTACAAAAAGTTGCTTTGATCTATAAATTTCATAAATTCTAGCCTGGTTTGGTTAAACTTCATGATTGGCTATCTCAACATTGGAAGACCCTCCTAAAAGGTTGTTTTTCTATTTGTCCCTACAACAAAGGGATTGTTTTAAGTAGCATGTAAAACTCCTACAAATAGGGATTCTCTACTTAGGGGGGGCAAGGTCTGTAGTTTTCGGACAAAGCATATTTGGATATAACACCATGGTTCCTAGATTTCAATCTTTTGTCTACTCTGCTTCTAAATTATCCAATTATGTTCAAGCTTTCAAACCTAAGCATACAATTTTGGTCTAAAGATTGCCTAACATCTATTGGAAATACTCTAGGGATGCTTATTTTTGTCACAAACCTTGAGCGGATGTTTACACATTTTACCTTCACTAGAACTCTAGTTCGATTTGACTTCACAAAAAATCGCCAAAAGAAATATATCTAAAAGTGGGAAACAAGACTCGGAAATAATGGATAGATTATGAAGGTATTGCCTTCAAATGTAGATCATGCTTTGCTACTAGACATTTAACCACAAATTGCCCTAAATTTTCCAACATGCCTCCTCATCAAAGGTTGGCCACTTGGTGGGTTAGGGCTAAACATCATCATCAAGTAATCGACAATGGGGAGGATGCTTGCAATGAGGCTTCCAATTATTGTTCATCCTCTTAATCTTCTAGAGATTGTGCCTTTGCAGATCCCTTTAGTTCTCCTAGGGCTCCACCTTTTCAAGCTAATGGCTTACCCTATGTCCATCGTAATGTGTTTCCTTTAGGAAATTTTGGTGATTCTTTTCTAGCAAACAAGGTGGTGTGTTCTCCAATAAGCTCAATGCCTCATTATATAATGACTCTTCAAGTCATCCCCTAGCAAGAAAAACTTTAACCCACTCCCATGGTTCGAAAATTTCTACAGAGTGGGTTCCAATGCGAAGAAAGAAGAGGAAGGCTTCTCCAACTAAAAATGGCATGAGGAATTCTAGGATGACCCTTCACACAAATGTTAAAAATGGTTAGCAAGCTTTATCAAGTCGCAAATAATGGATTTTGATGATTAAATCTAGATGGATAAAGTCGTATTAGTGGTGTTCACCATGTATTTCTATGGTCAATGTAAGTTGTTAGTATTAGAAGAGATAAATAGTAAATCTTAGATGGATCTAGTGAACTCATGTTCCTAGAATCTAGTATTCAATGCCATATTTTTTGTGGCTCCTAGGTGCCTAACCTAGGTTATTTAGCAAAAAAAAGTTTAATCTCATTTATTATTAATTTTATTTTTTAGGTGTACTTAGTATTTTTATTAGTATTTAAATTTAATGTTTAATATTTACAATTAATAAAATAATAATATTTAGGTAAATAGTAAATCTTAGATGGATCTAGTGAACTCATGTTCCTAGAATCTAGTATTCAATGCCATATTTTTTGTGGCTCCTAGGTGCCTAACCTAGGTTATTTAGCAAAAAAAAGTTTAATCTCATTTATTATTAATTTTATTTTTTAGGTGTACTTAGTATTTTTATTAGTATTTAAATTTAATGTTTAATATTTACAATTAATAAAATAATAATATTTAGGTATAGAATAATAAATTTTACTTTAATATAATATTTTTTTGATTTGTATTTATTATATTTTAATATTTTTAAATTTGCAATTACTCTTTAGTATAATTAAATTTGCAAATACATATATATATATACCTACTATATGTATATGTATATACATATATACATATACACACATACATATGTATATGTGTATATGTATATATGTATATACACACACACACACACATATATATTATGATTGACATATCCAACCATATCCTTATTAGTGGTCTCGAAATATAGTTGTTTCCATATCCAAATCCATGCAATTCTGTTAATAAAACTATTAAACCATTGATAAAGGAAGATTTAAGAATTGTTACACCGACTAAAATATTATTAAATAGTATGCATTAATTAGCAATGGATCTTCCATAATACTAATAACTAGTGCATATTGGAATAGACCATAACTCTCATTTCTACTAAAACTTGGAGTAGACAATTCTTATATAGACTAATCCTAATGCCCCTTGTCAATGTAGGAAAATAACGACTTGTTGGTGTGTGTTTTGAATACGCCACCATACACAGAATAAAATGCCCAAGGACACTTTATCCTCTCTTGAAAAGTAATTGTAAATACCTAGAAGATAATACAACCACTCCAATGTTTCTTTTGTCCAGGTTATGACATATGGACAAGGTCAGTGGGCGTTGTGATTTGCTAATAATCACAAGGGGACTTACATAAAATTCATTTCGCGAGTTGAGGACTTAGACAGTTTTATCATTGAAGCTCTTTTTGATGGGTATTTCAGATATTCCAAAAAAAAGGCAAAAGGATAAGGGTTTAGAAATATAAACTACGCCTAGGAACTCAAGAGACAGCAGTGACGAGATAAAATAGGGTAACCACACTTTGTTTCGCCTCCTTTGGACAACTACGCAAAGTGGGTGCAATCTTCAAAGGAAGTGATAATAATTTTCATCTTTGAATTGAAAACAAACAGAAGTTAAGCATCCACAATATAATGGCTCAGACTAACTTTGCACATCGAATACAAATCATCCATTCGACAAAAGTATGAGCTAAATCTTATCTACCACTGCTATCAGATCTATCATCCACTTAACAAACATATAAATGAAATGCTAATCTAATTCTACTCTAAGTGTTGAAGGAGATATATTAAACCTTGCACACTATTTGAAAAAAAAAGTGATTCTAAGCAAATCATGCACTAGAGCTTTTATTGACGGAAATAGTCTTGTCGCAACAATATTATACTACTCACTTCACAAATTGTAAATGAGAGCAATCAAGTTTATATAGAGTTCATGAATTTGAATAAACGGCTCAGATTAAAAATGAGCCGACAACCAAGATTAAAACAAATAAACCCTAATTAGGGTTTCCCAAAATGACTTCAGTAAACAGAGAGTTGACAGGGTGATGTGGCGCTTTGGAGCTATTTTCAAGGAATTACATCCCGATCCTCCCGCGTTGCCGTGTGTTCAATGAATCTGGACACGATCAAGGCAACTTCATATCCATGATGAACTGAGGAAGCATTCCGATCCTGAATTCCAGTCCGTCCACACTCTCGGCGCATCAGGCAAAAGTATCTTCCCACTCTGGCTTGGTCTTCTCAAAAGACTCTCGGATGCTCAAGAAGTTCGCCAATTTGGCCCAATCCTGCTTTAGAATAGGTCCTGTGATGACAAAGATGCCTTCTTGGACCTTCCCTTTCAAAACCTCTAACTGCAGGTCATTCTCTCGTAGAGCCTCCTTGTCCAGGATATCGGCAATCATGTTGAGAAGTTTGGCCTGAACTTCTTTGACCTGTTCTTCCAATCTGATACCATCAACCTTCACCCTCTCCAAGACTTCGCCTTGTGCTGTCAAGGCCCAATACCAGGTGTGGAAGTCATAGGCTGCTCCTTTTGCAATAACACCTCCGTCTATCAGCTCCTGCTTAGGAACTCCTTTCAGAATCCTAAGGCAAGGGATTATCCTATCTTGCACATCCGGAAGGTTATCCCACACTTCTGCCAAAGTGGCTATCCTAGAAAGTAGGGCAGTGGCCTGACCATAAACCAGAGTCATCCTCTCTACGAATGCCTCAACTTCAGTCCCCTTTGCTGCTATCCATTCTCTGGCTTCCCGAACGGTGACCATGTTTTCTTCTATCTCTTTAACGGCCCCCTGTGAAGAGTTCGGAAGTAGAGGAGTTGTCGCGTTGTCTTGATCAAGCGGCTTGATCAAGTGCTGGATATACCCCTTTATGCGCTCAATTTCTAACTGGCACTCCTTCCTCTTGGCTACCTCCTTTGCCAACCTTGACTTGATAGTGGACACTGAATTGTCCAAGTCTTCAATTTCTTGGCCCTTCGTGGTTGGGCCTAAGTCAATGATTGTGATGGCATAATCTTGTGGAGCCATGTCCTCCTGTGGCCTGTCCATTGTAGGCACTGTGATCTGCACTGTCCTATTGCCAGCTCCATCTCTCTGTATGCTCGAGAATTTCTTTGCTGGCTTCTTAATGGCAGTCTGCGTAAGTCTGGCCAAGAAGTCAGCAGTGATATTCTCTTCTGGCTCCTCTACTAGCGCCTGTACTTTCAGCCTCTCTCTTAGCCAATCCGGGATCGTTGGCTGCTCTATGCCCTCATCCTCAGGCATGTCTTCTCTGTCAGGAACATCCAGAATTCCCCTTAGGGCTGAAATCATTCCTTCCTGGAAATCCTCATTTTGGGTGTCTACATTTTCATCATCGGACTCCAATATTTTTGTGCCCGTGGGAGATGGTGGCGCATCCTCGTCCGGCTGAGGCTCCATATTGTTTTCCGGAATCGGAGGAGGATCCCTAATGTCAGCCAGTGAAGCGTCTACAGTAGCCAGCATCTCCTCAATATTCCTAGATGCGGCTGAGTGTGAAGGCTTTACCTTAGCCTGCTTTTGAACTGGCTCCTTTCCTGAAGCTATCTCCTTCCTTTTCTTGGAAGTGGTGGCCTCTATCATCTCTATGCCCTGGGATGCGTCCGCATTGGAAGAATAGGATTCCGCCTCACTCAAAATATCATAAGTTAAGGTTATCCTTTTTCGCCGGAGTTCCTGAATCTGTTGATCAACCCACCACTGTGTATACTTGACGACTGATCTCATCAAAGTATTCAAATCGGCGTGCTCGAGTTCTGACCATCTGACCACCGGCAAAGGCAAGCTCTCATCAAGGTGCGGCTGTACCTACTGTCCATCTTCCTCCAATTGATCCGACACTCGGCAAAGTTTTGTTGCTCTGATCAAACTGATAGGCAATCTGGACCACATCTTTCGCCTAAGTTCAAACTCGTTGGCAGCATTTTCCCAGAAATCTTCCAGTTCGACCCTATGCTTGTACCTCCTTCCATCCACCATCTTGATATGGTGATGTGGGTCGAAGTGGCTCCTAGATGGGTAGGTAGCAAAAGGATAATGCTGAATCTCGAGCCTAGCACTATCTGCTGCCTGTGATGACGGACAAGACTCTAGCATGTTCCCTATAAAGAAGGGAAAGGTTACTGCCGCCTTTTGCTTTGTCCGTTGGAGGCCCTGAAATTCTTCTAGCTGCCTTAGTACTTCCAACAGGACCATCTTGTTAGTTGGGAAAATGGGCAAACGATATGGGCTCCCCGTGAATCCCTGGATTCTGATGTACGTATATCGGGGATACTGGATAAACCATGACCCATATTTGCCAATCAGCTTCTTGGCCTCAAGAGTCAGCTGTTGATGCGTCCCTCCCTGGAGTATTCTGGTGATATACATAAGGAAGGCGTCATGAGCTCACCGGAAGTGCGCCTTTTCTTTCAACTGCAATTGTGGATAGCAGTCGTATGCCTTCAGCTCATTTGATCCACTGCCGACCGTGCCCTTGCATATCAAACCTACATACTTGTAAGTCCTAGCCAACATGTAGATGACATAAGAACTCATATAAAACGTTTTCGTTTTCTCTAGGTTGACAAGCTGCTCGTGGAGGTTGTTGCTAATCATTCGTGACCAGTTAAACATCTTTACGCCCTCTATGATGTCCTCAATAAAATAGTACATCCATGGCTCAAATGGTGCCCCCAAAGGACTGCCTGCTATTCTGTTCAGCAAGATAATGATGTCTCCGTAGTCTTCCTTGAAGTCCGTACGCATCAACTTCTTGGGCATTTTCTTGACCGATGGCCTAGGTTTGTCCAGCCATGACTTGTTGATGTTGGCGGCACAAAGGTCAGGCTGCTCATCATACAATCTCTGGGCATCTTCCTTAGTCTTGTAGGTAGTCTTAGGATACTTAGGAATGCCGAAGGCTTATTGTATGGCCACGTTTCCCAGATGCGCCAATATTCTCCCGTCAGGTGCCACAATTTGTCTTAACTTAGCATTATAATGCAGCGCACACTCCACCATTAATTCAGCACACTCCAATGCAGGCGGAAATCCGGCAACTTGGAAAATACCATTTCTCACCATCCTCCTAGCGGCAGGCATTGGCAAAGGTCCATTATGCCCATATATTCTCTTCTTAAATTCTTCGAGGTCAATGTGGCCAAGGTTGGTGTCCGAGACGTCTTTCCATTTGGATTTAATTCTAGTCTCTGGCTACGATCCTTTGCTTGCAAACTTCATCTGTGCTTTCCTGGATGTTTCTCCTTGATCGACTGTCAACCTGCAAGTACAAAATGCTTAACATTAATATAAAAACTTTTAAAATCAAATTACTCCGGGTGTAGTTTGGACAAAATCGCACTTTTCAGCTTATTGAATTGAAATTTCTGTCAAAAAGCAAGCCGAAAGTAATAAATTCGCCTATCTATGAATGAAATTCGTGCCGGAAATGAAGTAGAAGATAGGAATGAGGTGTAAACATATTGCCGATTAACTTCCAAACCTCAAAGATCGTGTTATGGCTGCAAATGAATTTAAAAATTCAGAAAATCTGCCAGAAGAAGTGCGCTAAAGCTGGGAAGTGGGATTTTCAGCCAAGAAATGACTTATTTCTTCCTAAAAATCACGCCTGTCAATAAGAAATTTCTACCTCGATTCTCACAACAATATTACTTGCACTAAATTTTCCTTCGCAAACGATTCCCAGAAGATTCGAGAAAGATAGCCTCTTCTCAGCCGAAATTGTGAAGAAATGAGTTGCTGAAACTCATTTTATGGCTGAGAAGTGAGATTTTCCCCAAGGAATTGCTTTCTTTTCTCTGATTTTCTTCCAATTTTTAGAGACGTTTTTCTTCTCAGATCGGCAAGTTTCTCATTTCACTTTCAGTTGTCGAGGCAAGTTTCTAATTTTCATCCCTATGCCACCTCTGTTTGAGATTTTCGAATTTCTCAAAAAATTGCCTAAGTGTTGGAGAAAATATCAAAAGATACTAAATTAATTGTTTAAAATTCACTTTCCAACGTATTTTAAATCTTCAAATCATGGCAAAGTTAAATTCATCTAAGGCAGAATAATTTAATCTTCCGAATAATCTCTAGACTTCGAACTTTTTTAATTAAAATTCCCTAAGTGTCGGGAAATAATTAAAATTTTAAAATATTAAATTCCAACCCGTTTAAAACTGATACATGGCTAAATTTGTTTGTCCGTGGCTAAATATTCATTTTTCAATTGTTTGCCTAGCCAAAATGTGCTCAACGATTTGTCTACCAATTTCCAACTCTTCGGGTGGACTTCTGACCTTTCCGGACGTTTTACTTAGCCAAATAATTCATTTTCTCTCTCCTTCTGGGTTGGGCGAACTTGGAGATTTCTCTGCCATTTTGCCATTTTTTATTCATGCCTTAGGAATTTTTCCAAGCTGAGAGGGGTGGACTTCATGGTTTGCCTTGCCTTGCATTCTTCATTTCTTGCCAAAGAATTTCATTTCGTCATGCCGAGGAGTAATTTTCATGCCGTCCTAACCTCTTCTCTCTCTAGACATTTCTTCATTTTCATGCCTTAGAAAAATTTATCTTCTAAAGTTGGGCAAATTTCTCATAATTCCTTGCCAATGGCGAGTTTTATCTTGTATTTGTCTAGGGCAGACTTCACCCTTCTCTTGCCATGGCGAGTTTTGGTCTTGCCTTGTCCAATGGCCAACGTTACTTGTAACTTCACCATTTAATTCAATTAATAGCGAATTTTCCATGTAATTTCACCCCTTCCAAACACCTTGGAGCGGACCCCTTCATAATTTTACCCTTTTCCACACTTCTTGGGGCGGACTTTTCATATCTCATGCCATTTTTCATATGGCGGACTTCATAAGTTGTTTGCCATTTTCCTCTAGGCTGGGCGGACTTCACATTTTCCATGCCACTTTCCATATGGCGGACTTCATAATGCCTTAGCCACTTCCTATCTTGCTGGGCAGACTTGGAGACCTTCGTGCCATTGACTTTCTTGGGCGGACTTTGACCTTCTTGTGCCAAGGGCAGACTTGGCTTCTCCTTTGCCATGGGCGGACTTTAGCTTCCTTGTGCCATTCGTCTCTTCCAAACATCTTGGGCGGACTTCATGCTCTTCATGCCAAGGGTGGACTTGGCATCCTTCTTTCCTATGGGCGGACTTTGCTCTCTTTGTGCCATGGCGGACTTTGGGCCTAGCTTGCCAGTGCCTACCTTTGGCATGCCAAAGGTGGGGCGGACTTCCTATACTTCATGCCACTCCTTCCTTGAGGGCACCATCTTAATACTTAGCCATTTTCAAAAAATTATTTTTTGCTATTTTACCTTGATTCCTTTTGACATCTGGAGGTGTGCTGATTTCTTGCCTGATGGAATCCAAAAATAGAAACTTTCTAAAAATAGAAAAAGCAAAAAGCATCCCTAAAAAATAGGAACTCCAGAATGGCCTAAAAATGCCGAAAATCAAAAAAGCAAAAAGCAAAAAAGCAGAATCCCTAAAAAATAGGAAGTGTCAGAATTGACCGAAAGCAATGGCGTTCCTCATCTACTGGGTCTTCTAAGCATTTCCATGATGTTTAAGCATTCAAACGGGTTCAAAATCTCACTTTGGTCGGACTGACTCTCAAAAAGTTATTCAAATTTAGGACTCTAAACTGGTGATTCAGAGGGCGACATCAAAACTTGGGGGTCCCCATTTGCAATGGGGCGATGTGTGAAATAGGTCACAACATGACTCATCCTCAAAGATTGAAGAGCTAAGGCAAAGTTTCACATTTTATATGAATCAATCTTTGTCTTCCTCTATCATGTTTCACAAAGTAGATTGTAACTAAAAACTTGAAAACTAATAGTTCCTAGTTATCGTTTATGCACTATGCAGTATGCATTGTGTAATGCAGTGTAATCAGCAATATGAACATAAATGAAATAAAGAAATTATGTTCCACAATTCACGGGCTGAACTCTCACTTTTATTTGCTCTCTATATCTCTATGCTAACAAAATGCCTTTAAGATTAAAAAATAGCATGTGTTTCTTCTCTTTCCTTTCATTTTTTTCAACAATTTTCTATGTTTTTGAAAATCCAAATTCTTCCCAACTAAATCCCAATTTTTTCTTTCTTTTAAATCTTAATCTTTTGGTTTGCCATTTTTTCTCAAAAGATTTTTGCTACTATGACTAAAACAGCTGTTGTTTTTGTTTACTTGGATGCAAGCTCTCTTCTCTTAACTTTAGGAAGTTGGTCATCTACTATTTCTTAATTCATATGGCATGGACACCTTAGGCAAACTAGCGAGTGGAGGAAAAAGATGAGGGTGGTGGGGTGGTGGTGGATGTTATCATGATTTCATAAATGTATGCAAATTTCTGCTGAATGCTGTAATGAGTTTCTAAAAACAGGGAAGAGAAAAATAAAGAGGATCAAGAATGACAATATTCTTGCCTTCAACTGCACAACCCTCATCATTCAGACCAATCATATTCCCTAACTTCACCATTAGTTCTCTAAAGAATGAAGATTTGGTAAAAAAATAATAAGGATTTGGTGTCAAAGAAAACATGGGAATCATCGGAAGACTTATATTTATAATAACATAAGATATTTATTACCAATTAGTTCAATAATTATACCCATTAATGGGATTATAGTTAGAAATAAAATTAGAAATGAGAAAGGAAGGCACTAAGGGAAGGGGCCAAATTCAATTTTGATGGAGCAGTGACAGGCAATTTGTGCATTGCTGGTTTTGGGTTTGCAATCAAGGATTCATCAGGTGACATATTGTTTGGTGGATCTTTGCATCTAAGTACTAAAACCAATAATGAGGAAGAATGGGAGGCCCTTTTAGCAGGTGTCAAAGCAGCATATGTGGCAAGGCATCATAGGCTTGAGGTTGAAGGTGACCCAAAAATAGTGATGGCAGTGATTAAGAAGAAATTTTGCCCTAATTGGCTGATGTGATTGTACTTAGAGGAAGTTCTATCTTAGACTTAATAATATCATCATTTCCTTCTCTCGTTGCTATAGAGAGCATAACACTATGGCAAATTACATAGTAAATTAGGGGGCTTCTTCTGCTAGTGTAATCATGCATTAGCTAATAATTAATTAATCTTTAACTAACTATTAGTCTAATTCATTTCATTCACTTAAGCTAAACTTAGGGCTGCTTTTTTATGTTAAGTAAGTATTTTTTTATGTTTACGTGAAGTGATCTATTATTAGATCATTTTGTCTCATCGCATGTGATGTTGACACTTGTCATGATCTAATCCCTTTATCATTTAGGGTTGCTCCTATATAGCACTCAACCCTCATTGTATTATCATAACCCTTTGATAACCTTCAAGGACTCGATCTCCTTGAAAGATTCTTGAGGTTCATTACGTAGCTTTTTCTTGTTGATAATATAGCAAATTATTGTTCGCAGATCTCTTGTGTGGAAGGTGTCTTTGCTCGTTGTTTGATCTTGCGTCTTGTGTTTATTCACAATTCTAACATGGTATCAAAGCATGGATTCAACAAACCCCTTCTCAATTTATGAGGGTTTTTCTTCAACAAGGGTTATAGGCATAGTTATCGAGAGACGCATCTGCCCCCCTCTGAGATGCATCTCGGAGACGGAGACGGAGACGCGTCTTGGAGACCGAGATGCGTCTTGAAGACGCCTCTAGGAGGCTGGAGACTTCCGTCAAAGTTTCTCAAGTACCCTGCCATCTCCCGCTGCAAAAAATGACATCTCCCGCTAAAATACCTTAAAAAAACTTTAAAATTTAAACATTTGAAACTTTAAAGATTAAAGCATAATGTATTTGACGCGTCTAAGAGCAATTAAATTATTGTTTTGAAAGTTCAATGTCATCATATTTTCAGATTTTCTATAAATTATTAATTTTTTATTTATATTAAAAAAAAGGGGTCTCCAAGTGTTAGTTTTAATGATCAAATGAAATGCATAGATTTTAAAAAATCAGACTCACAACACAACAAATACCCTGGGAAAACCCTCCAACCTGAGGGAGAAAAACCCAACCAATATATCTCTTATATATATTTATTGAATATGAGCAGAAATTTGCTTACAACTCAAGCACAACACAATGCCTAATAGATATAATGAACAAGACTTCTCCTAGATGCAAAGATACAAATAATATGTTTCTCCTTGAATCAAACTGTTGCTACAATTGATGATGATCTGCTGCTCAGATCGTATTTCTTCTCCTTGAGTGAATATGCTTGACTTAATGATCAAACACAAATGAAGAGCATCACATATATACGCAACCAAAAAGGTATCGCACCCCTTCACCAAGAGAGGTTGGCCTCTAGAAAAAGACGTCTTTGGAGGAGGCGCGATTTTCTAGATGAAGTCGGCTTTCACAAATAGTTAATAATTATTTATTAAGACTTTAATATTTTATTTGTATCATGATTTATTGAAGCACCTCTTCAAAATCGAATATATAAATTAAATAGCCAAGAGGTTACATTTAATTTATCCATCTTCTTTAATATGTGCCTAGAAGTAGACACCCGCGGCTACATATCATTAACACCAAGTACTCACGTCTCCTATTTTAAAAAAAAAGCCGTACCAATACCAATACCAGTCTCCCGTACCAGCACCAGTACCAGTTTCCTGGCAACTATGGTTACAGGCTTCAGATCTGGAATCTCCATTGCTTTTTTTGAAATTTTTGGAGGTGGGTGATTTTTAGAAGTAGTTTGGCACGAAAAGGACCTCACTATTGCATTCAAGAGGCCAATTCGATGAATTTTGACTATAAATTTGCCTATATTCCCCGCCAGAAACTTTTGAGGCAAAAAAAAAATTGGTACAAGGGTCGTACGGCCAAGTATGGCGATTTTAAAAAATAAAATTAAAAAAAAAACTATTTTTTAATTTTTAAAATAAAAATTTAAAAAGGTAGATTCTTTTGTGGGGGCTGGTTTTATTTGGTACATGTAGGGTACCTGCTACAGCAAGCCCTATAGGCCCGTACCCTACCCCAAGCAATGGTCCCCAAGCTGCCACAATGATTGTAAAAGCCCGTCAACCAGTGGCCTTTACACCGCCAACGCCAGGCATTTTACAGCCTGTCGGTTGCTGTTTATTACCGACAATGGAAAATGAAAAATTCTGATAGTTTTACCTTTTCCAACACTCAATTTTTCCCAAGAGCCAAAAAATTATTTGTTAGTGTCCTCACATTTTTCCAGCAATCGTTTTTTCTAGTTTTTCGAGCCAGCAGATTATTTGCTAGAATATTTTGTCGCCAAAATTTTTGCAAGGGGCCAGAGTTTTTTTCCATAAGACAGAGAATATTCTTGCGAATATTCCACTGGCGTCAACGGTACAGCCACAAGGCAAGGCCCCTTCAAGGCCCTCTTTGGCCCTAAAGGAGCTGTTCTTTTTTTTCTTTTGGCCATAACTTGGGCATACAATATTGAAATTTGGCGAACAAGATATCATCGAAAAGTTGGTTCCGTGAACTTTCCAGTGGTGTGGGTCTTTTCACCAGTTTTTGGTGTTGGTGTATTCTACAGGTTGTTGAAGTCAAAGGTGTTGTTTTCACTCTTGAGCTCATAACTTTTGACCTATTTCTCTATTTTTCACAATTCCAACGACGTTGGGACGGTCTTTCAAAGCTCTTCACCACTATCCATGCAAATTTTCCCAAATTTTTCTTCAGGCACATTTTGCTCAGTTTTTTGTGTTTTCACATTCTAGTGAATTACTTGGAGGTTTTAGATCCTAGAAACTTCTTGTTTCCGTGGGATGACTTGTTTTTGGCTATTTTATATGTATTTCTAGTATATTGTCCTATTTGGGTATTGTAGACATCTTTTGCATGTAATTCCTCTTTGTAGACGCACTCAAATAAAATGTCATTTTGGTGTATACTTTTTGGAGATTTCACACATCTTGTTGTGCCTTATATACTTGTACTATGTTATAAAGTGCCATGGGGGGTTTGTTGTGTGAGTCTCGTATTTGCAATCACAACCTTGTCTACTTTCATGCGTATGTGCCATGGTTTGCACACCCTTTTATTTGCAGGTACTCTTTCAATTGTACGTTCAGATGTTTTTTGTTCTCCTACATGCACTTCTTGGTGACAGACAGTTTTAGTGTACCTGTCTTGGCTCTCCCTTTCTACATTATGGGGGGGTTTCATCTATTGATGCTAATGCTTCCTTGGTTTCATTTTTTGAGTGATCTATGTATCTAGTTCTTGTTCCTATGTACTAGGTGGATGCAACAGCTAGTTACCCATGCATTTCAGTGAGATGGAGCATTTACCATATGGACATTCTTCAATTCCTATTTTTGGAGGCAACCTATTATCATTTGATCAGTGTTCTTCAAACTATTGGTACCTATATTTTCAACTTGCATGTTGAGTAGTGTCGCTGGGGTCACTCATGTAGATTCATGTGCCATTTGTATCTTTGAGTTCCAGATGTATTTCCTTTATTTGCCATCTGATTTGAGTAGTGTTGTTGGGGACACTCGTGCAGATTATTGTCTTTCACTTGATCACTGTTCTTCAAACTATCGGTACCTGTATTTTCGACTTGCATCTTGCTTGTTGAGTAGTGTCGTTGGGGTCACTCATGCAGATTCATATACCATTTGTATCTTCAATTTCCAAATGTTTGTCTTTGTTTGCCATCTGATTCGAGTAGTGTCATTAGGGGCACTCATGCAGATTATTGTCTTCTTGATCCTAACATTTGTATCTTCGAGTTCCAAATGTTTACCTTTGTTTGCCATCTAATTCGAGTAATAACGTTGGGGTCACTCATGCAAATTCTTGTCATCTTGATCCTGAACATCAGTTGTTTCAAAGGAGATTATTCCTTTCAGCACTATATCAGTCATCTTTCAACAATTATCTACAACTTCTTCATGTTTCAGCGATGTTTTTCATGTTCCTCTTGAGACATTATTTTGGTTGGAGGCTTCTTAGTCCTTCACATTGGTTTGGAGCATAGTTGCCGCGAGACCGGTACTGGTATTGGTACGGGAGACTGGTACTGGTACTGGTACGCCATTTTTTTGAAAATAGGAGACGGGGGTACTTGGAGACGCCATTTTTTTTAATATAAATAAAAAATAAAAAATTAATAATTTATAGAAATCTGAAAATAAATTTAGTAATTTATAGAAAATCTGAAAATATGATGACATTGAACTTTCAAAACAATAATTTAATCACTCTTAGACACGTCAAATACATTATGCTTTAATTTTTTAAGTTTCAAATATTTAAACTTTAAAGTTTTTTTAGGTATGTTAGTGGGAGATGTCATTTTTTGCAGCAGGAGACGGCAAGGTACTCGGGAAACTTCAGCAGAAGTCTCCAGCCTCCTGGAGAAGTCTCCGGAGACGGTACCGGTCTCCGAGACGTGTCTCTGAGGGGGGAAGACGCGTCTCCCGGCAACTATGGTTTGGAGGCTTTTTCAATCCTTCATTCGCCTTCCTCTCTTTTGGAGAGGAGCTTTTCCCATGAAGTTTTCTCCTTTTGTCTCGAGTTATGAGAGATTAGATTGTTTGTACATGGGTACCTTATTAGGCCTTGTTTGTCGGGACCCATCATGCATTCTCTTTATTAGGGTTTTTAGCTACTCCCTAACTTCATCTTAAGGGAGGGTGTTAGAGTAATCATGCATTAGCTAATAATTAATTGATCTTTAATTGATTATTAGTCTAATTCATTTCATGCACTTAAGCTAAACTTAGGAGTGTTTTTCTATGTTAACTAAAGTGTTTTTTATGTTAACTAAAGTGAGCTATTATTAGATCATTTTGTCTCATCACATGTGATGCTAAGACTTGTCATGATCCAATCCCTTTATCATTTAGGGTTGCTCATATATAGCACTCAACCCTCATTGTATTATCATACCTTTTGATACCATTTTGATAACCTTTGAGAACCTTTTGAGGGCTCTTGATCTCCTTGAAGATTCTTGAGGTTCATATTGTAGCTTTTTCTTGTTGATGATATAGCATATTATTGTTTGCAGATCTCTTGCATGGAAGGTGTCTTTGTTCATTGTTTGATCCTATGTCTTGTGTTATTCCCGATTTTAACATATTTTAAATGAGCATTCCCCTAATCCATGTGGCCTTCTCATGATTAGGTGATTAGCATATGAAGAGAGTTGGAAATGAGATGAGCCCTCTTGCATATATAAACTTAAGGTTCAATAAGTATTCATTACTCTAAAGGGTGGCATGGGAGTGTAAACGATTACAAGATTTTAATTGGTGGTGGCTATGTGTGTTGATGACATCTAGTCCTTGGGAGTTGTTCCATTTTATTTGTGTTTTGTGGTAGTGATGTGTTCTGGGAAAAGGTTGATGGCTCAAAAGGGCAATGGAAGGGATCAGTATCATCAAGGCAGCATGTCTGATTTTTGGCTGAAAAAGCTATTCAATTGCTCTTTGAAAGGCATGCTCAAAGTGATGAAAGTGATAATTGGTTGTGATGGGTTTTGTGATAACAAGAGAGTCTAAAGTCTAAAGGGACCGTAATGGAGGATTTTCTTAAGAAACTAAAAAGTATTGTGGTGGATATGAAAGACAAGGAGAACTTGGAAGCTTTGCTCTGTCATCTAGATTCTAGGTTTGAATAGGATCTGAAGGAAATGAAACAGGACTCCCATTTAGCAATGCAATATAAAAACTAGTTATTGGGTTACAAGGCATTAATATGCAGCTTATGAATTCTAAGGTTTTAGTGTTAATGGAACACATACAAGCCCTTTATGCCTTCAACAAGGACATGAACTTGGAGATGAAACACATGGTAGTATTGCAACATAAGGGCATGTTAGAAGTCATTAGCAGATATGCATTACCTACACTAAAGGATGATAGTATCTCATTCTTTCTCTACAACGTGCAGAGGTGAAGAAAGGCTTGTGAAAGATGGAAACCCCCTTGTGAGGAGTAGTCATGATGTGCTAGGGAATGGTTAAGCACCTTTAAGATGTTATTGGGGTTTGGTTTTAAGGCCAATTTTTACCCCTATTAGTTGTTTTGTGTTTGGTATATGTTTTGGGGTTTCAATATAGTTGTATATGTGTAATTTAGAATCTTTTTTCGGATGTCACACTTTCTACTACTACACGTGGTCTTGGGCTATTAAAGTAGTTTTTTATATGTTCCTTCTATGTTATTGAGTAGGGTTGGGGCCCTTAAATTGAACCACTATATTATAATCTAAAAAAAACAGTTTAGTAAATATAATTATATATAATATTAAATATTATAGATGGCAGTTTCCAAATAGGCTTGCTCCCCACCTACAAGAAACACGAAGTATAACTTCTCGAGTGCAATCTGACCACTATAACTCTTAACAATTGCCTAGGTATAGTTGTAGCACCCATAACTCCCAAACAAGCAAAACCTCCAATGTCTAATTATCTGGCTTTTGTTTGTCCTAATGCTAGACAATGTGCTGCAGCCTCTTTTCTTTCTATGTTTGCAAATGCAACTTTTGATCTACCTGCAAAATTCTTAAGGGTTGGATCACTACCAAATGGTGTTGTTGTTATATGCTTCATTTATAAAATCTGCTTACTACCAGATGGTGTTGTTGTACATGCTTCATGTTTAAAATCTGTTTCTAAAGGTCTGTTGGTGAAAAACTCAAAGAAAATTCCTATGTTGGAATTCGGGTCTAGTGTTGTGGAGGAAGCTTAATACTATGTAGAGAAGGGCTTGATTTGCAGATTTAATCATCTTTGACCCAATTTCCAAAAGTTACATGCCTAGGTGTTCACAAATTGGAAGCCACTTCTCACTAATGCAATCATTAGCTATCCCTGTTGGCACTCAATCTGACTATGCCAATTTTTTCTTGAGTCCCCATTTATGCAGTTAGGCCTCATTTACCCATCACATATAATCAATTTCAGAAACCTTTCTATGGGTCTCCCTTGGTCAAGTTTTGAGTCAGTATTGTTCTTTGCCTCTTCCCATGTGCCTATCAATTGTTGGAAGTTGCTAAAATCTAAAAAAAATTATGAGTGTTGAGGTTCTACATTCAAATTTCTGAGGGTTGTACTCATGTCAAAGTTTTAGGGTTTCCCTTCTTCGTATGCATTTCCTCCCAACTCTACCATTTCCTTTTGTTAATGAGATATAGCTTCGGTCAAATATAAATGATGATTGCTGAAAAGCATCATCATCATTTATACATGATCAAAATTAATCCTTATTATATTTCTGGAAAATAAGTGACATCGAATTTGTAAGCATGCATAAATTCGATATAATGAATGATGTTAAATTCTGCATTTAAATATAAATTGGAACTCATACCCACCACATATAAGGTTATGTGTGTGTTAATAAACTAACCGAATGTTAGTCGGTTGTGTGTGGAACCCGCGCGCTCAAGGGACACGTCCCATGAGCAGATGTGTCTCCACTTGTGGAGACACGTCCTCTCATGAGGCGTGTCTCTTAGAGGCGGGTCTCCAACATACTTATAGTTGTTCCCTCATTGATATGCAAACATCGAAATTTATTAATGTTCTGCAATCAGCACATTCGGCATAAAGAGAAGAAATCTGGAAATTGTTTTTGACTTAGAATTCTCTCACACAGAATTTTCAGACCTTAGTGTTTCCTTAGGTTTACTAGGATCCTATTTGATAAAGATTTGATTACATTTACATGGTATCAAAGCCAAGTTGTGTGAATCCAAATCAAATCTAAATATCAGATTGCTCGAGAAAATTCGTATCTTCTAAAATCGAATTCACATCACATTCTTCATAATGTCAAGTGTGATCAGATTTGAAGATCGTCTTGCAGGAGCAGACAACTTCACAACATGGAAATTTAGAATCATGATGATCCTTAAAGAGAATAAACTAGACTCACTTGTGAGAGAAAATAAAAAGGAACCAGAGGCTGATCCTGAGAAAACTCAATCGATTGAAAACGATGAAAAAGCCATGAAAATCCTAGTAGATGCAGTTAGGGATCATATAGTGCCCATCTTAGCAAAACATGAAACTACATATCATATGTTCAAATCTCTTGAGAGTACCTTTGAGATCAACAACACCAGTAGGACTCTTGCATTAAAGAGGCAAATCAACAATGCTCAAATAAACAAAGGAGAGTGAATTAATGCATACTTCATGAGGATCATTGAACTAAGGGATCAATTATCCACAATTGGATATCAGATTGATAGCAAAGAGTTAACTATAATTGCACTAGGAGGCCTACCTAACTCATGGGAGTCATTTGTTCAAGGAATAAGTGTGAGATTTAAACTCCCCAAGTTTGATAGGCTAAGAACTGACTGCCTTCAAGAAGAAACAAGACTCTCCACTAAAGAAAATAAATAGAAGAACATAGATGAAGACATTCATGTACTCAACACAACGTCTAATAAAAGGAACAAGAAAAACTCCTACAAGAGAGGATCTTTTAAAAGAAAGAGAAATTCCAATGGAAAGGGATCTTCTAAGAAGAAAGACATCTCTCAAGTGCAATGCTTTAGATGTGATCAATATGGCCATTATGCAATGAAATGCCCTGACAAATCAAAGCAACAAGCATCTTTTGCCAAAGTAGGAAAGACAAATTGAGATCATGAATCTAACAACTTTGTGTTCTATACAAAACTTATCTAGTCAAGAATCTAACAACACCCACAACTAGGTAATTAATAGTGGTTCTTCTAGACATATCACAGGATTCAGAGAACACCTAGACACTAGGACTGAAAAGTCTGATGAAAAAGTAACCATTGGGGATGATTCTGCACACCCTGTAAAAGGGGTTGCAACTTGCTCCATCAAACTGAAATCTCGTCTTTCTCTTCAACTCACTGGAGTCTTATTTGTACCTAGAATAAAGAGGAATCTTATATCCATCTTTGCCCTTGAAGAAAATGGATATAGAGTTACCTTTATGGATGGGAAAGTTCTAGCATGGCCTAAAAACTCAACTATCAAGAAAGCCCAAACCATAGGTGTAAGACAAGGGTACCTTTACAAACTATGCACTGAAGTTAAACAAGCCCTTACCCTTGACACTTTTGATTCAAATGAGATTTGGCATAGAAGATTAGGACACCTTCATTTTCGTGCCCTACCTTATGTGGAAAAACTTGTAACAGGCTTATCTAAGTTAAAACCATCTCATGAAGGAACTTGTAAAGGTTGTGCCTTTGGAAAGAATACAAAGGGATCCTTTCCCAATAGTTTTAGCAAAACCCTAAATGTATTAGAACTGGTTCACTCAGACTTATGTGGACCCATGTATGTACCCTCTAAAGCAGGATTTCTATACTATGTCATATTTGTAAATGACTTCTCTAGGAAAACCTGGATCTATTTCCTTAAGTGTAAAGAGTAAATAGAAATCCTCAAAAGGTTCAAAGAGTTCAAAAGCCCTTACTGAAAGAATACACCTCTAAAATTTTTAAGGAATTCTGCATGAGTGCTGGAATTAAGAGGGAGTTCACAGTTGCCTGCAACCCTCAACAAAATGGGGTTGTTGAAAGAAAGAATAGAACCATTGTAGAAGTTGCTAAGGCAATGTTGCTTGACCAAAACATTGGAACTTCTTTTTGGGTAGAAGCCTCTAGGACTACTGTCTATATCCAAAATAGATGTCCTCATTCTCATCTTGATAACAAAACTCCTGAAGAAGCCTTTACTGGCATAAAACCTGACATTAGTCATTTTAGGATTTTTGGTTGTCCTACTCCTATCTATATTCATGTGCCCAAAGAGAAGAGATTCAAACTAGAACCTTCCGAAAAGAAGGGGGTATTTGTGGGTTATAGTGAAACCTCCAAAGCCTACAGGATACTCATACCCGAGCAGAAACAAATTGAATTGAGCAGAGATGTCATCTTTGAAGAAGACATTGCATTCAAGAGGGCAAGAAGTTCTAGTGAGATAGAAACCTATTCCCCTAGAGTACCTGAAATGGAACCTACTCCTGAGATTCAGAGGGAGCATCCTGAGGAAATACCACATGAACTTCCTTCTACTTCAGATGAGAATACAAATGAAAATGGCAGAAAGAGGCCACTTTGGGCTAGAAAGATGATTAAAGAAGTCGAGGATCATGCAGCACCCAAAGGAACATTTAGGGAAAGTAAAAGACCCAAACGGTTCTCTAGCTATGTTGCTCTAATGAACAACATCATAAACTCAGAACCTGTCAGTGTTATAGAAGCCTTTAGACATCAAGCATGGAAGGATGCAATGACGGAGGAATATCAGTCCATTCCAAAGAATGATGTATGGGATATAGTGCCTAGACCGAAAGAGAAATATGTTGTCTCTTCCAAATGGCTCTTCAAAATCAAGCATGTTGCTGATGGCAGTATAGAAAAACATAAAGCACGTTTTGTGGCAAGAGGTTTCTCTCAAAAGGAAGGCATTGATTATGAAGAAATATTTGCACCTGTTGCCCGTTACACATCGGTGAGAGCAGTGTTAGCCATTGTAGCAGCTAAAGGCTGGAAGATCCATCAAATGGATGTAAAAATTGTCTTCCTGAATGGAAACATTGAAGAGGAAGTCTATCTGGAACAGCCTAAAGGTTTTGTGATACATAAACCTGACTCACATGTATGCAGACTAAAGAAAGCCCTCTATAGACTTAAACAGACTCCCAGGGTCTGGTATGAAAGAATTGACAGCTATCTCTTGGGACTAGGATTTTCCAAGAATGATGTTGACTCCAATCTCTACTTCAAGGTAATCAAAGGTGATATGCTAATAATTATTTTATATGTTGATGACCTGTTGATAACAGGAGAAGATCACCTCATTGCTCAAGGAAAGCAGGATCTAATTTCTGAATTTGACATGAAAGACTTGGGCATTCTACACTAATTCCTAGGTTTAGAAGTATGGCAGAAATCAGAGGGCATTATACTAAACCAGGGGAAGTATACTATTGATATTCTGAAGAGATTTTGAATGTTGGACTATAGACCGATGTCTACAACTATGGAAACCAACCTTCACAAACTAAAAGAAGCAGCAGCAGAATCCAAGTGTGCAAATCCAACCCTTTACAGACAGATGATTGGATGCTTGATGTATCTGGTTAACACCAGACCTGATATTTGCTATGCAATGAATGTTCTCAGCCAGTTCATGTGTGAGCCAAAGGAAATCCACCTAATGGTTGTGAAACATATTTTGAGATATCTTCAAGGCACTATTGGATATGGTCTTCTTTACAAGAATGATCAACTAGATCTACATGGGTACTCTGATTCAGATTGGGCTGGAAGTGTAACCGATCGGAAAAGCACATCAGGATGTTGCTTCAATTTAGGATCAGCTATGATCTCCTGGATTTGCAGAAAACAGTCTTCAATTGCACAGAGCTCAATAGAAGTTGAATACATTGCAGCCTCTATGGGAGCAAGAGAAGCAGTTTGGTTTCTTAAATTTCTTGTGGGACTCTTTGGTGAGCCCTTGAATCCTACAATTATTCATTGTGATAATCAGAGTTGCATCAAACTCTCTGTAAATCCTGTCTTCCATGATAGATCCAAGCACATTGAGATCCGCTATCATTATGTAAGAGATATGGTGGAAAGGAAAGTGATCCAGTTGGAGTATATTAGTACAAATGATCAAACTGCAGACATTCTCACCCAGCCTCTCTCCCGAATCAAGGTAGAGCACTTCAGGAAGAAACTTGGTATGGTTGAAATGTAATTTGATATTTATGTTTGAAATACAAATTGTTTATAAATTGTACTAATATATAAAGATGTTTAATGTGTAAACTCTTTTGTCATGTGTGTGACTCCATGACTTTATGGGCCTACTCCCCCTGTGTACATTATTGAAAGGTGACGATCTTTCTAATAATGAGCACTTGTTTTTGACATTGTAAAGTGACGACTCTACAATGATAAGTTGAACTATCATGATAGATATCATGTGACTTGATATATGTGGACATGTCATGATAGTATCTCTTGGACACTTTTGATGGATATCATGGGACTTGATATCATTTGAAGATCATTGTGATCCTTAAGAGATAATCATGGTGGATATTTATATATCCGTGGATATGCCATGAATTATGGTAGACATCATGTGACTTGATGTCAATGCACATACCATAATAAAGATGTGTTATGAAGAATGTCATGTGACTTGACAAACATTGAGAAAACATATCTTTGATATCACGTGTGAAGGTGATATCTCCACTTATTAAGATTTGAAATATCTTCCCTAGCTAAGAGGGAGTGTTAATGAGATATAGCTTCGGTCAGATATAAATGATGATTGCTGAAAAGCATCATCATCATTTATACATGATCGAAATTAATCCTTATTATATTTCTAGAAAATAAGTGAAATCGAATTTGTAAGCATGCATAAATTCAATATAATGAATGATGTTAAATTTTGCATTTAAATATAAATTGGAACTCATACCCGCCACATATAAGGTTATGTGTGTGTTAATAAACTAACCGAATGTTAGTCGGTTGTGTGTGGAACCTGCGCGCTCAAGGGACATGTCCCATGAGCGGACGTGAATAAACTAACCGAATGTTAGTCGGTTGTGTGTGGAACTCGCGCGCTCAAGGGACATGTCCCATGAGCGGACGTGTCTCCACAAGTGGAGACACATCCTCTCATGAGACGTGTCTCTTAGAGGCAAGTCTCCAACATACTTATAGTTGTTCCCTCATTGATATGCAAACATCGAAATTTATTAATGTTATGCAATCAGCACATTCGGCATAAAGAGAAGAAATCTGGAAATTGTTTTTGACTTAGAATTCTCTCACACAGAATTTTCAGACCTTAGTGTTTCCTTAGGTTTACTAGGATCCTATTTGATAAAGATTTGATTACATTTACACCTTTTTTCCTATCAAGATATCGGATTTTCCCATTCAGGCACATGTCTCTTCCGCTCCTCATCTTTACTCCCCTTTCCTATCGAGATTTTGGAGCTTTCCTTTCCAACATCCCTTTTCTCCAAACCCCACTCTTTTCTCTTGCCCTTACCAACATGCTTTTCCTCTAAACCTTGAATCCCTGATTCTTAATATTAAGTTATCTTTCAGAGCCAGAGTTTCAGCCATCCCTTACTCAAGGTATCTTTTCCTTGGTATCCTTTATCCTCAAGATGTCTTACCCCTTACCAGCAAATGGGGTAGCAAGCTAAGTGAGCTTAACCTTGGGGGAAACTCTGTGGTTAAGCGCGCTTGAGCTGGAGCAGTATTGGGATGGGTGACCTCCCAAGATGGACCAATGCTTCACCTCTGTGAGCATCACCTAGATGCAATGAGTGCTAAGTGGACCATTCATTATCATGAGATATGGGTTCTTGTGAACCACTACTCATGAATCATGGGTCAATGAGTTTGACTCGAAAACTACACGGTTGAATCCTGATAGCAATATCATAGCATGCTACATGTTTTATCAGAGTCGGAGATGTGGGAATACATCTAATGTGGTACAAGATATGAAGTATCCCCAACACCCCAATCCTCAAAACTCCAAAACTCCCACATTTTCCACTGTTCATCATTACCTACCCCATACATGACACAAAGTGCCATTAATGACCAAATTATGTCATAACTACTTCAAAATCGATTTCTCCACCTATAAATAATTTTAGAATCTAAAAGGTGTGAATTCATGCACAACTTCCAAGCGAAAGATGAAGAACACTATGTCGCTTTTAATAAGATGGTTACATTTTTTACATGAATGATTTCCAAGCAAGCTCAAGCCGCCATTTTAGCAAATTTTAAAAGATCCAATCTTGTTCCATGCGTAATAGTAATGACATCTAAATCCTAAGCCAATCTCTTGATGATTGAGTGACCAAACAAAGTGCTATGTATAGAAGTTCATTTTCTAGAACAAAGGTCAGTCATTTCCTCAATTTCACGTGACTATAACATTGAGCATGAACTAAAGTTTCAATCATTGCATGTCCATTCACCATTAAAGCAACCTGTTTTGCAAATCTAAAGAGGTAGCTAGTTTGGAGCAAATGTTTGTAACTAGATGTCTCTTTCGCCAATTGGAGATCTTTAGGAAAAATTATAAGAAAAGAATAGTAACAAGTTCTTCTTAGCTTAGGTTTTTCTCTCAACACTTTTGCTAGTGTGAATGTAGTAAGAATTTGATAAGAGTTGCAACACTTTAATGCATTACAGGTTATCATTTGTAATGTTTTTTCCTTATTTCATGTTGATTTCTAGAAGTATGGAGAGGGATTATCAAGCATCCCCTATTATTAATATCATATATTTTGTTATTTCTTCGGGTAATTGTGCCTCTAGTCTTGGAAGTGTTTGACCCTCCATATAGCTTAAAATAAACAATATCTTTGACTAGTAAAGTAGGAGTAGGAGGTAAAGTTGAAAGCATTTCAAGGTCCAAAATTGTTACCAAGGAAACATCTCTAGAGAATCTTGGAAGATTGAAACTTAAGGGAATCGTGTCTGAAATGTTCCACTCTTGCCCTAGTTTCAGAACTAGGGTTTTAAAATAAATATGAGTGATCAATCATCAAACAAAGCAACTAGAGAATTCATACATGGATCACAACGACTATTGTCTCCACCCACAAGAGATGAAATGAACAAGTCAAGTCGGCAATTTGTCTTCTACTATTAGGAATCAATAGCAGATTTGAAACACCTAGTCATCATTTATAAAATGTGTTGCAAACTATTTAAAGATGGCAAATACAATATTCTGATAACCTCATTATTACCAACAGCAAACAATGACTTACAAAAATTATTATTTTCTTTCCAAATTTACAAATGATGAGCTTGCCCTACTTCCAGGCTTGCCACGCCACAATACGACCCCAACAGTTATGTACAATGACTGTCCCTGTTTGTTATGCTAGTAACTGATGATATGAACTTTGATTCATTGTTTCACAAGTCTCTAGCCCACCACAATAATAGGCGTTGAGCAGATATACCACTGAAACCCTCCAGATAGCATGCCTGGAGTCTGCAACTGGGCTAAAATGCCTTCACAGGGGTGTGCGCTAGGCTAGGTTAAGTAGCACCAAGATTGCTGCATGTGGCGACAACCTCCCAGAAGTAGCAATTAAGTGGCCTAGTGGCCTAATTGTGTTGTAGTGGTCCTTTTAGTCCTCCCAGAAGTGGCGCTCAACCTAAAATTCAATCCCTGCACAAGATTAGGATGAAATCCAACCTTGGATATGCAAATCAGAGGGTAGATTGACAAGATCAAGTCAGGGTTTTTCATCCTCGCCTGGCTAGTTGCTAGTGTTTTCGTCCCAGCAAGCACAACTCTACGATGTTATTCCCAAAAATCGCATCAAGCATCCATGTCATATGCCCAACCAGCAAGACTTCATTTATACTTGCTTGAACTCATAATAAACAAGCAATTCGGCCAAGTTTGCAACTAAACAAGTCAGTTAAGATTTGTAAGTATTTTATTTTTTATTATTATATATTTATTTATAATATTTAAATTTTAAATATTTATATTAAATACTGGCACCCAAAAGCACCTTAAAATTGTTTGTTGGCCAACCAGCCAAAGGAGGCAATGGTTGGACATAGAGCACTATAATCAGCATGATACCTTGCCATCTCATCATTGGAATTAGGTGGTATTTGCTTCTCTTCTTCCAGTTGGTCTTCTCCTCCTTTTAGTAAAAATTTGGCTATGAATGTCTTGGTTGGAGGATCAGTTGAAACTCCCTCATTGGCTGCGTGACTTCCTTCAGCACCATTGGAATTGGATCTTCTAGCACTCCATTGTTGGTTCATTCCCCTTAGCGTCCTCACAATCTCTACCATAGACTCCATTAGGGAGGATTAAAATTCCCTGGCTAGCTCTCTGTTTTCAGTCCTAATGACCTCTTGATTGTTGATCTCCTCATTTCTTTCAACCATAGCTTCTTTCCTCTTTTCCCATTGTAGATACCAGATTTCAGTCACTTTTCTGCATAAATCTGCATCACACACCTGCAAGCTGGCAGAAACAAAGGCTCTGATACCACTGAAATGTTCCACTATTGCCCTAGTTTCAAAACTAGGATTTTAAAATAAATATGAGTGATAAAACAAAACAACTAGAGAATTCATACATGGATCACAACTACTACTGTCTCCACCCACAAGAGATGAAATGAACAAATCAAGTCAACAACTTGTCTTCTACTGCTAGGAATCAGTAGCAGATTTGAAACACCCAGTCATCATTTATAAAATGTGTTGCAAACTATTTAAAGATGGAAAATACAATATTCTAATAACCCCATTATTACCAACAACAAACAATGACTTACAGAATTTATATTTTTCTTTCCAAATTTACAAATGATGAGCTTGCCTTACTTCTAGGCTTGCCACACCCAATATGACCCCAAAGGTTATGCACAATGATTGTCCCTATGTGTTATGCTAGTAACTGATGCTATGAACTTTGAGTCACTGTTTGACAAGTCTCCAGCCCACCACAATAATAGGAACAGAGCAGATATACCACTAAAACCCTCCAGATAGCATGCCCGGTGTCTGCAACTAGGCTCAAATTCCTTCACAGGGGTGTGCGCTAGGCTTGGATAAGTAGCGCCAAGACTGCTACATGTGTAGACAACCTCCCAAAAGTAGCAATTAAGTGGCCTACCGGCCTAGTTGTGTTGCAGTGGTCCCTTCAGTCCTCCCAGAAGTGGCACTCACCCTGAAATTTGATCCCTACACAAGATTAGGATGAAATCCAAAATTGGATATTCAAACCAAAGGGTAGATGTAACATACACCCCTATTTTTCTTTTGAAACTCACTATTGTTAATTGTTTCTTTGCTGATGTGTTTTGTGCAAATGCGTTTTCAAAATGTATAACAGCGTAGAGAATATGGCAAATAGAAATAGAAACTAATAGGAAACAATGCCTTTCATTATAGATAACTTAGAACAAGAGCGATTGTTTTCAGATTGAAATCAGATAAATACAATGCTATATCAGACCTGGTATATGAAGTTTCAGACCTGATAAAGGTCTTACAACACCAGCAATATAACTTCAATCTCCTCCAAACTCCTCAATGATGATGTGCCAAATTCCCTTAGGTTTCCAATGCCTCCAAACAGCCACTAAGCACTAGAAACGGACTAAGAAAGAGAGGTTATACAACGGCAACCTCTGTCCAATAATGCCCACAATGGTATGGCCCCAAGAGGGAGATTTTGCAATAAAAATCAGATCTTCACTGAATACCTCAAAGGATGGCTTGAAAGATGGCACCCGAAGATGAGGAATCCAATGCACCAATACCCAGAACGGGGAGCCAGACACAAACGAAGTTATGAGAAGATTTTTCCTTCAGCACTGGTGAAATCAGAGTTTCCAGAACTTTCGATAATGCATATCAGACCTCAGAAATCAAAGCAAAATGCCTACCAATCACTTCCAAAATGATTCAAACTCCAAACCACATTCACACCCACAAACCCAAATCAAAATACCACAAAAATATTCATCTTTCTTCACCCAAAACTCAGTAAATCAGACCTTTGTTGTAGCACAGTGTGATCCCTGGATGGAACCACTCAAATCTAGCTAGGGTGGATCTTTCAACACCGAAACCCAGCTCAATACGGCGAGGGTTTTCGTCTTCAACATGCAACCAAAGCACTCTGGAGACATTCCAGCAACATCCTATTAAGTTGCCAATTCAAAGATGAGCAAATGACAGTCAAAATGAAACTTTATAGAGAGTAAGAGGGAAATTAGTGCAACTTTAGGTTTAAAACACTTTTCCCTCCAATTCCAACGCCCTCCTCATTAACCTTTAAAAGATTTAATAATTAAAAACACCTTATACCTCCCTTCGACGTCCAAATGCTCATAAGGAAACTATTTTGCTTTTGTTGCCTTCTAAAACAACATTAAGTTATAACATTAGGTTCCAAGGTGCTTTTTACAATGACCACCAACCCCTCACTTAAGTTATAAAGTTATTTTTAAAAATAACTGTAGTGGATGATAAAAGGAAAATATTAAATATTCCAATCTTAGACTATCCAATGCCACCTTATGAATAACATTGCTAAAGCAATATGGGCCTGGGACCAGTTACCCGAAATAGACTTACTATAAATAAAAACTTCTAAAAATAGTAAGTACTGACCTAAACACAAACTAGCACAAAACTGAAGTTCACTGAGATGCCCTATGACTTGCTATAAATAGTAAGCACTGCAAACTGGCCACTTCTATAAATAGAAAGTCCTACCGAAAACCAACACTGAGCCCAATGTTGGCTACTGAGTCCCCTAATCAACTCCAACTAGCCTACAATAACTCTGGAATAGGCTAATGGACAACCCCACTGCTGCTCAAGTGCGAGAAGGGGGCATTACAATCCTCCCTCCCCAAGATTGCTTGCCCTCAAGCAATCACAACTTAGGATGTTGTAAGATCTGCTAACTCTCCCAAGTAGCATCCTCCACCGGAAAATTCTTACACTTAACCAGAGATACTCCTTAGTCACCCTCCTCTACAGAGTATGCTCCCTGACCTCCAATATAGCCTCTGGAAACAAAATCAACTTGCCTTCCTCATCCAAAAGACGCAACTCTATACAAGGGACCATATTCTGACTAAGTGCCTTCTTAAGGTGAGAAATATGGAAGACATTATGCACCTTGCTACTCTCAGGTAGCTCCAACTCATAGGCCACCTCTCCAATCCTCCTGATGACTCTGAAGGGACCATAAAAACGAGGCTTAAGCTTTTTGACCCACTCTTCTTGAGAGTGGGTTGCTTGTAGGGCTGCAACCTCAAATATACCATGTCCCCAACCTCAAAAACTTGCTCAATGTGATGCTGATCAGCATACAACTTTTGTTGATTCTGAGCATGTTGGATGTTCTCTCTCAAAGACCTCATGATGTCTTGACTAACCTGAAGATCTCTGGCTCTGGAAACCCTACAATCTCCAAAAAGTAAATCAACGAAGCTGGGAGCTTCGTAACCATATAGTGCCATGAATGGAGACATCTAGATAGACATATGGAAGGTAGAGTTGTAGCAAAACTCTCCTAAGTGTAACCACTTAACCCAAGCCTTCTGCTGCCTAGAGATAGTTGGGCAGGTAACCTTCCACCCATTTGTTCACCACCTCAGCTTGCCCACCAGTCTGAGGGTGGCAATTGGTGCTAGGGGTCAACTCTGTGCCACATATTTGGAATAATTCCTACCAAAATAGACTCATGAACTTGTTGTCCCTGTCACTGATGATGTTCTTAGGTGTTCCATGAATCCTAAACACCTCTTTGAAAAATAAACCTGCCACTTGTACTGTTATAAACCTTGCTGGTATGGCGAAAAAGTGAGCAAATTTAATCAATCTATCCACCACCACATATATACTGTCCTTTTCCCTGCACCTTAGGAAGCCCTGTAATGAAGTCCATCGATATACTTTCTCATTTCTAAGTTGGAATGGGAAGGGGCTGCAATAAACCAACAAGATAAGTATGCTTATTTTTGTTTTGTTGGCATACTTGGCACTCACAGACATACTTAAGAATATCATCCTTCATCCCTTTCCATGAGAATCTCTCACGGATCTGCCTGTATGTCTTATCATAGCCAGGATGTCCAGCCATAGGAATGTCATGAAAAGCCTTATATATGTGCACTATCACCTTAGATTTAGGAGCTAACCATATTCTAACCTTATGATAAATGAGATCATCCCTTACCTGATACTTATCATCCTATAATGACCCATCAAGAATGTTGTTAGCAAGTGCATTCTTGGTATAATCAGCCTGTATTTTATCCTTCCAATCCACTGATATGACTAAAATGGAGCACAAATGTGGCCTTCCAGACAAAGCATCAACCACTACACTCTTCTTCCCTTTGACATATTCAATGTCAAAGTCATACCCCTGAAGTTTACTCACCCATTTCTGCTACCTCATTAAGATCCTTCTAATTAAGAAAGTAATTAAGGTTGTTATGATCAGTAATCACTACAAATCTGTCCCCAACAAGGAACTATCTGAACTTGGCAAGAGCATGCATGATTGCCAACATGATTGCCAACATCTCCTTATTATAAATAGAATAAGCTCTCTCATCACCTCTCAACTTCCTACTCTCGAAGGCTATTGGATGTTTACTCTACATGAGGACAGCTCCTATGCCTTCACCCAAGGCATCACACTCAAGCTCAAAAGCCTTCGAGAAATCAGGAATGGCTAAAACTAGGCACAAACTCATCAATTGTTTGAATCTATCAAAGAATTGTTGTGTTGTTTCAAACCAAACAAATTTCCCCTTTTTGGTCAAATCAGTGAGTGGGGCAACCAACTATGAAAATCCTTTGACGTACCTCCTGTAGAAACCACATAGCCCAAAGAACCCCTTCAACTATGTGAGGTTTGTAGGTGGAGGCTAATCAAGTATAGCCTTGATCTTTTCAGGATCAACGCTAACTCCCTTAGAACTGATAATGTGCCCAAGATACAAAAACTAAGTCATGCCAAATTCACACTTGGACTCTTTTGCAAACAAGGACTCACTCTCCAAGATACTCAAGACCTCATCCAAATGCCTCAAGTACTCCTCCCATGATCTACTATAAATAAGAATATCATCAAAGAATATCAAGACAAACTCACGCAACTTCTTACTAAATATCCTGCTCATACATGACTGGAAAGCAGCAAGAGCATTAGTCAATCCAAAGGGCATAACAAGGAACTCGAAGTGACCATAGTGGCATCTAAATGTTGTTTTCTCAACATCCTCTTCTCTAACTCTGATCTAATGGTAACCAGACCTCAAGTCTATTTTAGAGAAATAGACTGCACCATGTAGCTCATCAATGAGCTCATCAATCTAAGGGATGGGGTACATGTTCTTGATAGTCTTCTTATTCAATGCCCTGTAATCTATGCACATACGCATAGTCCCATCCTTCTTCACTAACGCCACTAAAGAAGCAAATGGACTCTTACTCAACCTAATATGTCCCATATCCAAAAGCTCCTTGATTGCCTTCTCTATCTCGTCCTTATGTCTCTTTGGATGCCTGTATGGTGTAGTGATAATGGGCTTAGCCCCCTCCTCTAACTCAATGACATGCTCTATGCCCCTATTAGGAGGCCTACGTGGAGGAATACTACCAAAAATCTTGCTTTTCTTGGATAGCAAAGCTTGAATGTCGAGTGGATATGAACACTTCTCCTCCTCTATAATCATGGTGTAATGTCCCCTTTTTAGCGAGCATCAGAGTTTGGTGGCTTAACCTATCATCAGGTCCTCATAGGCTAATAATGGTGATTAGAGGGCCCCGTTTTGGAGATATTTGGTTCTTCAGTTGGCAATTTGCAGTGTTTTCATCTCCAAATCTTTGGTATATTCAGGGGCTAAGTTATTCATTGTTTTCTAGCTTCATTTATGCACACTTACTATTTATAGTAAGTCAGTTGGATGTTAGAGGCCAACCTTACTAATTTTAGTAAGGCACCCTGGTGAGCAGAGACTGCAGTGGGCTACCTCCTGGCGCTAACGAAATTGATTTATGAGGTTTATTAATGGAGTTATGGAATTTCATTATACTTTAATAATAATTAATTAATTAATTATAAAAGTGCACACTATTAAATGTTTTATTGACTTTATTATTAAGAGAGATTTATTATTATAAAGTCAAATTATAAAAGTGCACACTATTAAATGTTTTATTAACTTTATTATTAAGAGAGATTTAATATTATAAAGTCGAATTATAAAAGCACTAGTTTTGGGCGCCCACTTTAAGGAATATTATAAAGTGCAAAAGAAAATATATTTTAATGATTAAAAATCACATTGGGAATCATGCCATCTTGGAGAGGTTATTAAAGCATGTGAAAAAAGAAAACGTGATCATTGATCATTTTCAACACTTGTTTTTTTGTGCTTTGGCATTTGGAGGTGAAGACAAGGGTTTTCAGCTGTGAACTATCTTGGAGAACGTTGTATCTCTTTGATTTTGCTTCCTACAGGTGTAAAAGATCACCCAAGGGTTGCATTTATAGGTGGCTTCACAACGAGGGTCACAATTGTGCTTAATTGGAAGTAGATTGTTCAAGGGTTTGTGAAAGTCATTGCTTGAGATCAGAGATATCTGTTGTGATAGAAGTATCTGCTGCTTGCACACCTTTACACAGCCACATGGGGGTCATCAAACAGGCCGTACATTGCAGCTAGAGCCATACAAATCACCTAGAGCTGGGTGTGTTTCTTCCTAGGCTAAAAACGCCTATGTATTTGAGCTGCAATTATTATCATTGGGGGTGGTTGAGTATTTGATATCAGATTGAAACATTTTCAAGGTAGAGAATACATCATTTGCTGCTAGGCGTCCATTTCAAGGGTTTGCCAATTGTTGTATACCTTTCCAAAATTGCTTGCTATGAAATTTCAAACCTGCATATTTGAATTTTTGAGTATGATTATTATTGTGCAAAGAAGTAATAATCTGATTTGAACACACACACACACACACACACACACACACACACACACATATATATATATATATGTATGTTGTATTTGCAAACTTCGCTAAATCAGATTTGTAGTTGTTGCTTTAATCTAAGTTTTTCCTCTACTTTGCAATTATATGTATTGCTTTATATTGCTTGGCAATATATCATCGAACAATCAAAACAAGAAAAAAACTTTGAAAGACCAAACAAATCAAACAAAGCAGATATCCAGCTAGCAAGTATCCACTTGGGGTGGGAAATTTCACGTGGGCATAACAATGCACTTTGCTGCCCACTCCACCTAATCATGCCTAAAAAGCCTCTCCATGTGCTTGAAGGAAACAACATGAGGCCCTCCATTAAATATCCCTCTCAATACAACATTCTTACCCTCTGATTTAAACTTCAGCTCCAAAGTCTGAAAATTGAGAGTGATCTCACCTAGGGAACGTAACCACTGAATACCCATCACTGCATCTGTGTCCCCAATGCTAACCACACAAAAGTCATCCTTGACTTCATAATTGCCCAACTGAAGGCTGAGCTGAGGAATCACCCTAGTATAGGTAATGGTGAAACCATCAGCAACCATCACTCTAAAACCGTCAACCTCTTGTGTCTAGAGGTCCCTGCATGCTACAAGTCCCTCATCAATAAAATTATGTGTAGCCCCTGAATCTACCCCTTAAGGACTCCTCTAATGCGCAAATACTCATTCTTCTGGAACCTATATATTTGGTCAAGCTTCCCCTCTTTTGTCTTCCCTTTTCCCGCCTCTTTAGGAGGCTCTTCCTCTTTTTTCTCATCCAAATCAGATTGCTGGTCTGAATTTTCTGATGCACTTTCCTCTACTGAATAAAACTCTATCTGATGCATCTTCCCCTTTGTAGCTCACATATGATCCCTAGACCAAGGTTCTTTACATTTCAAGCATAGATTCTTCCTCGTAAGGTTATTTAAAGTGTCTCCATCAATCCTAGTGACTGATTTTTTCTACTGATTGGTGTCCTTGGTGAATGGTTTCTTATCTTTCTTGTGCATGAACGGTTTGGATTGAAATTTTGATTTAAGGACAGCCCACTCCATACTTGCTTTCTTCATTGCCTCCTGTAAGGTTGGAGGTTCAAAAGCCTGAATCCATCCCCTAAGTGGCTCCATGAGTCCCTCACTGAATAAAACCACCAATCTTCTCTATGTAATCCCTATAACCATCATTGAGAGCCTCTGAAATTCCACTATGTAAGCCTCCACAGTGCCATATTGCTTCAACTAGGCCAGCTCTCTGAAATGTATCTCGGGGCCTTTCTTATCAACCCTCTCGATGAGCTTAGTGGTAAACTCATCATACAAAGTGATAGACCTATGACCCAAGGTAACAAGGCCATGGTACCACCACTCGTGTGCTACTCTGTCAAGATGTAAAGTGGCAAACTTAATTGCCTCATCCTCCGCCATCGGTCTAAGGGCCAAGTAATTGTCAACCTTCTGTACCCAAGCCCTCATTGTGCACTTATCACTCCCATCAAAGTGGGCAAGTGTTACCTTGCCAATGGCCTGCTATAAGTCGCTCTGAACTACTGGTCCTCTAGGATCAGCTCTACCACCACTTCTCTTCCTCTTTTGATGCAAGAACTCATTGTAAGACAAATTCGCCTTAATATCTTCAGGAAGAGTGTCATATTTTGCATATCCTTCCATTAAACTGTCCACAAAAGGTAAGGAAGAATCTTGGTCATGTTGTGGTGTCACCTTAGGTAAGAAAGTGGGCTGGAAAGGTCTGGAAAAAGTGTTTGAACCCGTTGTAGTGCGTTGTCCACCATTGCCACCCTACTCATACGTGGAACTAATATCTCCATTATGCGTTGTGTTACCCTGTGTAGTGTTAGGAGTAGCATGAACCACAACACTCTGCCCAATCTTTCCCAAAAATTGAAACATCATGTCCATCATAGTGTCGAATTTCTTCTCCATCCTAGCTCCTGGACTCACTAATCTTGATCTACCTTTTCCCCTATCAACCATGTTACCCGTATTTCTTTCCCCTTCACTTGGTGGATCATGTTCCATCTTTGCACCCAGTGAAGACTCCCAATGAGCCTTCAGAACCCTTGAGACGGTTTGACCTTCAAGAGTGGGTGGGGGCTACCACTGTCCTTTCTTTAACTCCCTCTAAAAATACCTTTGTGCTCTCTCACTCATAGAATGGAAGGTGTTGATTGCATGTGACTAACGCAGGCTGGCAGGAAAGAGTAGCTCTAATACCATTGTAACAAACACACCTGATTTTTTTTTGAAACTCACTACTGCTGATTGTTTGTTTTTTGATGTGTTTTGTGTATGTTTTCAAATGCGTTTTCAAGATGTATAACAGCAATAGAGAATATGGCATATAGAAATGGAAACTAATAGGAAGCAATGCCTTTCATTATAGATAGCAACTTCGAACAAGAGCAATTGTTTTCAAATTGAAATCAGATAAATACAATGCTATACCAGACCTGGTATATGAAGTTTCAAACCTGACAAAGGTCTTACAACACCAGCAATATAACTTCAATCTCCTCCAAACTCCCCAATGATGGCGTGCCAAAGTCCCTTAGGTTTCCAATGCCTCCAAACAGCCAGTAAGCACTGGAAATGGACTAAGAGAGAGAGAAGTTATACAAGAGTAACCTCTGTCCAATGGTGCCCAGAATGGTACGGCCCCAAGAGAGGGCAATTTTGCACTAAAAATCAGATCTTCACTGAATACCCAAAATGATAGCTTGAAAGATGGCGCCCAGAGATGAAGAATCCAATGCATCGATACGTAGAACGAGGAGCTAGACAAAAACAGTGTAATGAGAAGATTTGTCCTTTAGCACTAGTAAAATCAAAGTTTCCAGAACTTCTGATAATGCATATCAAACCTCAGAAATCAATGCAAAATGCCTACCAATCACTTCCAAAATGATTCAAACTCCAAACCACACTCACACCCACAAACCCAAATTAAAATACCAAAAAAATCTTCATCTTTCTTCACCCAAAACTCAATAAATCAGACCTTTGTTGTAGCACAGTGTGATCCCTGGATGAAACCACTCAAATCTAGCTAGGGTGGATCTTTCACTATCGAAACCCAGCTCAATATGGTGAGGCTTTTTGTCCTCAACACACAGTCAAAGCACTCTAGATTCATTCCAACAACATCTTGTTAAGTTGCCAATTTGAAGATAAGCAAATGATAGTCAAAATGAAACTTTATAGAGAGTAAGAGGGAAATTAGGGCAACTTTAGGTTTAATACACTTTCCCTCCAATTCCAACGCCCTCCTCATGAACCTTTAAAGATTTAATAATTGAAAACACCTTATACCTCCCTTGGGCATCCAAATGCTTATAAGGAAACTATTTTGCTTTTGTTGCCTTCTAAAGCAACATTAAGTTAACATTAGGTTCCAAGGTGCTTTTTACGATAACCACCAACCCCTTCACTTAACTTATAAAGTTATTTTATAAAAATAACTTAAGTGGCTGATAAAAGGCAAATATTAAATATTCCAACCTTAGACTCTCCATCGCCACCTTATGAATAACATTGCTAAAGCAATATGGGCCTTGGACCAGTTACCCAAAATGGACTTACTATAAATAGCAACTGCTAAAAATAGTAAGTACTCACCAAAACACAAACTGGCACAAAACTGAAGTTCACTGAGATGCCCTACAACTTACTATAAATAGTAAGCACTACAAACTGGCCACTTCTATAAATAGAAAGTCCTACCGAAAACCAACACTGAGCCCAATGCTAGCTACTAAGTCCCCTAATCAACTCCAACTAGCCTACAGAACTCTGAAATAGGCTAATGGACAACCCCATTGCTCAAGTGCAAGAAAAGGACATTACAATAGATTGACAAGATCAAGTCAAGTTTTTTCATCCTAACCTGGTTGACTACTAGGGTTTTTGTCCCAGCAAGAACAACTCTAGGATTTTACTGCCAAAAATCGCATCAATCATCCATGTCATATGCCCAGCCAACAAGACTAATCAGGCCACACAAATAAAACCTGTCCCTACGTTGAGTGTTTGCAATTATTCTCTTTTCTAATCCATACTCACTAATCAGGCCACACAAACACTCAGCATGGGGACAGCCATGAAACCCATATGCATTTTGCTTTTCTAATCCATACTCACTAATTAGGCCACACAAATAAAACCTGTCCCCATGTTGAGTGTTTGTAATTATTCTCTTTTCTAATCCATGCTCACTAATCAGGCCAAACAAATAAAGTTTGTTCCCATTCTAAGTGTTTGTTATTTGCGAACACTCGGCATGGGGACAGCCATGAAACCCGTATGCATTTTTCTTTTCTAATCCACACTCATTAATTAGGCCACACATGTGTGGCCTGATTAGTGAGTATGGATTAAAAAAGAAAAATTTATATGGGTTTCTCTTTTCTAATCCATACTCACTGATCAAGCCACATAACTAAAGGCTCTCCCCATGCTGAACACTCTCCCCATGCTAAAGTGTTTCAGCATGGGGAGAGCCTTTATTTGTGTGGCCTGATTAGTGAGTATAAATTAGAAAAGAAAAATGCATGAGTTTCTCTTTTCTAATCCATACTGACTAATCAAGCCACACAAATAAAGTTTGGCCCCATGCTGAGTGTTTGTAAATTACAATCACTTAGCATGGGGATGGGTTTTATTTGTGTGGCCTAATTAGTGAGTATGGATTAGAAAAGAAAAATGCATATGGGTTTCTCTTTTCTAATCCATACTCACTAATCAAGCCACACAAATAAAGGTTGTCCCCATGCTGAGTGTTCATGGGGACAACCCTGAAACCCATATGCAATTTTCTTTTCTAATCCATACTCACTAATCAGGCCACACAAATAAAACTTGTCCTTTTCTAATCAAGAAACCTGCAAAACCACATAGCGAAGTATTAGGACAGATTGCACCTTGGTCAATCAAACTAAAACATATGACAAGTGTCTTCTTTTGCATATGACAAGTGTTAGTAGACTCAGTACAACTACAAACTACAAACCAATGACATTTTTCAAACTAGTGCATTTTAATGAGTCTTAATCAATAAAGAATTGCAAAAGACAGAGAATATGGATGACCTTGTTTCTAATTTTTAATGTTGTCTCCTTTTTGCTAGGTTTCATTCGTATTTTGCTAAAAGAATATGGCTTCTGCAAATAAAAGAAGTGGTGGCAAGCCCTAAGAGATCCTTGTTGGAAACATGGAACACCAGGTGCAACGTGAGGAGAGGTTATTTGCATCCATTGCACTGTCTATCAATGGTGGCATAAACTGACTCAAATACCACCTTGCACGAATCCCTTGCCGAGATGTTAGACCACGTGAAAACACTACTAAAGAGGTTGAGAGGAAGGCAAAAGCACTCCTTGTAGCATTTGAGCAAAGGAAGATAAATAAAAAGAGAATAGCAGAGGCAATGGTAACCCCAATCCCAGATTTCAGTTTTACAAGGTCACAAAGAGATACGAGGGGCTCTTCTTCTATTGGGCCATGGATACGAGGATCGAGAAGTGTGGGCAGCCACAATTCGAGCTCTTTTGTTCCACATAATACTCCTGGTGCACAACCTTCATTGGAAGGTACTGCATGGAATAGAGAGTTGCAAAACAAGGCGACGTTGGCATGTGTGAGATTTTAGTACTATAATAATATTCCGTTCAATGTTGCTTCTAGTCCTTATTGGGAATAGTTGGCCAACGCATTGATCGTGGAAGGTAAGGGGTTCAAGGCCCCAAGTCGTCATGAGTTGAGTGGGCCATTATTGCAGAATTAGGTCCAAAACACATGCCAGCTACTAGAGGAGCAAAGGAGAATTTGGGAAAAAAAAAGGCTGCACCATTTTGTCTGATGGGTGGACAGATGGCAGAAATAGGACACTCATCAAATTTTTAGTGGCATCAGGGGGACAACTAATATTTCTAAAGTCAGTTAATGCCTCCAATGAAATAAAAAATGCAAAGACCTTGTGCAACATGTTGGATGAGGTGGTGATGGAAGTGGGAGTTCAAAATGTCATTCAAATTATGACCGACGATGCAACTGCATATGTGGTAGCCAATAAACTTCTAGAGGCGAGACATTTGACATTATTTTTGGATCCCTTGTGCTGCCCACTATCTTGACTTGCTCCTTGAGGACATAGGGAAACTAAGTTGGGTGAAGAATGTGGTTGAAGATGGAAGGAATATCACGAAGTACATCTACAACCACACATGGGTCCTAAGTCTCATGAGAGAGCACACTAGTGGTAAGGATCTCGTGTGATTAGGAGCCACATGCTTTGCTACTGATTTCCTCAGGTTGTAGAGTATTTTAGCTACATTTCCCAGCCTTAAGCGCATGTTTGTGAGTGAAAGATGGTTGGAGAGTCCTTATTGTAGGAAGGCTGAAGCAAAGAAGGTCGTGAAGACCATTTTTTATGATAGATTTTCCAAAGTAATGGAAGAGATCATCAATGTAAGTTTTCAAACCTCGATTGATGATTTTTTATTTTTTTTTCTAACATTACAACTTGTTGATTTTGTTAATTTTTTATATTTTAAGTGTCAAAACCGTTGGTTAGAGTTCTATGATTGGTGGATGGGGATCAAAACCCCATGGGGTGTGAGGCCATGGATAAGGCCAAAGAGGCAATTCAGCATTTGTATGGCTCAAACAAGACCAAATATGAACCCATATGGCGCATAATTGATCGAAGGTGGAACTGACAACTCCACCAACATATTCATGCAGTTGCCTACTATTTGAACCCTAAGTTTTATCTCTCCTGATTTCAAAGCAAATGCAAAGGTTCTTGTTGGCCTCAACATATGTATTGAGAGATTGGTTGATGATGATGACCTTCGGGATCTCATACTTGATGAGCTACATAGCTATAAGAAGGTCGAAGGGGCATTATTTTCTTCCAATTTTTGCATTCGTAGGAGAGACACTCTACAGCCAGGTAACAAATTCATGTGTTTAATATTATTTTACCATTTATTTTAATTTTTAAGTTTATTAAAATCCTTAGTTATAAATGGAAATTGTTATCCTTACAGATTTGTGGTGGGAAGATTATGGTGCCATAACGCCTAATCTTTGAAAGCTTTCCATTCGCATTTTATCTCAGCCTTGTAGTACTTCTGGTTGTGAGTGCAACTAGAGTGTATTTGAGGCCATTCACACAAAGAAGCGCAATAGGTTGACTCAAAAGCGCTTGAATGACCTTGTCTATGTGCAGTACAACGTTCAGTTGCATGAGAAGAAGGTACAAGGCCAAGGTTCACATGAAGCACTTAACCTTGATGAGATTGATCCATACTCAAATTGGATTGTTGAGCCTAATGAGGTCGATGTGGAACCATGGTTAAGTGATGATGAGTTAGCTGATTCAGAGAGGGAGGTAGCTGAATGGGAAGCAGAAGTGGTAGCATATGAGGAGGTAGAAGGCGAGGTTGGTCAGCTAGCAGAGGAAGTTTCCTCACATACACAGTTTGATCCTACCACTATGGATGAGGCACCTGTTGAGGCTCCTATTGAAGATATTGCACCTATACCATCTACTTCAGCAACACCCAACAGCGGCAACAAAAGCTTTTGAGTTTTAGTCGTAGAAGAAATGTATGATTTACAATTTTCATTGATACCAAAACTTGAAGTTGATATGTATTCAAAAGTTGAACTTTTTTTTTGGTCTATGATATGTATTAAACTTTAATTTTGATTTATATATGATGGAAATCAACAATATGCTCTACACAATTAGTAATATGTGTTTTTTAAGAATATTTTTAAAAATTTATGAATTTTAAAAAGTTCAATAAAATTGCCGAATTATTTCCGAGCTTTTCCCCGAGTTTTTGTCGAGTCCCGAGTTTTTAAAAATTTTGGGCCTGCCAAGTTATTGCCGAGTCCAAATTTTTCAACTATGTGCCAACCAATGAAAGGGATAAACAAAGCAGTTTGTTCTGCCAAAATGATAAGAAAGATTTCATAAAACGAAAATGTTGCTTGCTTCTGCTGTTTGAGATTTGGTATCTCCTGATCTTTGTTTGCCATGGTCTGTTGGAGATAACTAATTGTACAAGCCAGGTCTTTATTTCAGAGTCAATTATGAAAAAAACCCTCTTCCCATTCACCCCCCTATAAGCAAAGGGAACTAAACTAGTTACGTGATTCACTTGAATTCGTTCATATCCCCATGCCTTCAAGAATGTAAACAACGGGATGGGTTGATTTAAGAAACAAGTGCTCATTCTCCGCCCTCTTCCCTCTTGTTCTTCCCTTTCCTGCTGTGTCAAATGGACCAATGAATTTTTTTTGAAGTGATGTTATTTAAAAAAAAAACAAAATAAAAAGAATGATGATGGTTGAATAAAACAATAAAACTAATTTATTATTTATATTTATATAATCTTTTTATTATATATTAATTAGACTCCACTAACAAATCAAGAAAAAATATTGAATTAGATATGAAAATGAGATTATTCACCTGTACTCCATAGTAAAATAATCTTCCTTGTAAAACTATGCTGCCTAAGCCAACAAATCGCCCTTGTTCTCAAAACTCTGCTGAAAGATTTTGCATGCTCTTAAATATCTGTACTCTTGCCTCATCGAGTGAATGAGCAATAGTTATGGTGGGGTTTTTGACCTTTAAGAGATTAGGATTAGTGTTGTAAAAATTAATTTTTATTTCTGTTTATTTTCTTATTTTGGTTGGTTTTTTGGCAGTCAAAGACATCCACCAAGAGATTTCAGGAGATGCTGACTGCCTGCTGGAGATGTTTCTAAGATGTTTATTCTACCCCTAGTTGTTAAACATCTATGCCTTCAATAGATTTTCTTACCCTCCAGTGTTTGAGTATTGAGAACCAGATGTAGTTCAAAATTCAAGAGAATGAAGTATACATGCATTCTGATCATAGTCTCTTCCATCAAAAGATTCCAGTATTTGAATAACCATGTACCCATTCAACATATATATTAATTCTTACAAGAAAACATATATATTAATTCTTACAAGAAAACATACATCAAGATACAACCACATCTACACTTAGGGATAACCATCTTCTCATGAATCGAGGCATATAAATCAAAAGTTGAGCTCCTAATTACTTATATCAATAAGTAATTAAAGAAAATCTTGCACAATTATCATTCACTGTGATTCATACAATAGTAATTCTCAAAGGAATGTCTACAGAACCTTTTCTCCTTCTCGGTCAGGATCTAAAAGTGGCTTTTGCTCTGAAGCTGGTACTGCCTGAACATCATTCCAAATCTCACGCCAAGCGTTTCCAGATTCAGACATGCGATCTGAGAGTCTCCCTTTTGGAGGCCAACTACTTTTGAAGCCCTTGATCTCCTCATCTGCACATTCCAGACCTTCCATAGCTTCATCTAAAATATCTTCTACCCAGTCACCAGGAGAATGCCATCTTATAAAATCTTCAAATACTGATTCTGGATTTGCTGCTTTAAAAGCTGACATATCTGATAAATAAATGGAAGATTAGTCTGTGTGAAATTACAATTCAATGATCAACATAGCAACACATCTTTATATATGTGATAGAAAGAATAATTAATCACTTTATGATATCAAATATTATTGCTTGCTCATCACTCTAGCAGTAGAAATTTTACTCTGTTTTATGGAATATTGAAAAAATTATATATGAAAAGCGAATGCAGGGCCTTCTAAGGTTTCTAAAAAACTGTGAATTCACATTGCTTAGTACACATAATATGGTTAGTAAGATCAATGTTGCAAGTACAAGTAAATCGCACAATGAGATTAATTATTTTAAATACTTGACTTCAAGTTGCCATCTGCTAAGATTATGATATCAAATTTTCTTCATAAAAAACAAAATGAACCACCTATCCAAAATATAAAGCTTGAATCATACAAACATAAATACTTTTAAAATTGCAATTAATTGTATCTCACCCACCTGCCTAATGAAAAAATCGTGAGTTACTGCATAAAACCAGTTAAGCAGAAATTTTGTTATCTTTTCGAGATATTTTGGTCAAAATTTTCATTTCTGGGTTAGGGTTAGGGTTTTTTTCTGATTTTTGAAGCAACTTTTCTGGTTTTTTCCCTAACCCTAACCTGATTTTTTCCCAATTTAATACTGATAAACTCAAAAAATCTTTATCTTTTGGTTTGCCGAGTTATTCCTCAGAAAGATTTTTGCTGCTATGGTGTGAACTTTATAACATTACTTGAATCCTATTATCTTTGAGATTTTCCGGGCACTGGGTTTGGATTTGAGCATAAGCATTTGTAATGATAGAATAATCAAGAGGTGAAACTCAATATCAGAGTCTCAGACACAAAAGGATGTATATAAATGTCCAACCAAGGTGACATTCACAAAAGCTCAGCCATTTCATCCCAAGTTGGTTTAAATGTTAGATTTCTGAAATCACAAAGAGCTTAAAGCAAGTGCAAGAGATGCAAATTTGTAAATTACTGTTGCAACCACAAAATATTTGCCAGTACACCTTAACAATTCGTAGGAAGCATAGGAAGATTTTACATCCTTTATAGTTTATACAGGAAACATTAGAGAAAAATATACACTAAGTACGTTTAGGCATTTGAAGCAAATAAATAAACAGTAAGTTCATATATTAAGTAAGAAGAAATAATTTTAACTACCTGAAGCTAGAATCTCTTTCTCAAGTTGAGCATGCAAATTTTTCCCCTGTAAGTGAGATAAAGAAAAGCATCAATTAGTGTCCTTTATCAAGAAATGTACAATGTACAGTTAACCATGTCCGCATGCTTCTATATGCACTATGCTTTCTATTTGTTGAGAATGATTGAATGACAATGATATGATGCAACAAAATCTCCAAAACCTGAAGGGGAGAAAGTAAAAATAATAAACTTTGATGTGTGTTGACAAGTGATATTTTTCTTTTGACAACGAAAAGATAATTTTCCTAGAGTAACCCATAAAGAAAAAAGAGCTAAGTAGATGCCTGAGCATAAGTTGTAGCATACAGAAGATTCCTAAGTGGCCACCCAGAAGATAAATTTGCAGATGATTACATCAAAAATTACCATTCAAAGCTACTAATGGTCTCTGTCAAACAAACAAAAATGAAGTGAAAGGAAAATATGATCATGTTGGACCATTGTATACAAATAGGAAGATTTGAATCCTGCTTGAATGGAAAGAAAACAAGAACAACAATTCTCTAGAAACAGTGATCTCCTAGCACAATGGAAGATTATGTTATATGACTTTTCAGGATTTAGCTGCACGGTTTCAAACTTTCAATTGATTTGACACTGACCCATATTTCAAGAGTAGCGGCTTACAAGAATACATCTCTCCCTAGGGAGAATGGGCTACTTGGCACTCAGTGCATCTATGCAATGATCACAAGGATGAAGTGCCAAGGCTTCGCAGGAATTCACCCATCCTAGTACTACTCTGGCTTAAGAGCACTTGACCATGGAGTATCCTCGTAATCAATCTTCTTAGCTTACAACACTTGAAAACCTCTCCCTACATCATTCACTTTTATCATAGTTGTCAAGAAACTCCCTTATAGGAACATGGTCTACATAACTGTCCCAATACCCACAATTTCTGGTGACTATATTTATATATAATATAGCTGTCTCCCTGTTCATTTATTCACGTACCTTAGTTGATTGGCATCCCTATCCTCTTAACAGTACTCGTACCCCTACATCTCCTAGTAACTATGGTTTTTATGTAAGTGGATTTTTCACAAAGCATCATGCAGTATCATTTTCTGAGATTCAGCTTCATAATTTTGAGTCAATCTACATTAACTCACTTTTCATGAGTAATGAGGTTCACAAGAACCCATGAGCATGAGCATGAATAATCCACTTGCAACTCGCTGGATCTAGGTGATGTTCACAAGGGTGAAGCACCAGAATTTCCAAGGAGGTCACCCTTCTCAATACAAATCCAGCTCAAGTTTGTCCCTTCGTAGCTTTCTACCTCATTACTATGGAAGATTACTAAAGAAGAGGGGATCACTAAGAACAGACCTCTCAAGAAATGTCTTTGTGGGTGACAGCACACATTAAAATTGACAGGTGGTGCAAGAAAAAAATGACGTTTATGATAAAGCTAATCCAAGGATTAGCATGGGATTTGCTAAAACATATTTGAAACATAAAAGTTGTTGTCAAACTATTGATTTCTATAGTAACGAAAACATATGCCAAAAAAAAGGAAAATTCTAGTCATGCAGCCCTTTTATTGTGACTATGCTCCTAAGGATAAAAAAAGTCTACCATTCAAAATGTGATGGTGAGCTTTGTGTAAGTGACATTGCACCAATATTCCAACATTACTCAATGTTGTATTTAGCCCATGTCAATAAAACTACTCTAGAAATGGTAACAATTGGTTGAAGTCTACATTACCAAATCAGCAGAGAAACTAGACATACCTCGGTAGGATTCATTTTGGAATAAGATTCAGGTTTAAATCGCATGTGATTTGCCAAAAAATAATGGTTTTGATAAATCTAAACCAATGATTAGCATGGGATTTGCCAAAACATATGTCAAACAGAAAAGTTCTAGTCAAACCATTGTTTTCTATAGTCATCAAAACATATGCCTAAAAGATGGAAAGCCACCCTTTTATTGTGACTAAGTTTCTAAGGATCACAACAACCTGTAATTCAGAATGCATCGGTGAGCTCTGTGTAAGTGCCATTGCACTAATATTCCAACTTTATTCAATGTTGTATTTAGCCCATGTCAATAAAACTACTCTAGAAGTGGTAACAATTGATTGAGGACTACATTACGAATTGGCAGAAAAGCCAGACATACCTGGGTAGGATTCATTTCGGAATCAGAATCAGGTTTGAGTTGCCTGTGGAATCATCCACGGCACTTTATTTTGCAGATGGATTCATTTCATATCCTTCATGAGTGTACCGAGACAATTCCAACTTGGTCAAGGCAATTCCAACAGTAGGCAACAATTTCCTTGCATTTCATTAGACAAATATCATCCATATCTCTATCTTGAGTCACATCAAACCATTTTGCAAGGCAAACCCAGACAAATCTTCACAGTTCTTTTATTTTTTTGTCTATACAGATATTTACCCTTTCATTGCTGCATTTTGTGAGGGTTGTTTCCTCCTTTTCCTGTGAGTGCTGTATTCATGGTGCTTGGTTTGCATTTTTCCCTTCCCACAAGGAAATTCCTTTTTACAAGTGCAAGAAAACAAATATCAAATGCCCTGTTGTTGCAGCTGCTTACATATAAATATATGCATAACTCAAATCTCCTCATCTCGTCTTGAATTTTCAGAAAGGAGGGAAGGAATCTCTGTCCTCGGATCCTCAGCTACCATCAGTGGTGCACAAACTTTTCTGCTTCATTCGAGGAGATGCTTTTGCTGTTTATTTTTTGTTGTTGTTATTGTTCTTCTTAAACTTAATTTTAGATATAAATTTACTAGTTAGTATTGTTAATAATAAATTCATAATATATACTACTATTTATAATTCATTTATAATATATACTAATATTTATAATTCATAATATATACTAAAAAATCATTTTTAATTTTATTGTTATATATTAACTTTAATATTTGTTTAAGACTTGTAATATTATTGTACATTGAAAATACTAGGAAGTATGTATATTGCCTCTAACATAGGGTCTCATTTGCTCAGGACGAACATTTTGAGAAAATGGTTCCTTATGTTCATATTCTGGTTCTATTTTAAACATTGATATTACAATTGATAGATCCTTACGATGCAATTTGTACATGGACTAACACCTTAGAAAATTTATTTGATACCAGAGGAAATTGGAATGATGCATCTAAAGTCTTGTATGCAGCAAGATTAATGTCTGGAAAACTTAGGCATTGGTGGAATGGCTTGCCTGATGCAGGACCTTCTACCCAGATTGATGAAAAAACTGTATTTGTTAAAGACTTAGACATGGGTAGAAATGATATATCCTCTGCTGATTTCAGTCAGTTAAAGTTGTTGCTGCTTGATATATTTTGTGGAGATACGAAAAACATTTCAACAGAGGCAGAAAAAATACTTTTCAGCCTTTTAAAACTCAAGAATTTAGGCCTTGTGGTAGTGTTCCACGGGGATGTGTCCCCCCTGAAAAATCAGGTGTCTCTGAGACGGGGACGTCCCCAAGACACGGGGACTCTTAGGGCACATCCCCCCGCCGTCCCTCCGCCGCCTCCAAGTTTCCTCCATCGTTTCCTAGACGTTTCTTGGACGTTGCTTCTCGAGAAACACCAGAAGGGGACTCTAGGACGTCCCTAAGACTCCTAGACATCCCTCGACACCTTAGGAAACTCACAAAAGATTCCCGCGGCACAGCGTTTATTTTGATGATTTCTTTTTAAAAACAAAAGGAAAAAGGTCACTTCAAAGGGTTAACCCTAACCCTGAGTCGACCCCAACCCCCAAGGCCTCTCAAAAAGGTTATGAGAGAGACATTGTCTCAATCTTATTCACATATTCACTGCTACAGTCTAAACTTGAAAAGGAAGAGTGAAGTGAAAGTCTGAATTTGAGGCTTTGCGCTGCAACTTGTAAGGGGACTTGACATGGAGCTTGGGGATGATTAGAGCCATCAGGCCATCAGCCATTGACTCAGGAGTCATGAGCCATTAGTATTACTATCTAGTATTTACTATTTTGTTTTTGAAGTTTGAAGTTTGAACATTCTTGATTGTAATTGTGAATCATGATTATGAAATTTTGAAACTTCTAGTTCTCATTCCAATGTCTATATTTTGATTTTTAGTGTTTTTCAGTGTTCACTATTTAAATTTCATTTAAAAATTTAAAAACTACTACTAGTTCAATGCAATCATTGCAATGTGTTTAAGCCTTACTTATTCTGTAGGCTTCTACAGTTATACATATTTTTATAACTAATTTTTCAAGTACTATATGTATTTCAGCACCACTCCCCCGCCGCCCACCCCTCTCCCCTCACCGTTCCCCTGCCATTCCCAAACTTAGGCCCCATGTCCCCCGTCTCCACGTCAAGAAACTCCGTGGAACATAGCCTTGTGGTCTAGGTCATTGGGCAGAAGATTATATTGTGGATAAAAAGAAAACAACAGTTGCTAATAGTACTTTTGTTGAGAAAAAAAACCCACTCACTTACAAGTTACGAAAACAATGTTTGTTGGGTGCTTTGAATGCTAATGCAGAAGAATACAATTCTACTTGCAACTTACGAGAATTTTGTAGCAATCCTCCAACAGACAGTATAAAAGAATTTTCCAATATTGGGCAATTTAGGAGGTAAACATGTGGAAAGCGTTGTAAGTTTAAAAATGCAATAGGAGAACAAGATTTCAAAAGATCTAATTATAAGATTGTTCCCTTCCGAAGAAAACAGTTCAGGAAAAAGGGTTTTTAACCTCCCCCATATCTCCTTAGATGCAATAAGGTAAAAGGACAAAAATCCAAATCTGTCAAATGCTTCATTTGTAAAGGGCCACATTATGGTACAAATTGTCCAAGAAAACTAAACCCTAGAACTAAATTCTATGCAGTTTTCCAAGAATATGACCAAGATTAAAATTGGGAGATTGTGGAATCCTCCAAAGCATATTCTCAATTAGATGATACTCAGCTTTATGAGTTAATTGAGATCTTACCAGACTCATATCATATGATGAAACATAAGAATAAAAAGATTCCACATGCAAACAGTGAGTCATCTGATGATGACAATGATTTTTATTGCTTCTCTTTTAAAGCAGTCATTGACAGACATGCAGGTAAAAATTTATATGGAAAAACTCAAAGATCCATATCGAGAGGCAAACACTAGGGAAGAAAGGAGAATTGCTGTCAAGAACATATGCAAAAATTAAAAGATCTCCAGGAAGAAATGGACAAAATTCAGAAGGTACTTAAGCAACATTCTCAAAAACATTCAGTAGGATACATAGTTCCTCCATGGCAACAGAAGCATTCTTTGAAGCATTCTCCCAGAAATTCTGACACTGATGATGCAACCACTTCCAACGACACTATTGCAATTATTAAAAAACTGGATATGATTGCTTCTGATCTTTCTGAACTCACCAAACTGGTAAAGTCCCAACAAAAACAAATCTGAACTCTCAATTAGTTTGTGGGTGAGATTCGTGACATTCTTTTTAAAGCAAAAAAAGTTTAAACAGAGTTCTACATCTAAAGAATCCTCCTTAGAGATGGTCTCTACCAAAGAAAAGGCGGGAGCCATTTATTTGGCTAATAATAGTGCTTATATAAGAATTTCCTTATGTTTTGCAGGTTACAAAAAGATCCAATTGGATGCATTCTTGGACTCAGGATCTGCAAGATCCTTTGCAAAAACTAATGCCATTCCTAAAGAATTCTGGAAACCAAGGCCAAATATTCCTTAGAATTATGATATAAATGGGGAATCCATCCAGATGGGCAGGTATGCACAAGATGTCCATATTACAATAATGGGGAAAATATTTATCATTGACTTCATAGAATACAATAAGTTGGATAGTGATATTTTGCTAGGCTAATTTTTCCTTACTATGTATGATACTTTTATTCTCAAAAAAACAACTTCTTTTAAGGCATGAAGATGTACAGATTCAAATTCCTGTCTTAAAAATTGCAGTGTTCCACAAGGACACATCCCCCCAAAAAAACCCCACATTTCCTAGATGGAGACGTCTCAAAGACTTGGGGACTTGGGGAGGACGTCCCCCCACCAGCCCACCACCAACGCCACCATCCCACCACCAGTGTCATTGTCTCCAAGACGCCACTAGGACTTCGAAGATGTTGGGGTGTCCTCAAGACGTCTAGGGGACTCCTGGTTGTCTCCAAGATGTATAATTCTTATACTTATACATCTTTTGATAACTATTTTTTCAAGTACTATATGTATTTCAGCACCCTACCGCCCCCCGCCGCCATCCCCTTGCCGTCCCCAAACTTAGACCCCTTGTCCCTGCATCCCCAAAATGTGTCCCCTATCATCCCCCTATCCCCATCCCCAAAACCCCATGGAACACTGAAAAATTGTCAATTATAGGTTTGAGGATAAAAAGGTAAAAGATAGGAAAGGTAAGGAAATAATGAAAGAAATCAAGGAATATCATGAATCTATAAAAGAAGAAAAGGATTCATTTTATAACATTAAAGAAAAATTTGAGAGAGAATGTTGTCATATGAATCCTCTTCATTTCTAGAATCCTAATCATGAAGAATGTGAGATTCAAATCAGGCCAAAATGTCAGTCAGTCATTCCCCATGAACCAACATACCTCATGAACCCTGCTGAAGTCAAGGAGATGGATGAACATCAACTCTTAACCGGAAACTTTATCAGGCCTAGTAAGAGTCCATTTTCTTGCCCTACATTTTTAGTAAACAAATGAGCTGAGAGGGAAAGGGGAAAGAAAAGATTTTGTATAAATTATAAACCCCTCAATGATATTATTTTGCTTTCAATTATCCAATTCCATTCAGTGCAGACTTAATCAGAAGAGCTGCTAACAAAAAGATATTTTTGAAGTTTGATTGTAAATCAAGCTATTGGCGGATTAAGATAAGAGAAGAAGATAAGTATAAAACAGCCTTTTCAATTCTGCAAGGACTTTATGAATGGAATGTGATGACTTTTGGTTTGTGTACAGCCCCTGCATATTTCCAACAAAGAATGGATCAAGCCCTAAGACATCTAAAAGATTTTTGTGTTGTTTATATTGATGATATAATAATTTTCTATGACAATGAATCTGACCATTTAAAACACTTAGAAAATCTATTTGCAACTATCAAGGATCATGGAATTTGTCTATCAACTAAATGGATGGAAATTGGAAAGAAAGAAATTGACTTTCTTGGTCTTCACCTTGACCAGGGAAAGATAAAATTGCAGCCTCATATCTTACAAAGGATTCAAGAATTTCCAGATGTCCAGATTGACAAAAAACAAATCCAAAGGTTTTTAGGCTGTTTAAATTATGTGTTTCCCTTTTATAATGGTTTAGCCAATGATGGGAAAATCATCCAAGATCAGCTAAAAGATAAAAATATAGGATGGGATGATGATAAGGCGACCAAGGCAGTTCAAAATATCAAAGCAAAATGTCAAAGTTTGCCAGCTCTTCAGATCCCCAAAAAAGGACTACCATTGTATTTGTATACTGATGCTTCTGACAAAGTCTGATCGGTTGTTTTATTTCAAGAAACATCAAAAGAAAAGCATAAAATCTATAGATATCGCTCAGGCACTTTCACAGATACAGAAAACAGATATCATATTTATGAAAAAGAAATTCTTGCTGTTAAAAAAGGAATTGAAAAAATTAAGATATTTCTGAAACCAGAGCACTTCACAGTAAGGACTAATAGCCAAGTAATGAGGATCTTGTGAAGAAAAATCCAAACAAAGATATAGCTCAAGGAAAGATTGCCAAGTGGTACTTTGAATTTCTTGGTTATGACTTTACCATTGAATGGATAAAAAGTGAAAATAATCCATTAGCAGATTCATTAACTAGGGAATTTGCAGCTGCCATGGCACTTCACAAGGGAGAAACAAGATATTATAAGGATAATGATACCGGTGTGGTAAAAGAATTTCCAGAGCTTACTTTACCACTGATAAATTTATTCTGTGAAATTTATTTGTTGGATAAATGGCTAAGAGATTTGATAAAAACAATCATGACTCATTACGAAGCAGGAATGTACACTTCTGATGAGGAAGAAGATTTTCTCGAAAAAATTATGTGGTTTAAATGAAGCTCCTATAACTTATCATTGCAGAAATCACTGTGCTCTAGATATTCAGATAACAAGATTCTAGTCAATGTGTTGGTCCTTTCCTACAAAGAGGAATTTCTTAAAATGTTGTAAATTCGGATTTTTCAATAGCATTACTTCTCTTCAGAGTGAATTTGAGGATTATGCAGATACATTCACCCCAAATTTCCCTCCTGATATGAGAGAATTTTTTAATCTGATTCATGGTAACTTGTTTGAAGCAATATTTGAAGGAATGGTACAATATCTCATTGGTCCTTTATATGGAATCCCATGAGTGGTATTTTATCCACTAGCATACCCTTGGTTTCCTGAGGTATTAATTGAAGACATGTCACCAACACTACTTCCTGCCAAGCTTCTTGTCAGAATGGAGATCAATTCAGTTCAAGGATGTTACACCCCGATTGTATAGCTACTATTGCATAGGGCAATTGATTGTAATGTTTGAATCATTGAGATGAATAAAACGTGTTTTTGATATCAACATGAATGTGTTCTATTTAAATGATTGTCTCATTTGATTGATACTTCTATTGGTGTAATTCTTGTTTAATGTTGCATGCAAGTTATTGAGTTGTGAATATTCTAACTTATGATGTTTTGTATACTATTAATGTTGTGAACAAGTCACTGCCGAGATTGTATGTCTATGGGTGCAAGTACATGAACCATTCCTCCAGGCGTAGAGGAAATATCACTCGGGAGAGGGGCTTGGTCGGGTAACCGGTAATGTGAACTATTTGAACGTACACACACTTCACCTTAGAGTGAGTAACTGAGTCAGTTGAGTTAGATAAGTCATCCATGGTCATAGACTGGCATTAGGAGTCGTGTCTTCTTTTGTATCTTTGGTAAGAGATGTTTGTCTATTAACTGTCTCATGGTATTAGTTCATTTCAATAAGATTATATTTGAAAGCATGTAATTAGGCTACGTATGTATAGGTATATACATCACCTGTAGCATAAAGGATATTAATAATATTATTTTATTATTGCCTGATTGATTTACACCTATGCGTATAAGTATATATGTATTGATACATATATAGACATATCGGAAATAACAAACTGGCTAACAATATGCTATGCAGGAGTTATATATGAACATATACATATACATATATATATGCGTATACGTGTACGTGTAAATACATATATATATATACGAATTAATATTATATAAATAAATATGCAAATTAAAGTAAAAATAATAAATATAAATATATATATATATATATTTATCTAATTATTTAATCACTTTAATGCATATATAAATAAATATAATATTAATAAATTTATATAGATATGTCGTGTTGGTGTGTGTTTTGAATACGCCACCATACACAGAATAAAATGCCCAAGGACACTTTATCCTCTCTTGAAAAGTAATTGCAAATACCTAGAAGATAATACAATAACTCCAATGTTTCTTTTCGTCAGGTCATGACATATGGACAAGGTCAGTGGGCATTGTGATTTGCTGGTAATCACAAGGGGATTTACATAAAATTCATTTTACGAGTTGAGGACTTAGACAGTTTTATCATTGAAGATTTTAGATGGGTGTTTCAGTTTTTCCAAAAAAAGGCAAAAGGATAAGGGTTTAGAAATCTAAACTACGCCTAAGAACTCAAGAGACGGCAGTGACGAGATAAAATAGGGTAACCACACTTTGTTTCGCCTCCTTCGGACAACTACGCGAAGTGGGTGCAATCTTCAAAGGAAATGATAATAATTTTCATGTTTGAATTGAAAACAAACAGAAGTTAAGTATCCACAAATCAATGGCTCAGACTAACTTTACACATCAAATGCAAATCATCCATTTGACAAAAGTATGAGCTAAATTTTATCTACCATTGCTATCAAATCTATCATCCACTTAACAAACATATGAATTAAATACTAATCTAATGCTACTCTAAGTGTTGAAGGAGAAATATTAAACCTTGCACACTATTTGAAAACAAAAGTGATTCTAACCAAATCATGCACTAGAGCTTTTATTGACGGAAATAGTCTTGTCGCAACAATATTATACTACTCACTTCACAAATTGTAAATGAGAGTAATCAAGTTTATATAGAGTTCATGAATTTGAATAAACGGCTCAGATTAAAAATGAGCCAACGGCCAAGATCAAAACAAATAAACCCTAATTAGGGTTTCCCAAAATGACTTCAGTAAACAGAGAGTTGACATGGTGATGTGGCGCTTGGAGCTATTTTCAAGGAATTACATCCTGATCCTCCCGCGTTGCCGTGTGTTCAATGAATCTGGACACAATCAAGGCAAGTTCATCCATGGTGACCTGAGGAAGCATTCCGATCCTGAATTCCAGTCCGTCCACACTCTCGGCGCATCTGGCAAAGGTATCCTCCCACTCTGGCTTGGTCTTCTCAAAAGACTCTCGGATGCTTAAAAAGTTTGCCAATTTGGCCCAGTCCTGCCTCAAAATGGGTCCTGTGATGGCAAAGATGCCTTCTTGGACCTTCCCTTTCAAAACCTCTAACTGCAGGTCATTCTCTCGTAGAGCCTCCTTATCCAGGATATCGGCGATTATGTTGAGAAGTTTGGCGTGAACTTCTTTGACCTGTTCTTCCAATCTGATACCATTAACCTTCACCCTCTCCAAGACTTCGCCTCGTGCCGTCAAGGCCCAATACCAGGTGTGGAAGTCATACGCTGCTCCAGCCGCAATAACTCCTCTGTCTATTAGCTCCTGCTTAGGAACTCCTTTCAAAATCCTAAGGCAAGGGATTATCCTATCTTGCACATCCGGAAGGTTATCCCACACTTCTGCCAAAGCGGCCAGCCTAGAAAGTAGGGTAGTGGCCTGACCATAAACCAGAGTCAACCTCTCTACAAATGCCTCAGCTTCAGTCCCATTCACTGCTATCCATTCTCTGGCTTCCCGAACGGTGACCATGTTTTCTTCTATCTCTTTAACGGCCCCCTATGAAGAGTTCGGGAGTAGAGGAGCTGTCGTGTTGTCTTGATCAAGTGGCTTGATCAAGTGTTGGATATATTCCTTTAGGCGCTCAATTTCTAACTGGCACTCCTTCCTCTTGGCTACCTCCTTTGCCAACCTTGACTTGATAGTGGACACAAAATTGTCCAAGTCTTCAATTTCTTGGCCCTTCGTGGTTGGACCCAAGTCAATGGTTGTGATGGCATAATCTTGTGGAGCCATGTCTTCCTGTGGCCTGTCCATTGTAGGCACTGCGATCTGCACTGTCCTGTTGACGGCTCCATCTCACTGTATGCTCAAGAATTTCTTTGCTGGCTTCTTAACTGCAGTCTGCGTAAGTCTGGCCAAGAAGTCAGCAGTGTCATCCTCATCTGGCTCCTCCACTGGCGCCTGTACTTTCAGCCTCTCCCTTAGCCAATCTGGGATCGTCGGCTACTCTATGCCTTCATCTTCCGGCCTGTCTTCTCTATCAGGGACGTCTAGAATTCCCCTAAGGGCTGAAATCATTCCTTCCTGGAAATCCTCATTTTGGGTGTCCACATTTTCATCATCGGACTCCAATATTTCTGTGCCCATGGGAGATGGTGGCGCATCTTCCTCCGACTGAGGCTCCATATTGTTTTCCGAAATCGGGGAAGGATCCCTAATGTCAGCCAGTGAAGCATCTACAGTAGCCAGCATCTCCTCAATATTCCTAGATGCGGCCGAGTGTGAAGGCTTTACCTTGGCCTGCTTTTGAACTCGCTCCTTGCCTGCAGCTATCTCCTTCCTTTTCTTGGAAGTGGTGGCCTCTATCATCTCTACGCCCTGGGATGCGTCCGCATTGGAAGAATAGGATTCCGCCTCACTCAACATATCATAAGTTAAGGTTATCCTTTTTCGCCTGAGTTCCTGAATCCGTTGATCAACCCACCACTATGTATACTTGATGACTGGTCTCATCAAAGTATTTAAATCGGCGTGCTCGAATTCTAACCACCTGACCACCGGCAAAGGCAAACTCTCATCAAGGTGCGGCTGTACCTGTTGTCCATCTTCCTCTAACTGATCCAGCACCCGACAAAGTTTTGTTGCCCTGATTAAGCTGACAGGCAATTTGGACCACATCTTTCGCCTAACCTCAAACTCGTCTGCAGCATTTGCCCAAAAATCTTCCAGTTCAACCCTATGCTTGTACCTCCTTCCATCCACCGTCTTGATGTGGTGGTGCGGATCGAAGTGGCTTCTAGATGGATACGTAGCAAAAGGATAATGCTGAATCTCGAGCCTGGCACTATCTGCTGCCTGTGATGATGGACAAGACTCCAACATGTTCCCTATAAAAAAGGGAAAGGTTACTGCCGCCTTTTGCTTTGTCCATTGGAGACCTTGAAATTCTTCTAACTGCCTTAGTACTTCCAACAGGACCATGTTGTTAGCTGGGAAAATGGGCAAACGATATGGGCTCCCAGTGAATCCCTGGATTCTGATGTAAGTATATCGAGGATACTGGATAAACCAAGACCCATATTTGCCAATCAGCCTTTTGGCCTCAGGAGTCAACTGTTGATGCGTCCCTCCCTGGAGTATTCTGGTGATATACATAAGGAAGGCGTCATGAGCTCGCCGGAAGTGCGCCTTTTCTTTCAACTGCAATAGTGGATAGCAGTCGTATGCCTTCAGCTCATTTGATCCACTGCCGACCATGCCCTTGCATATCAAGCCTGCATATTTGTAAGTCCTAGCCAACATGTAGATGACATAAGAACTCATATAAAACGTTTTAGTTTTCTCTAAGTTGACAAGCTGCTCGTGGAGGTTGTTGCTAATCATCCGTGACCAGTTAAACATCTTTACACCCTCTGTGATGTCCTCAATAAAATAGTACATCCATGGCTCAAATGGCGCCCCCAAAGGATTGCCTGCTATTCTGTTCAGCAAGATAATGATGTCTCTGTAGTCCTCTTTGAAGTCCGTACGCATCAACTTCTTGGGCATTTTCTTGACCGACGGCCTAGGCTTGTCCAGCCATGACTTGTTGATGTTGGCGGCACAAAGGTCAAACTACTCATCATACAATCTCTGGGCGTCTTCCTTAGTTTTATAAGTGGTCTTAGGATACGAAGGAATGCCAAAGGCCTCTTGTATGGCCAACTCTCCCAGATGTGCCAATATTCTCCCGTCAAGCGCCACAATTTGTCTCAACTCAGCATTATAATGAAGCGCACACTCCACTATTAATTCAGCACATTCAAGCACAGGCGGAAATCCGGTAGCTTGAAAGATTCCATTTCTTACCATTCTCCTAGCTGCAGGCGTGGGTAAAAGCCCATTGTGCCCATATACTCTTCTCTTGAATTCATCGAGGTCTATATGACCAAGATTGGTGTCCGAGATGTTCTTCCATTTTGATTTTATTTTAGTCTCTGGCTGCGATCCTTTGTTTGCGAACTTCATATGTGCTTGCCTGGACATCTCTTCTTGATTGACTGTCAACCTGCAAGTACAAAATGCTTAACATTAATATAAGAACTTTTAAAATCAAATTACTCCGGGGTGTAGTTTGGACAAAATCGCACTTTCAGCTTATTAAATTAAAATTTCTATCAAAAAGCAAGCTGAAAGTAATCAAATTCGCCCATCTGTGAATGAAACTTGTGCCGGAAAGAAAGTAGAAGATAGAAACGAGGTACAAACACATTGTCGATTAATTTCCAAACCTCAAAGATCGTGTTCTGGCTGAGAACGAATTTAAAAATTCTGAAAATCTACCAGAGGAAGTGCGCCAAAGCTTGGAAGTACGATTTTCAGCAAAGAAATAACTTATTTCTTCCTAAAAATCACGCCTGTCAACAGGAAATTTCTTCCTTGATTCTCACAACAACGTTGCTTGCACTAAATTTTTCCTTCGCAAACGATTCCCAGAAGATTCGAGAAAGATAGCCTCTTCTCAGTCGAAATTGTGAAGAAATGAGTTGCTGAAACTCATTTTATGGCTGAGAAGTGCGATTTTCCTCAAGGAATTGCTTTCTTTTTTCTGATTTTCTTCCAATTTTAGAAATGTTTTCTTCTCGGATTGGCAAGTTTCTAATTTCACTTTCAGTTGCTAAGGCAAGTTTCCAATTTTCATCTCTGTGCCACCTCTGTTTGAGATTTTCGAATTTCTTAAAAAATTGCCTAAGTGTTGGAGAAAGTATCAAAAGATATTAAATTAATTGTTTAAAATTAATTTTCCAACATACTTTAAATCTTCGAATCATGGCAGTTTTAAATTTACCTAAGGTAGAATAATTTAATCTTCCAAATGATCTCCTGACTTCGAATTTTTTTAATTAAAATTCCCTAAGTGTTGGGGAATTAATTAAAAATATTCAAATATTCAAAATTCCAACCCGTTTAACCTTGACACATGGCTAAGTTTGTTTGTCCACGGCCAAATATCTTTTCTTCCAATTGTCTGCCTAGCCAAAATGTGCTCACTAATTCGTCTGCCAAATTTCAACTCTCCGGGCGGACTTCTAGCCTCTCCGGACATTTTTACTTAGCCAAACAATTCATCTTCTGGGTTGGGCGAACTTGGAGATCTCTGCCACTTTGCCATTTTTTATTAGTGCCTTAGGAATTTTTCCAAGCTAAGAGGGGCGGACTTCATGGTTACTCTGTCAAACACTCTTCATTTTATGCCAAAGAATTTCATTCCGTTGTGTTGAGGAGTGATCTTCGTGCCAGTCAAACCTCTTCTCCTTCTAGACATTTCTCCGTTTTTCATGCCTTAGACAAATTTATCTTTCAAAGTTGGACGAATTTCTTTGTAATTCCTTGCCAATGGCGTATCTTAACCTCCATTTGTCTAAAGCGAACTTCACACTTTCCTTGCCATGGCGAGTTTTATTCGTGCTTTGTCCAATGGTGGACTTCACTTGTATTGGCCATTTAATTCCACATAAGGCGAGTTTTCCCTGCAATTTCACCCCTTCCAAACATCTTGGAGTGAACCCCTTCATATTTTTACCCTTCTCCAAACTTCTTGGGGCGGACTTCTCATACCTCTTGCCATTTTAGCATATGGCGGACTTCATAAACTTCATGCTGTTGACTTCTTTGGGCGGACTTTGACCCCTTTGTGCCATGGGAGGACTTGGCTTGTCTTGCGCCATCCACTCTTCATTTTTGGGCGGACTTCATGTTCTTCATGCCAAGGGCGGACTTGGCTTCCTCCTTGCCAAGGGCGGACTTGGCTCTCCTTGTGCCATGGCGGACTTGGAGACCTCCATGCCATGGGCGAACTTCAGCCTTGGCTTGCTAATGGCTACCTTTGGCATGCCAAAGGTAGGGCGGACTTCTTAGACTTCATGACATTCCTTCCTTGAGGGCGCCATCTTCATGACTTAGCCATTTTTCAAAACTTTTGCCATTTTTACCTTGATTCTTTTGACATCTGGAGGCGTGTTGATTTCTTGCCTGATGGAATCCAAAAATAGAAACTTTCCAAAAATAGAAAAAGCAAAAAGCATCCCTAATAAATAGGAACTCCAAAATGGCCTAAAAATGCCGAAAATCAAAAAAGCAGAATCCCTAAAAAATAGGAAGTGTCAGAATTGATCGAAAGCAATGGCGTTCCTCGTCTACTGGGTCTTCTAAACATTTCCATGACGTTTAAGCATTCAAACGGACTCAAACTTACAACTTGGCCAAACTGACTCTCAAAACCTTATTCAAATTTAGGACTCTAAACTGGCAATTCAGAGGGCGACATCAAAACTTGGGGGTCCCCATTTGCAATGGGGCGATGTGTGAAATAGGTCACAACATGTCGTTTTATCAATAAAGATCATTGTTTAAATCATTTGTCATCATATATCTGGAAATCGAATGTTGCCAAGTATAATGAAAATCAACCTTATTTATTTTTCACCAAGGAATAATTCGAAATAAGCTGAGGCTTTCTAATGTTAAAAAAGAAGAAGAGGGAAATATTTGATTTATCACTTGTGACTTTATAAAGTCAGTTGGAAAATAATGAAGAGTTTTTCCCATGAATGTAAATGGCGGAAGATGCTGAGTTGCGCGACTATGCAAGAGCGCTTCGCCAGGAGGAACGATTCTGCAGGGGGCGACGTAGCAGTACGCATTGTGTTGTTGATCAATGAACACTGACTTTTTCCAAGCAAGGGATTCATCTTCTTGCTGGCGCCATGTTTAAAGGAAATTCCTGTAAGTGGCGAAATTCATTGAAGAGTTGAAAAATTCTGTTTATGCTATCAAAAATGCAAATCGCGTCATTATCTAAAATGCTGAGTTAGGACTTGGAAATCCGCCAAGTGCCCTTGAACAAGTCTGCTGGAATGTGTTGGCAGTTAGCAAAAGGAAGTGCGTAATTTTCTTGAGTCTATATAAAGGCTTGCTATTGCTTTGAATATTTATCTTTTCCCTCACCAGTTCATACGAATTCACATTCTGAGTAATTTCATCTTGCTGTGAATATCCAATAATCTGAAAAGAATCATTTTCTGGAAGTAGTCATTTTCTAAGAATCATCATTTTCCTGAGAGTAGCCATATTTTGTGAAAAGTCATCAATACTGTGAGTGACAGTCATCCTTAATTCACCGTGTGTGTTCCAATTCCTGGAAAGAGTATTTTGTTGTGAGAGAAACTCTACAACCAGTGTTACAAAAGGAAAAGACTATCATCACCGTCTGTGGAAGCTTATATTGCAGGCATGTTTATCTTGTTTTCAATTCTTCTTGATTTTTATGAAGAATCATATTAAACCTTTGAAGTGTCATTCTGTTTTCATTATCAGAATCTCTAAAGAGATGTTAGGAAATTATAATATGATGTTGATGTGTGAAGCCTACAATTTGAATGTCTAAAAGATACGTTAAGAAACTAGGGATAAGTAATGCATGATTGTTTAAAGGAACATTATCTGTTTTGGAAGGTAGACATTGCATTAGGTATTATTGCATACTGGTATGATCTCTATAAATGGAGAGTATGAATGTATTAGTTACTAAATACTAGGGTGGAAATGAAGGCATTAAGTCAAGTAATGAACCACAGCTTAAGTTAATAGGTTAACTTAGACAACTTGAGGTACTCCTAGGATGAAGATGTCCAGTAAAGGAAGGGAATGTAAAATTACTTGTTATGCTGTTTCATTTCTAGTAGTTTAGTTTGATGTAGGATGTCTGGGGTATGGATTACCCAGTGAAGGACAAAGACCTACGCGTAGTGTAAGATAGCCTTAAGTCAAATCGGCCCTGAGTAGTGTATATGATAGATGACCTTCATTCGAAGTACTGAATGAGAATACTTTAGCCAAAGTAGTGAAATGTACGACTTCCACTTAGATGTGAGATAGTTGAGACTACACTGTCAGTTCATTGTGATCCATCATGCTAGTTCGGGATTGTGAAATAGCAAGTTCTAGATGTATAGGACACAGCACTATGCTCAATTGGGTTGTCGCAGCCGGATATTCTACCAATCTCTTCGTTTGAAGGGAGGGCCATCTATTGAAAGATATATGTGCGGTCATTTAACAGTCCGTGGTTGGCGGAAAAGTGCCCGAGTGATGTTTCTCCTCCACAGCAGGCGACAGGTACACCAAGATTTGAAAGGAAGGGAACCTGGACCGTCTTACTACTATTTGTGCAAAAGCTTACAAGCTATGTATGTAATTGTTTTACTTTTGTACTCTGTTTTATATTTGCAATGAAAATGGAATTCATGTGGAAGTATATATTGTAACTTGCATGTATTTATCAATAAAGAAAGGAAGAATTTTATTGTAATGTCTTTATTACTTGTTACTTTTATACGTTTGAAGTGAAATGTTGGAAAAATTTTAATTACCCAAGGATGGGGTCGTTACAAAGGAGAAGAACAGTTGAGGATTGTATATGCTTTTAATGCTCATCCTTTTGATTGGGATGCACTTTTTCAACCATTTCCAGACAACTTGCTTCCACCAACACCCTATCAAATCTAGCACATGGGTTTATCAGTGTCATGACATCAACCACGTTATGATCTAACAACAAGATGCAACCCTGTCATAAAAAGAAAAATCCCTGTAGCCAGTTACGAGTATTAAATGAGTCGCTCTCACTATACAGTTATCCAAAATTTGATTCCTTTTGTCTACCACTAAGTTTAGTACTCACGATAGACTCTATTTACAGCTATCTCCTCACTTAGTGTGTTGCTACGTGTCATTTTTGTATGGTCAGATATCAAACCTAAATCAATAGCTTTTAGGTTAAAGCTCATTTCCAGGCCTATAAACATTGGGATAGACCTCACTATGAGACATTCAATGTTTGGAGATTCAAGTTTAGAGTCTTAAGGAGTTAACAAACATATGCTCTTATCTTTCGCTTTGTGCAATCTAGATAATCAGAAATATGTTATAGAGTTTGTGCAAAAGAATGTATGAAAAACTTTCATATTAATAATATTTTCTAAGACTCGTAAATATTCTTGTACATTAAACATGCTAGGAAGTATGTATATTGTCTCTAACATTCCTGTTTTTAGGTTGCAAATATGCATATATTTATGGTTTTTGTATGTTTTTTGTACAAATATACCTAGAACATGTCCAGCCCCAAAACAATTTGTTGTATTGGCATATCATACCCATGTGCCAATACTGGTCCCTGATTACAGTTCGGCAACTTAGGTTGAAGGTAAACTAAAGCTTAATTGACTTTGCCAAAACATTCACTCAAATCTGACCTAGAAGAATTTGGAAGGATAGCTCCTAATACCACCCACACTCTTTTCTTGCAAATCAGATCTGGATTTTAGAAGTTATTGCATATGAGAAGCTGTTACAGATACAAAAGTCCTGCTTATAACACAACTTCCCTGTAAAGATGTCTTCCCACAAAACAAAGGAAAGTAACCCAATGCCTTGCAGTCCTATCAACCATGAAATTAAACTATTAAATCAGCTTGGAGAAGGCAAAATTTTAACCATTTTTGTCCTAGTTACCTTGTAAACCATAATCTGCTCCATAATCAATACTTATTGATTGCACTTGTTTCCTCTCATATAGCAAGACATTAACCAAACAATGTAATAAGAACAAAACAATCTCGCAAGCATCACCCTCACTTACAGCCAGAGTATTACTAAGAGCTTCAATTGCCTGTTGTCTTTCTTCATGCATATCTTGTGTCATAATCGGTATATCCTGCACAAGATACAGTTGAATATTAAAGATGTATGATATTCGTAGAGAAGAAATATTTACTAATTTAAAAGGAACTAAATGCAGCTCATAGATCCAAACACATATTTGCAAAACATAAGACAGGTATATGTTCTAAATAACCAATATTATTTCTTCTCAATGCTCCACAACCTGAGTAAAGGGTGCATGCAGCCTCTTGAATGCCTTCAGCAACATCATATTTCCTACTGGTCCAGCTGAGCCCCTTTGTTCATGATACGAAGGTCCATTTTCAAGACTAGTTTTAGGTTGAAAATTATTGCACAAGTCAGATCCTGAAGGCTTCGAATTGTCAACATCTTCTTCAGCTTCAGTGGACCTGAACAAATAAAATAAAATTATAATTTAAAGAAGGTTCATTAAAGAAAAGATGTCTCTGCTATTGTAGTTTTCAAAAATGAACAAATCTCAAACCACTTAGCATTACTAATGCATGCAAAGATAGTATTTAATGTGCTGCAATCAATTTCTAGTTCAACACACAATACAAATTGAGGAATATTCTCTCACAAACACCTTAAACATCTAGATTTGATTCCTTTCAAAATGAAGCTACTCACAGGCCCATCTTTAAATTGAACAGAAAAAAAGCTACTTCATTCCATCAAAATTGAAACGACCATATCTCTTTCATTGTTAAATTTATACACATGTTAGCCTCCACATTGATAAAGCAAAGATCTACGATGAACATTAATTAAATTAAAATGAACAAGACAGTGCTATTTGTGTTCAACCAAAAACTACTATAGTTGATGGGAAGTCAATAAAGTTTTTAAAAACCACATGTCACAATCAAATTTATGTTTCAACCATTTCTCTCTGTCCAAATGACAAGTTTATTTTTAAACTTTCCATATATGTGGACATTGAATTCTTACACAAGTCATACTCAGAAATAAAGCAACAAAAATGATTCTCACTTGTAAATTTCACCTGCCACGTTCTCCATCTAGTATATCCTCAGAATTATGCTGGCATTTTTCACCCCTCTCCAATGATTTTAGCTCTTCCTGATTCCTCATTGTTACAGAAAGTCAGAAAACAAAATCTATTTTTACATAATGAGGCAACAACCATCCCAAAAACCATTTAAGATTTTGTAGTTTTAACAACCAATGAATACAGACATATATGGACAAAGCGGAAAAACACAGCTACCAAAATGAGTTGAAATTGAAAGGAATGTTAACTTGTATGCATCCTAAATTGCATACCACTTCAGCATGTCCTTGCTCCCGCACTTTGCTTCCATCAATGTTGTTGATTTTACTGCCCTCTAATATGTTTTTGTCAATGCCTACAGCAAGCTGACATGTTACAAAAACAGGAAAAGGAAAGTAAGTAAAACTGATTTCCACATATATAGATTCAGATGCATTCTGTCCAGTATCATATATACATGGTAGACCAACTAGAATAGGCTAAACAGAAAAAGCCACCCATTTGCTACCTCAAGAACATGGGGAATTTCATCCAAGCACAGGAATATAATAAGGGAAAAAGAAAGAAATTATATCAGCGTCCAATAATTACTAAAAGTCAATCAATGGGACTCAAAAGTACCATTTAATGTAGAGAAGAACTAGGGTTGAAGAAAGTCCAGGGAGTTAAATGAGTAATTAGAAACTAAACAATGTACATTGTAAGCATCAACATAACCAGAGGGGTAAACCCAAATAGATAAACCATAGCAATTTGATCCTAAGAGAAATGTAAAAAGGAGAAGACCCATCGGTGGAAAAACCAACTATTGAAATGAGTAGAATCAAAGAGGAGTGTTATATGGTATGCATCCTAAATTACATACCACTTCAGCAGCTCCTTGCTCCCGCACTTTGCTTTCTATAATATTGCTGATTTTACTGCGCTCCGATATTTTTTTGTTGATGCATACAGCAAGCTGACATGTTTAAAAAACAGAAAAAATAAAGTAAGTAAAACTGATTCCCACATAAATAGATTCAGATGCATTATGTCCAGTATCATACATACATGGTAGGCCAATTAAAACAGGCCACAGAGAAAAATGCTAACCATTTGCTACCTCAATAACATGGGAAATTTTGTCCAAGCACAGGAATACAACCAAGGAAAAAGAAAGAAATTATATTATTGTCCAATAATTACCAAAATTCAATCAATGGGACTCAAAAATACCAATTAATGTATAAAAGTACTAAGGTAAGAAAAAATACAGGGAGTCAAAAATGTATTTAGATACTAAACAATATAAACATCAACATAACCAAAGGGGCAAACCCAAATAGAAAAACCCTAGCAATTTGATTCTAGGGGAAATATAAAAAGGAGAAGATTCCTCAAGGATACAAAGAATCAAAAAAGACAAAATCTGGAAACCATGACAGGAAATCAATGCTATCACGTATTTGTATTAAAGCTCAGAGAAGAATCGACAGCCTTGTCATCTATTACCGCAATAAGGCCAATAAAAGATCCAAAATTGACTACAGGAGGAGGTCAAGAGAAAAATAGGGTAGACTTCACAATCCTAGGAGCAAGCCTGGTAGTCCACCTAGAAAATTTCTACCACACAAAGTCAATGAACCTCCAAAGGTAGACAGAAAACTGGTAATATGTTGTTCTCATGGTCCAAACTGATGGAAAGGAAAACTAGACTACCCTCCACCACAGACAGCGATTGATAAACAAAGTCTGCTATGAAAGTGAGAGGACTGAGTACCCTAATGGAAAAAGGTGAGCATTGATGTCACATCCCGTATAATTTCCCTAATTTAATTACTGAATTATTGTATTAATTATTTGATAGCAAGCAATCAGGCAAGGCAATTTGATTATGTTAAGTGTATAATTAAGAATGATTATGATGGTGATGACTAATTATATGTTTTGTTTCCATAAATGCATCAGCGACGATTGACACTCTCTTAGGTTGGAGAGAGAGTATCATTAGGAAAAGGTTCTAGCTGGTGGAGGTAAAGTGTCATGATGGGATCGATACACACTCTCACTTAGATTCATGTGTGTGAATAAGATTGGAAATAGTGAGCTCCTATATTTGAATAATTGTATTATTTTATGAATGGTGTTTATATATAATTGTATGAGAATAAAATCTCTTTATATAAATCTTAACTAATAAAATAATTTTTGGATAGCACATATTAATAATATTGGGTCATGAACCAACATATCACAAGAGTGTGCTGCTTGTTGATATGTACTTGTATTTAGGCATTCCGCCAAAATGGGCCCCAAAATAAATGGGGTTTGACATGGGAATGCAAAAATAACATTTTTTTATTTAATTATTATTATAATAAAAAATAAAATTAATATTATCATTAAATATAAAGGATTAAAATTATTTTAGAAGGAATAAAATTAAATTAAAAAATATATAATAAGATCAAAATTAGTTTTCCCCTCCCCTCAAGATATATAATAGCATCATATATTGTATAATAAACAAAACCACCATAAAAATTTAAATTATTATAATGTCAATTACTCAACTCAAATGTCATGATATATATACTAAAATTAAAAAATAATAATGTCAAGTGTCAAAAATCAGCCATCGCTCATCAAAGATCATCATTTGGGTCTTCAAAAATATCATCACCATCCATATTAGATGATGTAGATACTAGTATATTAGAAGAACCACAAACAGTGCAATTGGCACTAGCAGTGGCACTCTCATGCTCACTAGCCAGCTCATCTTCAACATCAAGGGCAACAAGGTGAGAAGTGGAAGCATCCAGGCCAATATGCTCTGGCTTGATATCTAGCTCCCTTGTGTCCTCTTTCTTGTAGCCACTTTGTTTGTGTGAAAAGCAATGCAAGTTTGAATGCACATACACTAAGTCCTCTACCTTTTTTGAATGTAGTTGGTTGCACTTTAAGTGGATGCAAGAGTGTGTGCTCCATTTCCTCTTAGATGCATATGAACTAGCAACCTATTAAGAAAAACTTAAAGACTTAATAGTTATAAAATATAAGACTTTAACAGTTATAAAATTTAAATTATAAAATATAAAAGATTTTTTTTGTAAAACTTACTTGCAATAATATTTTGATCGTAGGAGGTTGTAGGTGTGTGAATGATTGGCCATGGAAGTACCACCAACTTTGAGCATCAACCTTATACTTGTCACGAAGAGTATCAATACTAAACTTGTTGGACTATACAAAATGCATGAACTCAAACTTAACTGCACCTACATGTCAAGATCAATGAAGAGTCTACAAAGTGTTGCCTTGTACCCTTGGTTGACTTCAACATCTCTATATGGGGCAATCCTTGTCAACACAAAAAGGAGCTCAGTACTATAATATTTGGGACTCAATGCAAAGGCAAGATGTAGTGGGATGGTCATTTTGTTCCATCTCTATTCAATAATTTTGTATAGTTGTTTGAAGAAAGCTTATTCAAGATCTTGCTCTTTTGCATTTATGATGGCTTTCATTTTCTCAATCATTGAGTCAATGCCATCATATATTTCTCCCAAACAAGGCCTATCCATGTCAGTATAACAAATCATACTCAATATGGGCTTAGTGAAACTGAGGAGATATTCAACATAATCCCTACAAACGTCATCTAGGATCATCAATATGTGTTGCCCTTGTAGTGCTAGATTGCCTTCTTACAAACCAATTTGGGTTCATGACCATGTTAGAAAATGTCTCCTCAACCTTCACAAGTCATCTCAAGGCTATTGTGTTAGAGGCAAAACAAGTCTCAACAACCTATTTGAAATTAAAACTTATTAAAACTAAAATTAGAATAAAAATAAAAAATTTACTAAAGTGAAGACATATTTATTAAAATAAAACTTATTGCTTCACTTACCTTCAACAACTCCAATTTTGAAAATGTTCTTATTATGTCTTGTGACATATGGTGGTTGGTGATGAACATTTGGATCTTTTTAGCCTCGGCATACGCCTATTTGATCCAATCAATTCTGGTGCCAATTTTTCATAGCATAAGGTTGAGGGAGTGGACAACACTGAGCGTCCAAAATATGTCTAAATAACACTTTTCAACTAATAAACCAATTGCTCTACAATTTTTCACATTGTCTGTTATGACTTGAACAACATTTCAAGGCCCCACTTCCTCAATGCTTGCCATGAGAACGCTAGCAATAACTGCACCATCTTTCACCTCCCCTTCACAATCCACTGCTCTCAAAAACATTGTGCCTTTGGTAGACACTCAATAACATTGAACTCGTTGAAAAAAGAAGAACAAAAACAGAACAAGAGAGTTCATTTGAAAAAAAAAAACGAAATGTAGGGAAAAAACTGAAAAACTTGGAAAAAAAAGCTACCTCTTTGGAAGAAATATTCCTCTATAATCTTCTTAGCAGCAAATAGGCTCTTGCAAATGCATAGGAATAGCAAACCAACCTTTTGTGAACCTTCACCAATCAATCTTCAACTCTATCCATGCAATGGAAAGCAAGAATGAAATTTCAGCAAGGACGAATGATATTTTTGTTTTGCATTCAAAATAAGGGCAATGACTTTGTTTTTGTCTTCAAAATATCTTGGAATCCAGGTTTTAGGGTTAGAGGGGGCATTTTTGTGTTAGTGTTTCTTAGATCAGATTAGACAATAAAGAACTCAATAGAATTGCAACATATAAGACAATGAACACAACAAGATACCCTGGGAAAACCCTCCTCTTGAGGGAGAAAAACCCAGCAAATGATCTCTTCTATAATGTAGAACAACTAGCAGAAATCTGCTTACAACTCAGGCCCAGCAATGGCCAATAAAGAATGTAATGAGGCCGCACCTCTCCTAGATACAGAAGATACAAATGAATATCTTCTTCCTTGAAATCGGACTGCTGCTGCAAATGCGAATTCTGCTCTTAATGATAAATGCGAACTTGCTTGATGTAATAATAACAATGACAAAGTGACCTTGTATATATACATCATTAGGCGCCTCTTGAATTAGGTCGGCCTTTCTTGGAATACATAATAAAAGATAAACATTTAATATATCTTGAAGTCGACACAATCAATAAGAGAATTATGCGAATCAATATAGGGTCGGCCCTTTGCTTTGTTTAGATATTGGAAACATGAATTAAATAGCCGAAGGCTATTCATTTAATTCATGTGTTCTTTGTGCGGATGAAGTGCAGACCACAGCTGCAATAACATCAACACTCCCTCTCAGCTAGGGATGAACTTCCATCTGCACAAGACACATCATATTAGAATGAAAACAAAATAGAATATCACCTCAACGTGATATTAACCATTATGGCTACTCCCATAGATGGTATAAAGTCATCACAGATTCCCTCACGTGATGTTGTCATGGAGTCACACACATGACATCCACCATAGCTTCTCCCAGAGGGTGGAAACAAGGGCTTTCACCTCAAATCTCTCTCAACAAATAATTGCATTATCATGGGCTTACACCTCAACTCTCTCTCAGCAGAGAATTGCACTATCAAGGGCTTGCACCTCAACTCTCTCTCAGCAGAGAATTGCATTATCAATCAAGGATCATTGATTACTGAGACTCTTTTCTCAGTCAAGACTACATTCTCCACCATACCAAGTTTCTCTCGGAAGTACACAAACTTAATCCTGGCGAGAGGCTTGGTGAGAATGTCTGTCGTTTGCTCTTCAGTGCTGATATACCTCAACTGTATAGCTTTCCTT
>CM021100.1:818834914-819049826 GCA_007115665.2 Sequoiadendron giganteum | reverse complement strand
AACTGGCTAACAATATGCTATGCAGGAGTTATATATGAACATATACATATACATATATATATGCGTATACGTGTACGTGTAAATACATATATATATATACGAATTAATATTATATAAATAAATATGCAAATTAAAGTAAAAATAATAAATATAAATATATATATATATATATTTATCTAATTATTTAATCACTTTAATGCATATATAAATAAATATAATATTAATAAATTTATATAGATATGTCGTGTTGGTGTGTGTTTTGAATACGCCACCATACACAGAATAAAATGCCCAAGGACACTTTATCCTCTCTTGAAAAGTAATTGCAAATACCTAGAAGATAATACAATAACTCCAATGTTTCTTTTCGTCAGGTCATGACATATGGACAAGGTCAGTGGGCATTGTGATTTGCTGGTAATCACAAGGGGATTTACATAAAATTCATTTTACGAGTTGAGGACTTAGACAGTTTTATCATTGAAGATTTTAGATGGGTGTTTCAGTTTTTCCAAAAAAAGGCAAAAGGATAAGGGTTTAGAAATCTAAACTACGCCTAAGAACTCAAGAGACGGCAGTGACGAGATAAAATAGGGTAACCACACTTTGTTTCGCCTCCTTCGGACAACTACGCGAAGTGGGTGCAATCTTCAAAGGAAATGATAATAATTTTCATGTTTGAATTGAAAACAAACAGAAGTTAAGTATCCACAAATCAATGGCTCAGACTAACTTTACACATCAAATGCAAATCATCCATTTGACAAAAGTATGAGCTAAATTTTATCTACCATTGCTATCAAATCTATCATCCACTTAACAAACATATGAATTAAATACTAATCTAATGCTACTCTAAGTGTTGAAGGAGAAATATTAAACCTTGCACACTATTTGAAAACAAAAGTGATTCTAACCAAATCATGCACTAGAGCTTTTATTGACGGAAATAGTCTTGTCGCAACAATATTATACTACTCACTTCACAAATTGTAAATGAGAGTAATCAAGTTTATATAGAGTTCATGAATTTGAATAAACGGCTCAGATTAAAAATGAGCCAACGGCCAAGATCAAAACAAATAAACCCTAATTAGGGTTTCCCAAAATGACTTCAGTAAACAGAGAGTTGACATGGTGATGTGGCGCTTGGAGCTATTTTCAAGGAATTACATCCTGATCCTCCCGCGTTGCCGTGTGTTCAATGAATCTGGACACAATCAAGGCAAGTTCATCCATGGTGACCTGAGGAAGCATTCCGATCCTGAATTCCAGTCCGTCCACACTCTCGGCGCATCTGGCAAAGGTATCCTCCCACTCTGGCTTGGTCTTCTCAAAAGACTCTCGGATGCTTAAAAAGTTTGCCAATTTGGCCCAGTCCTGCCTCAAAATGGGTCCTGTGATGGCAAAGATGCCTTCTTGGACCTTCCCTTTCAAAACCTCTAACTGCAGGTCATTCTCTCGTAGAGCCTCCTTATCCAGGATATCGGCGATTATGTTGAGAAGTTTGGCGTGAACTTCTTTGACCTGTTCTTCCAATCTGATACCATTAACCTTCACCCTCTCCAAGACTTCGCCTCGTGCCGTCAAGGCCCAATACCAGGTGTGGAAGTCATACGCTGCTCCAGCCGCAATAACTCCTCTGTCTATTAGCTCCTGCTTAGGAACTCCTTTCAAAATCCTAAGGCAAGGGATTATCCTATCTTGCACATCCGGAAGGTTATCCCACACTTCTGCCAAAGCGGCCAGCCTAGAAAGTAGGGTAGTGGCCTGACCATAAACCAGAGTCAACCTCTCTACAAATGCCTCAGCTTCAGTCCCATTCACTGCTATCCATTCTCTGGCTTCCCGAACGGTGACCATGTTTTCTTCTATCTCTTTAACGGCCCCCTATGAAGAGTTCGGGAGTAGAGGAGCTGTCGTGTTGTCTTGATCAAGTGGCTTGATCAAGTGTTGGATATATTCCTTTAGGCGCTCAATTTCTAACTGGCACTCCTTCCTCTTGGCTACCTCCTTTGCCAACCTTGACTTGATAGTGGACACAAAATTGTCCAAGTCTTCAATTTCTTGGCCCTTCGTGGTTGGACCCAAGTCAATGGTTGTGATGGCATAATCTTGTGGAGCCATGTCTTCCTGTGGCCTGTCCATTGTAGGCACTGCGATCTGCACTGTCCTGTTGACGGCTCCATCTCACTGTATGCTCAAGAATTTCTTTGCTGGCTTCTTAACTGCAGTCTGCGTAAGTCTGGCCAAGAAGTCAGCAGTGTCATCCTCATCTGGCTCCTCCACTGGCGCCTGTACTTTCAGCCTCTCCCTTAGCCAATCTGGGATCGTCGGCTACTCTATGCCTTCATCTTCCGGCCTGTCTTCTCTATCAGGGACGTCTAGAATTCCCCTAAGGGCTGAAATCATTCCTTCCTGGAAATCCTCATTTTGGGTGTCCACATTTTCATCATCGGACTCCAATATTTCTGTGCCCATGGGAGATGGTGGCGCATCTTCCTCCGACTGAGGCTCCATATTGTTTTCCGAAATCGGGGAAGGATCCCTAATGTCAGCCAGTGAAGCATCTACAGTAGCCAGCATCTCCTCAATATTCCTAGATGCGGCCGAGTGTGAAGGCTTTACCTTGGCCTGCTTTTGAACTCGCTCCTTGCCTGCAGCTATCTCCTTCCTTTTCTTGGAAGTGGTGGCCTCTATCATCTCTACGCCCTGGGATGCGTCCGCATTGGAAGAATAGGATTCCGCCTCACTCAACATATCATAAGTTAAGGTTATCCTTTTTCGCCTGAGTTCCTGAATCCGTTGATCAACCCACCACTATGTATACTTGATGACTGGTCTCATCAAAGTATTTAAATCGGCGTGCTCGAATTCTAACCACCTGACCACCGGCAAAGGCAAACTCTCATCAAGGTGCGGCTGTACCTGTTGTCCATCTTCCTCTAACTGATCCAGCACCCGACAAAGTTTTGTTGCCCTGATTAAGCTGACAGGCAATTTGGACCACATCTTTCGCCTAACCTCAAACTCGTCTGCAGCATTTGCCCAAAAATCTTCCAGTTCAACCCTATGCTTGTACCTCCTTCCATCCACCGTCTTGATGTGGTGGTGCGGATCGAAGTGGCTTCTAGATGGATACGTAGCAAAAGGATAATGCTGAATCTCGAGCCTGGCACTATCTGCTGCCTGTGATGATGGACAAGACTCCAACATGTTCCCTATAAAAAAGGGAAAGGTTACTGCCGCCTTTTGCTTTGTCCATTGGAGACCTTGAAATTCTTCTAACTGCCTTAGTACTTCCAACAGGACCATGTTGTTAGCTGGGAAAATGGGCAAACGATATGGGCTCCCAGTGAATCCCTGGATTCTGATGTAAGTATATCGAGGATACTGGATAAACCAAGACCCATATTTGCCAATCAGCCTTTTGGCCTCAGGAGTCAACTGTTGATGCGTCCCTCCCTGGAGTATTCTGGTGATATACATAAGGAAGGCGTCATGAGCTCGCCGGAAGTGCGCCTTTTCTTTCAACTGCAATAGTGGATAGCAGTCGTATGCCTTCAGCTCATTTGATCCACTGCCGACCATGCCCTTGCATATCAAGCCTGCATATTTGTAAGTCCTAGCCAACATGTAGATGACATAAGAACTCATATAAAACGTTTTAGTTTTCTCTAAGTTGACAAGCTGCTCGTGGAGGTTGTTGCTAATCATCCGTGACCAGTTAAACATCTTTACACCCTCTGTGATGTCCTCAATAAAATAGTACATCCATGGCTCAAATGGCGCCCCCAAAGGATTGCCTGCTATTCTGTTCAGCAAGATAATGATGTCTCTGTAGTCCTCTTTGAAGTCCGTACGCATCAACTTCTTGGGCATTTTCTTGACCGACGGCCTAGGCTTGTCCAGCCATGACTTGTTGATGTTGGCGGCACAAAGGTCAAACTACTCATCATACAATCTCTGGGCGTCTTCCTTAGTTTTATAAGTGGTCTTAGGATACGAAGGAATGCCAAAGGCCTCTTGTATGGCCAACTCTCCCAGATGTGCCAATATTCTCCCGTCAAGCGCCACAATTTGTCTCAACTCAGCATTATAATGAAGCGCACACTCCACTATTAATTCAGCACATTCAAGCACAGGCGGAAATCCGGTAGCTTGAAAGATTCCATTTCTTACCATTCTCCTAGCTGCAGGCGTGGGTAAAAGCCCATTGTGCCCATATACTCTTCTCTTGAATTCATCGAGGTCTATATGACCAAGATTGGTGTCCGAGATGTTCTTCCATTTTGATTTTATTTTAGTCTCTGGCTGCGATCCTTTGTTTGCGAACTTCATATGTGCTTGCCTGGACATCTCTTCTTGATTGACTGTCAACCTGCAAGTACAAAATGCTTAACATTAATATAAGAACTTTTAAAATCAAATTACTCCGGGGTGTAGTTTGGACAAAATCGCACTTTCAGCTTATTAAATTAAAATTTCTATCAAAAAGCAAGCTGAAAGTAATCAAATTCGCCCATCTGTGAATGAAACTTGTGCCGGAAAGAAAGTAGAAGATAGAAACGAGGTACAAACACATTGTCGATTAATTTCCAAACCTCAAAGATCGTGTTCTGGCTGAGAACGAATTTAAAAATTCTGAAAATCTACCAGAGGAAGTGCGCCAAAGCTTGGAAGTACGATTTTCAGCAAAGAAATAACTTATTTCTTCCTAAAAATCACGCCTGTCAACAGGAAATTTCTTCCTTGATTCTCACAACAACGTTGCTTGCACTAAATTTTTCCTTCGCAAACGATTCCCAGAAGATTCGAGAAAGATAGCCTCTTCTCAGTCGAAATTGTGAAGAAATGAGTTGCTGAAACTCATTTTATGGCTGAGAAGTGCGATTTTCCTCAAGGAATTGCTTTCTTTTTTCTGATTTTCTTCCAATTTTAGAAATGTTTTCTTCTCGGATTGGCAAGTTTCTAATTTCACTTTCAGTTGCTAAGGCAAGTTTCCAATTTTCATCTCTGTGCCACCTCTGTTTGAGATTTTCGAATTTCTTAAAAAATTGCCTAAGTGTTGGAGAAAGTATCAAAAGATATTAAATTAATTGTTTAAAATTAATTTTCCAACATACTTTAAATCTTCGAATCATGGCAGTTTTAAATTTACCTAAGGTAGAATAATTTAATCTTCCAAATGATCTCCTGACTTCGAATTTTTTTAATTAAAATTCCCTAAGTGTTGGGGAATTAATTAAAAATATTCAAATATTCAAAATTCCAACCCGTTTAACCTTGACACATGGCTAAGTTTGTTTGTCCACGGCCAAATATCTTTTCTTCCAATTGTCTGCCTAGCCAAAATGTGCTCACTAATTCGTCTGCCAAATTTCAACTCTCCGGGCGGACTTCTAGCCTCTCCGGACATTTTTACTTAGCCAAACAATTCATCTTCTGGGTTGGGCGAACTTGGAGATCTCTGCCACTTTGCCATTTTTTATTAGTGCCTTAGGAATTTTTCCAAGCTAAGAGGGGCGGACTTCATGGTTACTCTGTCAAACACTCTTCATTTTATGCCAAAGAATTTCATTCCGTTGTGTTGAGGAGTGATCTTCGTGCCAGTCAAACCTCTTCTCCTTCTAGACATTTCTCCGTTTTTCATGCCTTAGACAAATTTATCTTTCAAAGTTGGACGAATTTCTTTGTAATTCCTTGCCAATGGCGTATCTTAACCTCCATTTGTCTAAAGCGAACTTCACACTTTCCTTGCCATGGCGAGTTTTATTCGTGCTTTGTCCAATGGTGGACTTCACTTGTATTGGCCATTTAATTCCACATAAGGCGAGTTTTCCCTGCAATTTCACCCCTTCCAAACATCTTGGAGTGAACCCCTTCATATTTTTACCCTTCTCCAAACTTCTTGGGGCGGACTTCTCATACCTCTTGCCATTTTAGCATATGGCGGACTTCATAAACTTCATGCTGTTGACTTCTTTGGGCGGACTTTGACCCCTTTGTGCCATGGGAGGACTTGGCTTGTCTTGCGCCATCCACTCTTCATTTTTGGGCGGACTTCATGTTCTTCATGCCAAGGGCGGACTTGGCTTCCTCCTTGCCAAGGGCGGACTTGGCTCTCCTTGTGCCATGGCGGACTTGGAGACCTCCATGCCATGGGCGAACTTCAGCCTTGGCTTGCTAATGGCTACCTTTGGCATGCCAAAGGTAGGGCGGACTTCTTAGACTTCATGACATTCCTTCCTTGAGGGCGCCATCTTCATGACTTAGCCATTTTTCAAAACTTTTGCCATTTTTACCTTGATTCTTTTGACATCTGGAGGCGTGTTGATTTCTTGCCTGATGGAATCCAAAAATAGAAACTTTCCAAAAATAGAAAAAGCAAAAAGCATCCCTAATAAATAGGAACTCCAAAATGGCCTAAAAATGCCGAAAATCAAAAAAGCAGAATCCCTAAAAAATAGGAAGTGTCAGAATTGATCGAAAGCAATGGCGTTCCTCGTCTACTGGGTCTTCTAAACATTTCCATGACGTTTAAGCATTCAAACGGACTCAAACTTACAACTTGGCCAAACTGACTCTCAAAACCTTATTCAAATTTAGGACTCTAAACTGGCAATTCAGAGGGCGACATCAAAACTTGGGGGTCCCCATTTGCAATGGGGCGATGTGTGAAATAGGTCACAACATGTCGTTTTATCAATAAAGATCATTGTTTAAATCATTTGTCATCATATATCTGGAAATCGAATGTTGCCAAGTATAATGAAAATCAACCTTATTTATTTTTCACCAAGGAATAATTCGAAATAAGCTGAGGCTTTCTAATGTTAAAAAAGAAGAAGAGGGAAATATTTGATTTATCACTTGTGACTTTATAAAGTCAGTTGGAAAATAATGAAGAGTTTTTCCCATGAATGTAAATGGCGGAAGATGCTGAGTTGCGCGACTATGCAAGAGCGCTTCGCCAGGAGGAACGATTCTGCAGGGGGCGACGTAGCAGTACGCATTGTGTTGTTGATCAATGAACACTGACTTTTTCCAAGCAAGGGATTCATCTTCTTGCTGGCGCCATGTTTAAAGGAAATTCCTGTAAGTGGCGAAATTCATTGAAGAGTTGAAAAATTCTGTTTATGCTATCAAAAATGCAAATCGCGTCATTATCTAAAATGCTGAGTTAGGACTTGGAAATCCGCCAAGTGCCCTTGAACAAGTCTGCTGGAATGTGTTGGCAGTTAGCAAAAGGAAGTGCGTAATTTTCTTGAGTCTATATAAAGGCTTGCTATTGCTTTGAATATTTATCTTTTCCCTCACCAGTTCATACGAATTCACATTCTGAGTAATTTCATCTTGCTGTGAATATCCAATAATCTGAAAAGAATCATTTTCTGGAAGTAGTCATTTTCTAAGAATCATCATTTTCCTGAGAGTAGCCATATTTTGTGAAAAGTCATCAATACTGTGAGTGACAGTCATCCTTAATTCACCGTGTGTGTTCCAATTCCTGGAAAGAGTATTTTGTTGTGAGAGAAACTCTACAACCAGTGTTACAAAAGGAAAAGACTATCATCACCGTCTGTGGAAGCTTATATTGCAGGCATGTTTATCTTGTTTTCAATTCTTCTTGATTTTTATGAAGAATCATATTAAACCTTTGAAGTGTCATTCTGTTTTCATTATCAGAATCTCTAAAGAGATGTTAGGAAATTATAATATGATGTTGATGTGTGAAGCCTACAATTTGAATGTCTAAAAGATACGTTAAGAAACTAGGGATAAGTAATGCATGATTGTTTAAAGGAACATTATCTGTTTTGGAAGGTAGACATTGCATTAGGTATTATTGCATACTGGTATGATCTCTATAAATGGAGAGTATGAATGTATTAGTTACTAAATACTAGGGTGGAAATGAAGGCATTAAGTCAAGTAATGAACCACAGCTTAAGTTAATAGGTTAACTTAGACAACTTGAGGTACTCCTAGGATGAAGATGTCCAGTAAAGGAAGGGAATGTAAAATTACTTGTTATGCTGTTTCATTTCTAGTAGTTTAGTTTGATGTAGGATGTCTGGGGTATGGATTACCCAGTGAAGGACAAAGACCTACGCGTAGTGTAAGATAGCCTTAAGTCAAATCGGCCCTGAGTAGTGTATATGATAGATGACCTTCATTCGAAGTACTGAATGAGAATACTTTAGCCAAAGTAGTGAAATGTACGACTTCCACTTAGATGTGAGATAGTTGAGACTACACTGTCAGTTCATTGTGATCCATCATGCTAGTTCGGGATTGTGAAATAGCAAGTTCTAGATGTATAGGACACAGCACTATGCTCAATTGGGTTGTCGCAGCCGGATATTCTACCAATCTCTTCGTTTGAAGGGAGGGCCATCTATTGAAAGATATATGTGCGGTCATTTAACAGTCCGTGGTTGGCGGAAAAGTGCCCGAGTGATGTTTCTCCTCCACAGCAGGCGACAGGTACACCAAGATTTGAAAGGAAGGGAACCTGGACCGTCTTACTACTATTTGTGCAAAAGCTTACAAGCTATGTATGTAATTGTTTTACTTTTGTACTCTGTTTTATATTTGCAATGAAAATGGAATTCATGTGGAAGTATATATTGTAACTTGCATGTATTTATCAATAAAGAAAGGAAGAATTTTATTGTAATGTCTTTATTACTTGTTACTTTTATACGTTTGAAGTGAAATGTTGGAAAAATTTTAATTACCCAAGGATGGGGTCGTTACAAAGGAGAAGAACAGTTGAGGATTGTATATGCTTTTAATGCTCATCCTTTTGATTGGGATGCACTTTTTCAACCATTTCCAGACAACTTGCTTCCACCAACACCCTATCAAATCTAGCACATGGGTTTATCAGTGTCATGACATCAACCACGTTATGATCTAACAACAAGATGCAACCCTGTCATAAAAAGAAAAATCCCTGTAGCCAGTTACGAGTATTAAATGAGTCGCTCTCACTATACAGTTATCCAAAATTTGATTCCTTTTGTCTACCACTAAGTTTAGTACTCACGATAGACTCTATTTACAGCTATCTCCTCACTTAGTGTGTTGCTACGTGTCATTTTTGTATGGTCAGATATCAAACCTAAATCAATAGCTTTTAGGTTAAAGCTCATTTCCAGGCCTATAAACATTGGGATAGACCTCACTATGAGACATTCAATGTTTGGAGATTCAAGTTTAGAGTCTTAAGGAGTTAACAAACATATGCTCTTATCTTTCGCTTTGTGCAATCTAGATAATCAGAAATATGTTATAGAGTTTGTGCAAAAGAATGTATGAAAAACTTTCATATTAATAATATTTTCTAAGACTCGTAAATATTCTTGTACATTAAACATGCTAGGAAGTATGTATATTGTCTCTAACATTCCTGTTTTTAGGTTGCAAATATGCATATATTTATGGTTTTTGTATGTTTTTTGTACAAATATACCTAGAACATGTCCAGCCCCAAAACAATTTGTTGTATTGGCATATCATACCCATGTGCCAATACTGGTCCCTGATTACAGTTCGGCAACTTAGGTTGAAGGTAAACTAAAGCTTAATTGACTTTGCCAAAACATTCACTCAAATCTGACCTAGAAGAATTTGGAAGGATAGCTCCTAATACCACCCACACTCTTTTCTTGCAAATCAGATCTGGATTTTAGAAGTTATTGCATATGAGAAGCTGTTACAGATACAAAAGTCCTGCTTATAACACAACTTCCCTGTAAAGATGTCTTCCCACAAAACAAAGGAAAGTAACCCAATGCCTTGCAGTCCTATCAACCATGAAATTAAACTATTAAATCAGCTTGGAGAAGGCAAAATTTTAACCATTTTTGTCCTAGTTACCTTGTAAACCATAATCTGCTCCATAATCAATACTTATTGATTGCACTTGTTTCCTCTCATATAGCAAGACATTAACCAAACAATGTAATAAGAACAAAACAATCTCGCAAGCATCACCCTCACTTACAGCCAGAGTATTACTAAGAGCTTCAATTGCCTGTTGTCTTTCTTCATGCATATCTTGTGTCATAATCGGTATATCCTGCACAAGATACAGTTGAATATTAAAGATGTATGATATTCGTAGAGAAGAAATATTTACTAATTTAAAAGGAACTAAATGCAGCTCATAGATCCAAACACATATTTGCAAAACATAAGACAGGTATATGTTCTAAATAACCAATATTATTTCTTCTCAATGCTCCACAACCTGAGTAAAGGGTGCATGCAGCCTCTTGAATGCCTTCAGCAACATCATATTTCCTACTGGTCCAGCTGAGCCCCTTTGTTCATGATACGAAGGTCCATTTTCAAGACTAGTTTTAGGTTGAAAATTATTGCACAAGTCAGATCCTGAAGGCTTCGAATTGTCAACATCTTCTTCAGCTTCAGTGGACCTGAACAAATAAAATAAAATTATAATTTAAAGAAGGTTCATTAAAGAAAAGATGTCTCTGCTATTGTAGTTTTCAAAAATGAACAAATCTCAAACCACTTAGCATTACTAATGCATGCAAAGATAGTATTTAATGTGCTGCAATCAATTTCTAGTTCAACACACAATACAAATTGAGGAATATTCTCTCACAAACACCTTAAACATCTAGATTTGATTCCTTTCAAAATGAAGCTACTCACAGGCCCATCTTTAAATTGAACAGAAAAAAAGCTACTTCATTCCATCAAAATTGAAACGACCATATCTCTTTCATTGTTAAATTTATACACATGTTAGCCTCCACATTGATAAAGCAAAGATCTACGATGAACATTAATTAAATTAAAATGAACAAGACAGTGCTATTTGTGTTCAACCAAAAACTACTATAGTTGATGGGAAGTCAATAAAGTTTTTAAAAACCACATGTCACAATCAAATTTATGTTTCAACCATTTCTCTCTGTCCAAATGACAAGTTTATTTTTAAACTTTCCATATATGTGGACATTGAATTCTTACACAAGTCATACTCAGAAATAAAGCAACAAAAATGATTCTCACTTGTAAATTTCACCTGCCACGTTCTCCATCTAGTATATCCTCAGAATTATGCTGGCATTTTTCACCCCTCTCCAATGATTTTAGCTCTTCCTGATTCCTCATTGTTACAGAAAGTCAGAAAACAAAATCTATTTTTACATAATGAGGCAACAACCATCCCAAAAACCATTTAAGATTTTGTAGTTTTAACAACCAATGAATACAGACATATATGGACAAAGCGGAAAAACACAGCTACCAAAATGAGTTGAAATTGAAAGGAATGTTAACTTGTATGCATCCTAAATTGCATACCACTTCAGCATGTCCTTGCTCCCGCACTTTGCTTCCATCAATGTTGTTGATTTTACTGCCCTCTAATATGTTTTTGTCAATGCCTACAGCAAGCTGACATGTTACAAAAACAGGAAAAGGAAAGTAAGTAAAACTGATTTCCACATATATAGATTCAGATGCATTCTGTCCAGTATCATATATACATGGTAGACCAACTAGAATAGGCTAAACAGAAAAAGCCACCCATTTGCTACCTCAAGAACATGGGGAATTTCATCCAAGCACAGGAATATAATAAGGGAAAAAGAAAGAAATTATATCAGCGTCCAATAATTACTAAAAGTCAATCAATGGGACTCAAAAGTACCATTTAATGTAGAGAAGAACTAGGGTTGAAGAAAGTCCAGGGAGTTAAATGAGTAATTAGAAACTAAACAATGTACATTGTAAGCATCAACATAACCAGAGGGGTAAACCCAAATAGATAAACCATAGCAATTTGATCCTAAGAGAAATGTAAAAAGGAGAAGACCCATCGGTGGAAAAACCAACTATTGAAATGAGTAGAATCAAAGAGGAGTGTTATATGGTATGCATCCTAAATTACATACCACTTCAGCAGCTCCTTGCTCCCGCACTTTGCTTTCTATAATATTGCTGATTTTACTGCGCTCCGATATTTTTTTGTTGATGCATACAGCAAGCTGACATGTTTAAAAAACAGAAAAAATAAAGTAAGTAAAACTGATTCCCACATAAATAGATTCAGATGCATTATGTCCAGTATCATACATACATGGTAGGCCAATTAAAACAGGCCACAGAGAAAAATGCTAACCATTTGCTACCTCAATAACATGGGAAATTTTGTCCAAGCACAGGAATACAACCAAGGAAAAAGAAAGAAATTATATTATTGTCCAATAATTACCAAAATTCAATCAATGGGACTCAAAAATACCAATTAATGTATAAAAGTACTAAGGTAAGAAAAAATACAGGGAGTCAAAAATGTATTTAGATACTAAACAATATAAACATCAACATAACCAAAGGGGCAAACCCAAATAGAAAAACCCTAGCAATTTGATTCTAGGGGAAATATAAAAAGGAGAAGATTCCTCAAGGATACAAAGAATCAAAAAAGACAAAATCTGGAAACCATGACAGGAAATCAATGCTATCACGTATTTGTATTAAAGCTCAGAGAAGAATCGACAGCCTTGTCATCTATTACCGCAATAAGGCCAATAAAAGATCCAAAATTGACTACAGGAGGAGGTCAAGAGAAAAATAGGGTAGACTTCACAATCCTAGGAGCAAGCCTGGTAGTCCACCTAGAAAATTTCTACCACACAAAGTCAATGAACCTCCAAAGGTAGACAGAAAACTGGTAATATGTTGTTCTCATGGTCCAAACTGATGGAAAGGAAAACTAGACTACCCTCCACCACAGACAGCGATTGATAAACAAAGTCTGCTATGAAAGTGAGAGGACTGAGTACCCTAATGGAAAAAGGTGAGCATTGATGTCACATCCCGTATAATTTCCCTAATTTAATTACTGAATTATTGTATTAATTATTTGATAGCAAGCAATCAGGCAAGGCAATTTGATTATGTTAAGTGTATAATTAAGAATGATTATGATGGTGATGACTAATTATATGTTTTGTTTCCATAAATGCATCAGCGACGATTGACACTCTCTTAGGTTGGAGAGAGAGTATCATTAGGAAAAGGTTCTAGCTGGTGGAGGTAAAGTGTCATGATGGGATCGATACACACTCTCACTTAGATTCATGTGTGTGAATAAGATTGGAAATAGTGAGCTCCTATATTTGAATAATTGTATTATTTTATGAATGGTGTTTATATATAATTGTATGAGAATAAAATCTCTTTATATAAATCTTAACTAATAAAATAATTTTTGGATAGCACATATTAATAATATTGGGTCATGAACCAACATATCACAAGAGTGTGCTGCTTGTTGATATGTACTTGTATTTAGGCATTCCGCCAAAATGGGCCCCAAAATAAATGGGGTTTGACATGGGAATGCAAAAATAACATTTTTTTATTTAATTATTATTATAATAAAAAATAAAATTAATATTATCATTAAATATAAAGGATTAAAATTATTTTAGAAGGAATAAAATTAAATTAAAAAATATATAATAAGATCAAAATTAGTTTTCCCCTCCCCTCAAGATATATAATAGCATCATATATTGTATAATAAACAAAACCACCATAAAAATTTAAATTATTATAATGTCAATTACTCAACTCAAATGTCATGATATATATACTAAAATTAAAAAATAATAATGTCAAGTGTCAAAAATCAGCCATCGCTCATCAAAGATCATCATTTGGGTCTTCAAAAATATCATCACCATCCATATTAGATGATGTAGATACTAGTATATTAGAAGAACCACAAACAGTGCAATTGGCACTAGCAGTGGCACTCTCATGCTCACTAGCCAGCTCATCTTCAACATCAAGGGCAACAAGGTGAGAAGTGGAAGCATCCAGGCCAATATGCTCTGGCTTGATATCTAGCTCCCTTGTGTCCTCTTTCTTGTAGCCACTTTGTTTGTGTGAAAAGCAATGCAAGTTTGAATGCACATACACTAAGTCCTCTACCTTTTTTGAATGTAGTTGGTTGCACTTTAAGTGGATGCAAGAGTGTGTGCTCCATTTCCTCTTAGATGCATATGAACTAGCAACCTATTAAGAAAAACTTAAAGACTTAATAGTTATAAAATATAAGACTTTAACAGTTATAAAATTTAAATTATAAAATATAAAAGATTTTTTTTGTAAAACTTACTTGCAATAATATTTTGATCGTAGGAGGTTGTAGGTGTGTGAATGATTGGCCATGGAAGTACCACCAACTTTGAGCATCAACCTTATACTTGTCACGAAGAGTATCAATACTAAACTTGTTGGACTATACAAAATGCATGAACTCAAACTTAACTGCACCTACATGTCAAGATCAATGAAGAGTCTACAAAGTGTTGCCTTGTACCCTTGGTTGACTTCAACATCTCTATATGGGGCAATCCTTGTCAACACAAAAAGGAGCTCAGTACTATAATATTTGGGACTCAATGCAAAGGCAAGATGTAGTGGGATGGTCATTTTGTTCCATCTCTATTCAATAATTTTGTATAGTTGTTTGAAGAAAGCTTATTCAAGATCTTGCTCTTTTGCATTTATGATGGCTTTCATTTTCTCAATCATTGAGTCAATGCCATCATATATTTCTCCCAAACAAGGCCTATCCATGTCAGTATAACAAATCATACTCAATATGGGCTTAGTGAAACTGAGGAGATATTCAACATAATCCCTACAAACGTCATCTAGGATCATCAATATGTGTTGCCCTTGTAGTGCTAGATTGCCTTCTTACAAACCAATTTGGGTTCATGACCATGTTAGAAAATGTCTCCTCAACCTTCACAAGTCATCTCAAGGCTATTGTGTTAGAGGCAAAACAAGTCTCAACAACCTATTTGAAATTAAAACTTATTAAAACTAAAATTAGAATAAAAATAAAAAATTTACTAAAGTGAAGACATATTTATTAAAATAAAACTTATTGCTTCACTTACCTTCAACAACTCCAATTTTGAAAATGTTCTTATTATGTCTTGTGACATATGGTGGTTGGTGATGAACATTTGGATCTTTTTAGCCTCGGCATACGCCTATTTGATCCAATCAATTCTGGTGCCAATTTTTCATAGCATAAGGTTGAGGGAGTGGACAACACTGAGCGTCCAAAATATGTCTAAATAACACTTTTCAACTAATAAACCAATTGCTCTACAATTTTTCACATTGTCTGTTATGACTTGAACAACATTTCAAGGCCCCACTTCCTCAATGCTTGCCATGAGAACGCTAGCAATAACTGCACCATCTTTCACCTCCCCTTCACAATCCACTGCTCTCAAAAACATTGTGCCTTTGGTAGACACTCAATAACATTGAACTCGTTGAAAAAAGAAGAACAAAAACAGAACAAGAGAGTTCATTTGAAAAAAAAAAACGAAATGTAGGGAAAAAACTGAAAAACTTGGAAAAAAAAGCTACCTCTTTGGAAGAAATATTCCTCTATAATCTTCTTAGCAGCAAATAGGCTCTTGCAAATGCATAGGAATAGCAAACCAACCTTTTGTGAACCTTCACCAATCAATCTTCAACTCTATCCATGCAATGGAAAGCAAGAATGAAATTTCAGCAAGGACGAATGATATTTTTGTTTTGCATTCAAAATAAGGGCAATGACTTTGTTTTTGTCTTCAAAATATCTTGGAATCCAGGTTTTAGGGTTAGAGGGGGCATTTTTGTGTTAGTGTTTCTTAGATCAGATTAGACAATAAAGAACTCAATAGAATTGCAACATATAAGACAATGAACACAACAAGATACCCTGGGAAAACCCTCCTCTTGAGGGAGAAAAACCCAGCAAATGATCTCTTCTATAATGTAGAACAACTAGCAGAAATCTGCTTACAACTCAGGCCCAGCAATGGCCAATAAAGAATGTAATGAGGCCGCACCTCTCCTAGATACAGAAGATACAAATGAATATCTTCTTCCTTGAAATCGGACTGCTGCTGCAAATGCGAATTCTGCTCTTAATGATAAATGCGAACTTGCTTGATGTAATAATAACAATGACAAAGTGACCTTGTATATATACATCATTAGGCGCCTCTTGAATTAGGTCGGCCTTTCTTGGAATACATAATAAAAGATAAACATTTAATATATCTTGAAGTCGACACAATCAATAAGAGAATTATGCGAATCAATATAGGGTCGGCCCTTTGCTTTGTTTAGATATTGGAAACATGAATTAAATAGCCGAAGGCTATTCATTTAATTCATGTGTTCTTTGTGCGGATGAAGTGCAGACCACAGCTGCAATAACATCAACACTCCCTCTCAGCTAGGGATGAACTTCCATCTGCACAAGACACATCATATTAGAATGAAAACAAAATAGAATATCACCTCAACGTGATATTAACCATTATGGCTACTCCCATAGATGGTATAAAGTCATCACGGATTCCCTCACGTGATGTTGTCATGGAGTCACACACATGACATCCACCATAGCTTCTCCCAGAGGGTGGAAACAAGGGCTTTCACCTCAACTCTCTCTCATCAGAGAATTGCATTATCAAGGGCTTACACCTCAACTCTCTCTCAACAGAGAATCGCATTATCAATCAAGGATCACTGATTACTGAGACTCTTTCTCAGTCAAGGCTGCATTCTTCACCATACCAAGTTTCTCTCGGAAGTACACAAACTTAATCCTGGCGAGAGGCTTGGTGAGAATGTCTGCCGTTTGCTCTTCAGTGCTGATATACCTCAACTGTATAGCTTTCCTTTGCACCATATCTCTAATATAGTGGTACTTGATCTCAACATGTTTTGTTCTGTCATGAAACACAGGATTGACAGAAAGCTTCACACAGCTTTGATTATCACAGTGTATAATAGTAGGCTCCATTGATTGTCCAAACAATCCTGCAAGGAGCTTACGAAGCCACACTGCCTCACGAGCTGCCACACAAGCTGCTATATACTCTGCTTCAATTGTACTCAAGGCCACTGAAGACTGTTTCCTGCTACACCAGGAGATCATAGCAGTCCCCAAACTGAAGCAACAACCAGAGGTACTCTTCCGATCTGAAACACATCCTGCCCAATCAGAATCAGTAAAACCATGCAGCTCCAAATCCACGTTTGAAGAATATCTCAACCCATATCCAATTGTGCCACATAAATATCTCAGGATATGTTTAGCTGCTACAAGATGTATTTGCTTTGGTTCACACATAAACTGGCTAAGTGCACTCACTGCATAGCAAATATCAGGTCTAGTGTTAACTAGATACATCAATGAACCAATCAACTGTCTATACATCGTAGAATCCACTGGTTCTGAACTAGCTGCAGCTTCTTTCAACTTATCTAAATTAGTCTCCATGGGTGTAGACATAGGTTTGCAGTCAATCATACCAAACATTTTGAGAATGTCAACAGTGTACTTGCCTTGACTTAGAATCATCTCATCTGGCTTTTGCCAAACTTCTAAGCCAAGAAAGTAATGCATAAGACCTAGATTCTTCATCTCAAACTCTGAAGCTAATTCCTTCTTGCATTTTAGAATTAGATGTTCTTCACCAGTAATGATCAAGTCATCAACATATAAAACCAAAATTAATGCTTCACCATTTACTACTTTGAAGTAGAGGTTAGAATCTGCATCATTCTTTGAGAAACCCAGACTTGAAAGATACTGATCAATTCTTTCATACCAAGCACGAGGAGCTTGTTTAAGACCATACAAGGCCTTCTTCAGCTTGTAGACATGAGACTCTTTCCCATGCACCTCAAATCCTTCTGGTTGCTCAATGTAAACCTCTTCTTCTATTATGCCATTCAGAAAAGCTGTCTTTACATCCATTTGGTGAATCTTCCATCCTCTAGATGCAGCAATAGCAATGATGGTTCTAACAAACGTGTAACGAGCCACAGGAGCAAAAGTTTTTTCATAGTCAACTCCCTCTTTTTGTGAGAACCCTCTAGCCACAAATCTAGCCTTGTGTTTCTCAATGCTCCCATCAGCTGCATGCTTGATCTTGAAGAGCCACTTAGAAGACACCACAGATTTGTCTTTGGGTCTAGGAACTATATCCCAAACATCGTTCTTAAGTATAGATTGATACTCCTCAATCATGGCATCCTTCCATACTTGTTGACTAGAAGCTTCTTCAACATTTGAAGGCTCTGACTCAATAATCTGACTCATCAAGGCAACATAACTAGAGAGCTTGTGAGGTCTCTTGCTTTCTCTGAAAGCTCCTCTTGGAGCTGCAAACCTTTCTACTTCCTACATTGTCCTACGAGCCCAAAGAGGTCTTTTCTTTCCAATCACAATGTCTAGAGGCCCATCAGTAGGATCCAAAGGCTCAGCTGGATCAATATCTTCTTTAGGTTCTGTATCCTCCTTCAGATTCTCTGGAATATGGTCAACTTCCATATCTTGAGGAGCTCCTTCTTCATCAATCTCCATAGGAGTGCCTTTGGACCTTCTGTAAGCAACATCTTCCTCAAATGTGACATCTCTACTAATCTCAATAGACTTCTGTCCTGGAATGTATATCCTGTAAGCTTTTGATGTCTCACTGTAGCCTACAAGAATTCCTTTCTTCCCAGAAGGTTCTAGCTTTGTTCTCTTTTCCTTTGGAATATGAACATAGACTGGACAGCCAAAGATCCTCAAATGACTAACTTCAGGCTTCACGCCTGAGAATGCTTCTTCAGGAGTTTTATTCTCTAAGATCCTGTGGGGACTCCTGTTTTGAACATAGACGGCTGTTCTTGATGCTTCAGCCCAAAAAGAGATTTGTAAGTCTTGATCATGGATCATAGCTTTCACTGCTTCCACAATAGACCTATTCTTCCTTTCAGCAATACCATTTTGTTGTGGATTATAGGGAACACTGAACTCCCTCTTAATCCCTGCTTCAATACAAAAGTCTCAAAATGTGCCAGAAGTGTATTCTCCACCATTATCAGATCTCAATATTTTGATCCTCTTCCCAGACAGATTTTCAATCTGTGCTTTGAATTCTCTGAATCTTTCTAATACTTCTTCTAATTCTTTAGATCTCAAGAAATAAATCCAAGTCTTTCTAGAGTAATCATCAATGAAAATAATATAATACAAGAAACCACTAGATGATGCAATAGACATTGGACCACACAAATCAGAATGAATGAGATTAAGAATACATTTAGATCTACTTTCACTAGAATGAAACGTACCTTTTGTGTTCTTGCCTAGGGCACATCCCTTGCATGTACCTTCATGTTCTTGATCGAATTTCGGAAGACCGGTGACCATCTTCTCCATGATAGGTAGAGCACAAAAGTGAATGTGAGCTAATCTTCAATGCCAAAGATCACACATGCTGGTACTGTTATGCACAAGTGCTTGAAGAGGACGAGTGCACAGCCTATAGAGACATTCATGTCTAACTCCAATCACTTGAGCAGTTTTGAAGCTGGAGTTCTTTGCCCATTTAAGAACTTTCCCTTTAGAGAAGGCAACTTGATAACCCTTGTCTTCTAATGCTGAAATTGAAACAAGGTTCCTCTTTATCCCTGGTACGAACAGTACATCATTCAACTCCAAAGAAATTCCAGAATCCAAGTGAAGAGTGGAATTTCCAATCCCTTTTACAGAATATCTAGCATCATCTCCAATAACAACTTGATCACTGGAGTTGCTTTCCATTAAGTTTGAAAGGTGACCTCTGAACCCGGTGATGTGCCTAGAAGCACCACTATCAATCAACCAAGTGTTAGAGTCAGTAGAAACATTGCTAGACAAGGCTGAATAAAATAGATAATCACTGGAGTCCTTTTGTGGAGCGACTTCTTCAACATCTGCAGTGGCAACTTGAAGCTTAGGTCGTTGAGGGCAAACCCTCGCAAAGTGACCATACTTATCACAACGAAAACATTGAATCTTGGACATGTCTCGTTTCCTTTTGAAGGTAGGAGCATCATCATTTCCATCTTCTCGATTCCTCTTGAAGAATCCTTTCTTAAAGCCTTTTCCTTTGTTTGATGAATGAGAGGCAAGAACTTGTAATTCTTCATTCTTTGAGCTTTGACCAATTCCTCTTGCTGTTAGTCTTGACTCCTCTTGAATGCAGTCAATCCTCAATCGATCAAACTTGGGAAGTTCAAATCTTGCACTGATTCCTTGAATGAACGCCTCCCATGAAAGCGGAAGACAATTGAGAGCAAGCATAGTCAGGTCTTTATCATCAATCATGTGACCAATAGTGGAGAGTTGATCTTTTATCTCTGAAATCCTCATGAAGTATGTAATAACAGATTCTCCTTTCACCATTTTCACATGATGAAGTTGTTGCTTCAGTGCAAGGGCTCGACTGGTGTTGTTGATTTCGTACATCTCTTCCAAGGTTGTAAACATCTCTCTTGCTGTATCCAACTTGAAGACAATTGGTACAATATGATCCTTGATGGAATCAACCAATACTTTCTTTGCCCTAGTGTCTTTCTTTCTCCATTGCAGCTTCTCTTCTTCCCCCTCAGGTTCGGGAACTTTTGTTTTCACAAACTCAGCCAAATCATTCTCTTCCAAAGTTAGCATGAACCTGAACCTCCATGATGTGTAGTTCGAGATCCCTTCGAGTCTATCCTCGATTTTCAGACCATTCACCATTTTGAGAAATTTAGAAGATAGACTGAAAAGAAAAAGATAATGAGAGTTGCAAACTAACAGATCTGAATCTGATCACGATCTTTTTCACACCCGCTCTGATACCATATTAGTGTTTTTTAGATCAGATTAGACAATAAAGAACTCAATAGAATTGCAACATATAAGACAATGAACACAACAAGATACCCTGGGAAAACCCTCCTCTTGAGGGAGAAAAACCCAGCAAATGATCTCTTCTATAATGTAGAACAACTAGTAGAAATCTGCTTACAACTCAGGCCCAGCAATGGCCAATATAGAATGTAATGAGGTCGCACCTCTCCTAGATACAGAAGATACAAATGAATATCTTCTTCCTTGAAATCGGACTGCTGCTGCAAATGCGAATTCTGCTCTTAATGATAAATGCGAACTTGCTTGATGGAATAATTACAATGACAAAGTGACCTTGTATATATTCATCATTAGGTGCCTCTTGACTTAGGTCGGCCTTTCTTGGAATACATAATAAAAGATAAACATTTAATATATCTTGAAGTCGGCACAATCAATAAGAGAATTATGCGAATCAATATAGGGTCGGCCCTTTGCTTTGTTTAGATATTGGGAACATGAATTAAATAGCCGAAGGCTATTCATTTAATTCATGTGTTCTTTGTGCGGATGAAGTGCAGACCACAGCTGCAATAACATCAACATTTTGGACATGCGGTCAAAGTCAGGTCAAATTAGAAGAACAAAAAATTTTAAAACGTCAAAATTTGCTGGCTGGGTGTAAAAAACAGCGAAATTCATTGTGGGTTCGTCTAGGTTCATCCCAGATGGGCCCACAACACTGGAACAGGACCCTGAACAGCCCCAAGTGCAAACCAAATCCAAACCCATCTTCGGGCTAGTCCAAACCCAAACCAATAACACAGGCAAAAAACAACTCATTCTCATTAAAGAACTCCTTGGATAGTCTTCCTTAACTGAATTGGAGAGTAAGCAACCATGTGATCACGATCAAGACCTAATTTTTCAGATCAAAATTGCTTCTCCAACCACAATAGTCTTTGGAATTACTATCATTAAGTCTATGGTCCAATTCTTAGGCATTGTGATCCTAAAGCTTGTAGGACTTAAGAAGATTCAAAGCCAACCAAACAACACAGGTAAAGCCTAGAATGGTATGCGGTACCAATAGTAAAATCATCCCCTAAGCTCATTGACCTTATCTATAAGGATACACATATAATTCCCACACCAAAAGTTTTGAGAGCAACAACAAAGACGTAATTCTTAAATAGCAAACATTTTTTACAGCACTAGAACTCATAAATATTGACATGGGCGCAACATTTGGCTAAAAATAATCAACACAATCATTAGCTTAATAAGCCTCACCATGAAAAGCCAACAAATAAAAGGCAAGCAATCTTGACCAATAAGCTAGTGCCCCACTAGCAACTACAAGTTGGGTTTACAGTGTTGAACAAATGAGCAAGGAAATATTTAGTATGCTTGCTGTTGTTTTGGGGAACAAACTGATGGTTAGGTTCACAAGGATATGGTCGATGCTATTTGTATGCAAATCCCAGAGATGATATATTTTGATTATGCAAGATTCATTGACAGAAAAATGTACTTTCAATTGACTAATTTCCTCAATGATACGGATTTCAAGTACTATTTTGTAATGGTCTATATTTCTTTATTCAATTTGAGAGATGTTTTTGTTGATCTCCATATTCAAGATATAACTAAAAATGAACAGGATAAGATATTTTGCGACTGGTGTCCTCAGATTTTGAAAAGTTTTGCAAAGAGAGATTTTTACATATTCATGCATAAGTTTGCAGCACACTTGTATCAAATTCTTGATGGATATATGCTAATGAAAATGCCATATAGTTGTCAAGCCACATTTCATCCAAAGGGAAAAAATGGTTATGCTGACTTAGTTCATGATAAAGTGCACACCATCATTAGATTCTAATGATGCTCTATCAAGCCTTATAAACTGCAAAATATGTCGCACAGTTTTTGTGCCCTAGTATGTAAGGTAAATGGCCAAAATTGATTCTCGATATTTGAATTGAAAGGAAAAGAAAAACTAATTCCAAGTTTCATTGCTAGGAAAATGTACATTAAAGTGGCTAATTTCCACAATGATACAGATTTCAAGTACAAGTTTTCAATGTGCTATATTTGTTTATTTCACTCAACCAATATTTGTAGCTACTGTACATGATATTATTTGATACAAACCACTTATTCCAGAAAGACTTTCCTCAAAAGAACATATCTACCATAAGGATAAAGAGTTATCTATTAATTTAGAAAATGTTAGCCAAGTATTAGCATACCATTTGTAACTTCTGATGCAGTAAAGAACAACTAAGGTCAATGGTTCCATCGCTTGCCATTCTTGGTAAGGGCACTAACTCTTCCCAACACCAACGCACCTCTCGCACAAACTCTATCCACAGAACAGAGATTGCTAGCATACATATAAAGACAAATACAGAAATGAGACGTGAATTGCTATCACAGCTTATAATTTGTTCATTTCCATATGACCAAAAGATAATATAAATGCTTATTAAACTAACCAATCCAGCATCCATCAGTTATCTATAGACCTATACAATTCTACCAGATAAAGCAAATAAGGAGATTGGAAAAAGTAATCTTCCATAATATTTAAAACTTAAGGGACAGGTAGTCTAAGCATTCTTACATACCTCGTATATTGCAACTTCCAAACCAAAGTGAATGAAGACAAAACTGAGCAAACAATGACTCAAGTGGGGCTCCTTTAATGGCTAGTGCATGCTTATGGCAACTTGAACTAAATTTTGATATTGTAGGTCCTGCAAAATAATAAGAGACCTTTGAATGCATCCCCAATATAGACATCTAGTTTAAAAGAACACACTCAAATTTGTTTGGCCTTGAATGCATTTAGGATAATCATATGGAAACGAGGCATATAACAGGCAATCCAGAAGTAAACTACAATGCTATCCTGAACAATAGAGAGTTTTTGCCAAATTAATCTGCGCAATGGGGCAATTAAAATTATGGAGATCTTTTCCAATTCCAAACTAGGTCAGCTATGTAAATCCATTAGAAGGCTTCCTGGTATGGTCCACATCAACATGCACTAAATGTAATTTTGATGTAGCATGGAAAACAGCAAATCCAAAAAGCATCTCAAGCTAGTAAAATGTACTCAATATGTTTCCCTGTTTACTCAAGCTAGCCACACTAATGATCTGTTTGCTAATATTAAATTTTTCTTTGGACATTGATTTGGAAAAAATATAGTGTTTGTCTAAATTGGATCAGTTAAACCAGCTAACTTAATCACTAAATATTCTTGTCAAGAGCTATTCTTGCACTAAACACTCTTAATGACTTGTTCTAGCAAGAAACATAACCAGATCGAATTGCAGACACGGACTGTCAGACTTGAAGAGAAACACATTTATCAGGGCTGAACAGAGAAAAATATGCACTGAGTGACCTAGAGACTCAGGATACTCATGTCATGTAGAAACCAAGCGTAGATAACAAACTCAACCTCCATCAAATAAGTCAAATGCATTCAATTCTAATCATATAGGTCCAAAGGATCCAACCCCAGTTGAACTTATCCAGTGCAGAGACACACATCAGAGACAAGTTTGGTCACAGTTGAAACTTTCCTATATAGGACAAAAAGGAAAATTTTGCAGAGCTTTGAGAAACTCAACAGTTCAAATTCTTCAGTATTGGTTAAACAAGACCTTTGAGCTCCCCTTAAATGTTCTTCTCATTCATTACATACCTCCAAGAGAGATCTTTGTAAAGAGGGAAATTAATGATCTTCCTTAAGTTTTTCTTAGCAAAATTGGTTGAATAGATGTATTATTGATTCAGCCTATGAGACTGAGTGCAAGTAGTTAAGTCTAAGAGCAATTGCAAGGTTTGTATGGTATTTGGAGATTGTTCTTTGTGCAACAGAAATTGATGAAGTCCTCTAGAAGGCAACAAACCATTGTTGCAGCTCATGAGATAGAGGCTTGACAAGGAGACTGATAAGTATTCTGGAGTTTTCTCCCATTTTGGGTTCTTAAGTGTTGGATTATTTGTCATTGATGTCAAAGGCATAGGGGAGATTGTTGGCAAAGTTTATTGTCACTGGTGTCAAGAAAAATGTCATGGGTATCATGATGTTATCACTGGACCAAGAAGAATGTCATTGGTTCAAGAAGAAGATCGATTTATGCGAAGTGGCAGCGATGAAATGGAATTAGAGACATAAGGATAATAATGGCTGACCACCTTTGCTAGCACATTTGCAAGGAATATTTAAACATATGCTGGCTGACCTCATCCTTGGTGCCCAAGATAAAGACCTCATATTAATGCCAATGTTAATGCTAATGCTGGCCTACCTGCAGCGCCACTTTGGAGAGAATAAAACAAATTAAAATAATTATTTTTCTCATACATGGCCGGCCCCCTTTGAGGAGGCCGACCTAATTTGTGAAAAGGCACATGATTGCATATAAATAGAAGTGGTTTGGAGGTTTTTTAGAAAAGTAATTCAATGTAAATCATTTCCAATTTAGAGCATACCTAAGGAGAACAAGAAGAGCAGATTTCCAAAATAAAAAGAAGCAGATTTAAGAGCAGACTTAGAGCAGATTTTGAGAGAATCTAGAGCAGAGATTGTGAAGAAGCATATTAGATGGTATTTAAGGAAGATGAGATGAGTGTTTTCAAGCAAGTAAGATACAATGTAAATCATTTGATTTTGAGCAGACCTTGAGCAGAAATATTTGAAGGAAATTTAATCAGATTTGTGAAGGAAATATATGCAGATCTGTGAAGGAAATATATGTAGATTTGTTGAGGAAATATAATCAGATTTATGAAGAAAAATATGTTCATTATCCATTGAAGAAGCAACATCCCGAAGGTGATATATTTTGTAGAAGAGGTTGGTGCCTCCTAAAAGAAGAGATTGATGTCTCTTGCTGAGTTGGTGCTCAGTTGTGGGGATTGATGTCTCCAATAGGTTGGTGCCTACAAAGTCTGTAAGAGAATTTCATATAAGCAATATTTTGTGGTGGTTTTCTTCCAAAAGGGTTTCCACATAAATCTTGTGTTCTTATTTGTTAATGTTGTGTATTTGAAGTGGTTGTGGTTGTTAATTTGATAAAGTAAAAGATATTCTTATACTGATTCACCCACCTCCCCTCCACCGCCAATCTCAGTATAAGTGTGTGCTCATCATCAAGTTCATATGTTGTGTTATCCATTCTGATGTGTGTTTTATGCTCTTTATTTGTTGTTTCCTGCTTCCTTCCATTTTTTAATTGCACTCATCAACACTCAACTTCATACATTGGAACTCCGTTTCCATAATTCCATGCATGAAACAGCAACTTCATCGATCAATGTGCATTAAGGTTGAATAACATTTGTTTTGGTAACTTATGTATAATTAGACTGTCCACACTAATTATGGATCATAGACGTATAAGTTTTCTTGGATATCATAGATTTTTTGTCCATGTGATCATTTTGCAGATGCACAGGCATTGATAGAGCAGTTGTGAAGAACCCTGCTGGTTCAACTTCAACCACTGATGCTAAAACTGACTGTTTTGGTTTTTTGCTTGTTTTTATGAGTTTTTAGGCAATTTTTGAGAAGTGCGCCAGGCATAAAATGATGCTAAAACTTAAATCAAAGCAATAATATGGAAACTGGTATTGTATTGAGTATTAAACAACTGCTACAAATAGATTGCAAACAATAGACATACCCGTAAACCTCCAGATTAATTAAATAAAGTAGATCTATACATGCTAGGCAAGAAATGTTGAATCTGGTGAAAAGCAACGTCCACCTCCAGATTTGCATTTCTCCAAAGCAGAAACTAGATCAAAGGCCTTGAGAAAGCAAGGCATCCAAAATGGAGACAATAAAAGGCCCAAAAGATAGGCGCTTTGGCAAACTGCTTCACACGCCTAGGCAAGGAGAATCACACCTTCCAAGATAAAAGTACGGCCCTCTGAGGAAATGGTACGGCCTCCCTTTTGTTGCATACTGGTGAGGAAAGATGGCATCCTGAAGAACAAACCCTCTCCTTTATTGAAAACTGAAGAAATGTTGAACATACAATCTCTGATGAAGCTCAAATAGACTCCTAAAGTGAAGCCATCCCTGTAGCAAAGATTTGGCTAGTCTTTCACAGCTTCAAGTTTGCAAATCACTAAAGAATTCTCACTCTCCAATGGTGGTAAATCACTGTAACCCTTGTCTCAGACATATGCATAGAGAAGATAAAAAGAAGCAATTTCAAATGATCACAATTGATTGAGGTTGAATTGCCTTCTTTTCTCCTTATATCCCCAAAAGGCACGCATCCCAAGAAGTCACGACCTTTTGGCATTTAAAATACATTTAAATGTATTAAAGTCACTTTCAATAGTCTTTATTTTACTTTATCAATTGGGTGTACCTTTTTTGATGACTTAAGTGATTTAATTTCACTTTATAAATTTAAGTCATCTCACTTTTATAATATTTAAAGTGGCTTTTAATTATTATAAAGTCAAATTATAACTTTATAATATTAAATGACATAACCACTTAAATATTAATATCTCCCTCAATTCTCAGTGTTTTGACGTGCCGTCTGAAGCTGGCTAACATTGAACTGCAAAGGCCCGCATTGAACCCAACACTGAACTGAAGGGGTGGAAATGCCAATATCCACCATTATCTGCCACTGAGACCCACTATCCATACCTATTAGCCTATGAGGGTCCAAATAATAGGCTAATCATCCTAAAACAAGATCACGCTAAAAAGGAGACATTACAGCAGCTAATACAAGCATAATATTTTCTTTGCAGCAAGAGATAGACTCAAGAGATTACAAAAGGAGAGCAAGAAGCATGGAATATAATGATGCAACACCTTCTGATATGGAAGAGAGATTACTCAAGCTACAAGAAAAATGTGGCAAGTATTTTATAGGGAAGCTAGAAAGCAGATGGCACTCATGGAGAAAGGAGGATATCCTTAGAGAATCCCAACACTGAAGAGCAGCTGATTTCTCATCAGGAAGTGCTGTTCAATGGTGAGCAATGTCTCCCAATAATAAATATTTTCAAAGCTGAGGCAAAAATAGAGATTCCTCATGAAGGTGTAGAGTGAAAAGGCTTGACAATTGGTTGGCACAACTTGAGGTATATTTCTCAATGCATAAGATTAGTGAAGTTTCATTTGGTATGTTACCATTAGCAAAGCATGCTCTTACTTCATTTGAAACCTATTCTCATTCTTTTGCTATAGAAAGATAACAAGTATTTGTTCTTTGAAATAATTTAAATGGTTACTTAAAAAGCAATTATATTCCATTAGTCACATAGGAGAGAAGTTTATTGAATGGCAATATCACAAGTAAAAACAAGGACAAAGTGTGGAAAAGACTTAAAGTACACTAGTGAACTTCATAGAAGGGCTATCCAAATTGGCAACGATACACAAGAAGATGATATCTTGATGACATACCAGCCTTCATAGGATTAAGGAGGCCTATATTGCTCTCAAATCCTAAAGACATAAATGAGACATGTTCTCATGCTTACTGTATTAAAATGGACAAAGAAAAAAGTAAATCCCCTTCTTCAAAGTCTAGCAGAAAAACTTCTTCACTTCTTTTAAAAGTTGAGAAAAGTAATTCATCTACTAACCAAAATCAGAAACAATTTGAAGGGTTGAAGTATCAGTTACAGGAAACATGACACAGATTTGGCTGAAGAAGAAAAGTTCTGCAAGGCCAATCAGTATCCAAGAGACAAGGTGGGATATGGCCCCTCATCTAGTTTGTTCCTACTGTGGGACTGAAGCTGTGTATTAGAAACTGGGTCAATTAAATCAGCTAACCTAGTCACTCAAAGTTCTCATAAAAACTTATACTTTCAATTAAAACTCTTAATGAATCATTCTACTAACAAATTTGACTAAACTGAGTGGCATAGACAGACTGTCAATGCAGAACAGAGACAAAGTTACAGTAAGTGATCTAGACATTCAAGGTAATGATGTCAAGCAGAAACCAAGCATTGGTGACAGATTCAACCCCAATCGAATAAGTTCAACAGGTTTGACTCTAGTCAACTATGTCCTGTGCAGAGACCATCATGAGACAGGTTCTTGTATGGCCAAAAATGTCCTAGACAAAACAAAAAGCCAGAGCCTTCAAATTTTTAATAGACTGAAATATTTCAAATTGTTTGGTTTCAGTTACATGAGACCTTTATACTCCCCCCTAAGATCACCTTGCTACTCTTGTTCATTATATCAATATGTAATGTCCCCATTGTGTGCAATTTTGATTTGTGAACAAGTAACCAGTTTCCTAGCTTTTTTGAAGGCTAATTGGTGTGTTGGAGGAACTCCAAAGTTCTTGGAGTACACAAGTCTATCATTTCTGGATTTCTAGTTATGGCATTGAGCTCAGTTGGTGTTATAAATCATATTGACACTTTCAAAAGTGTTTTTGAACTCCTGGAGTGTTCTGCAAACTTCTTGGAGAGCACATCTATTTTTAGTAAGTCACCAAGTTGACTCCACTCATCTTCCTACTTCTTCAATTTCATCATGGTGTGGTCAGAATTGGGTTCCAATGACGTTGCAGTACTTTCCGCAACTTCAATGAGTTACTAAGATATTTAATTAATATTTCACTAATAATTGAAATAATTGAAGGACAACTTACTGCAATAGCTCGCTGGAAAGGTGATTAATTGTTTGAAAAGTTGGATGCCTAAGCATAGGGGGTCTTTTGTACCTTGTGTGGTGTTTGGACAATGTGTGTTGTGCAAGATAAGTCCATGAAAGCCTCTGGAAAGAAATAAACCATTTTAACTGCTCATGAGATAGCGGTTTGCATAGTTAGCAAACTTGCCAAGTACTCAGTGACTCATGAATTTTTGGGCAGCCAAGTACTCACAAGGAAAACTCACAGATCTATTTTAGGCGAATTGGAACAAAAAAACTCAATTCTCACCAAATCTCGGCAAGTCCATGCATGCAACTCTACGGACAGATAAGTAACCCAACATGGCAAAAAAATGTATCAAAAGTGCAACATAAACACTATTAAACACAGTTTTATAGAATTTGAGTATTCTAGTGTGAATTAGTGAAAATAAACTGTTCTTTGCCTCCTCAAAAATTAAGAAAACAGCATGCATTGCCTCCAAACCCCACTAGGGGCACTGCACCCAATCCCACTAGGGTCACTGCACAGAACTGCCACTTGGGGCACTACACCCAACCCCACTAGGGGCACCCCAAACTCCCACTATTTTCCATAAATTCATACTTTTTAGAAATTTAAGTGTTTTTAAAGTTGCCAAGTTTTTACCATGTCAAAAAAATTTGGTATGCCAAGTCCAAGTTTGAGAATTATGGCAGTTTGAGTAGCAGATCCATTATTATTCTAGACTTTTCTCCTATTTTGATTTTCTACAGCTAATATGCGGTTGTCTTCTTCATTTTTACATGTGCTTTATGCTCTGTACTTGATGCATGTTTCCTTTGATTGTTAATTGTGCATACAAAGGACTATTTGTCCATAATTCCATAGATGCAACAGCAACATCATCAATGAATGTATGGTAAGGTTGAGTAGGATTCATCTTGGTGAGTTATGTGGTGGATTATCCCCACTAATTGTGTATCATCTCTCTGAAGACAGCAAAATTTGTTTTCACATATATTAGATCCTTCTAACGTTCATATTTGGATAAAGACAACAAATACCATGGAATGGTGAAAATTCAAGGGGTAGTCAGAAAAAACCAACAGCTTCCTGAGGACGGTTTACCTACATACCTATTCAACTACATGACCTACCTGCAATTCGACTTACCAACATTATGACATATTTCCACTCTTAACTCTTCTACCAAAGAAATATATGATGGCAAAAACAGGGTTCTTCAACAACGTGTGTTGTTACACTCCAAGTTGAGATGACCTGAGATACCAACCAAAGAGATTGAGTGGGAGTGTAACTAAGCCAATACAATCTACATAGACCCTTAAAGTCATGGACATTATCAAGGAAGAACCGAAGTAAAACTAAATACAAAAAAGTTTGATATCATTATAAATTTTAAATATCATAGTAATTCATTTGTTTTGGTATGCATAGAGGTCACAAATAAAAAGAAACAGACTGAGAGCATACCTTCATGAAAAAGGTCTTTAAGAATTCTATCCAGAACAGTAGGTGGAGGAACAGTAAATGATGCAGTCAGTTTCTGAATACGTGGATTCTCAACTGCAAGGTAAGATGATAACGCATGTGTGTTTAATAGATGATGCACATTTATTATTGAATGAAACAATCTACTTTAGAACATGAGAAACCCAAATTAAGACAATAATGCAAAACAAACCTGTTGAAAAGTCATCCATAAATTGAGCATTAAATGAAATACAAAATGCTTCCACCAATGCAAGCAATCTGGATGCAAAGCCAACTTGATTATTTCTGGCAGTAGTTTGTCTGCAAAACCAAATCATATCTCAGAATGTTCTCAAATTGTTTCAATACATTTTACATATTGTAGAATCTATAGGTAAGCATTTGTATTAAAAGGAAAGGCACAATACTAAAATGCACAGCAAGTCTCCATAAGGAATATAATGTACTTATTTGGTATTCGTAGTTTGAACTTCAAACAAACACAATCTACCTTGGAGGAGGGGAAATTCAGTCAAAAATTCAGATCCTCTAGCAACAGGTGATCAAGGAGAAATATAAGGTAGTGCTAATAATTATATCAGGGTTGATAATGCAAGCTAGCATTTAGAGAATCAAGTGGATTTTTATTTTTTCAAACTCAAAGAGTTGCAGATTAGTGGTAAAAGGGGTGCATTATGATGAAAGTGACTCAGTTCTGAATCCCACACCAGAAAATAGCAACCCATTATTCTTTCTCTACAAATTGATCCATGTGATTCAGATAGACACACTAAAAGGATATATTTATAACATTAATTCTACAATTCCAATCATCAAGAAGTTTGTCATACTGAATTTTTTCTTTTACATATTCAAAGAGTTGTGGATTAGTGCTAAAAGGGGTACATTATGATGAAAGTGACTCAGGCCTGAATCCCACAGCACAAAATGGCAGCCCAGAATTCTTTCTCTACAAATTGATCCATGAAATTCAGATAGACACACTATAAGTTTCTACTCATAAAATAGATTCTACAATTCAAATCATCAAAAATTTTGTCATTCTTCCACACATAAAGCATTAACAAGTTTGAAATTTTTATCAATCCAATCTTTCATATGCACTCGTATTATCCCACAAATTTATCAAAATTTTGTCAAAGAACAAATTTGTAAGGGATAGCATCCAAGGCCATAGTCCATCCTCTATTAGCAGGGGAGGTTTCCCTCCTAAGTCTAACTACCTACAAGTTACTCATAATGATGGACTGTACTGGTTTGCATATATATGTAGGTTGACACACATATTTACATGGAAATTGTTGGATAATAGATCAATCTCCAGTCCAATTTTTGATCATCAAAGCTCCATTCATGCTATGATACCAATTGGTGAGATACAAGGCTTGCACTACTACAATATGAAAATATGAATATTGTATGCAAATCTGTAATTAAGTTGCCTCAATATGGAATTACCATGTAGATATTCAACCTCTTTTTAATGCTTCAATCAACCACTTTAACATGATTAATACAACCACCTTAGATGAACTTAAAACAGAAATTAAAAGGAAGATAACATCACCATAAGATAGCAGCAACAAAGAGGCACAAATCAGCAACATAAGAATACAATAAACTCTAGAAGATCATCTCACAACACAAGATTTACATGGAGAAACCCTTTCGGAAAAAAAACTCCACCAAAAAGAGAGCTCGAGCATGTATTATCTTCAAATGCAAGATTACAATACATTCACTTCCATCATTCCTTTTGTGTCTTCAATCTAACAGCACCTAAGTACAAAGATTTTCCTCACATCTCACACACTCCCTCAAGCACCTACAAATAGCAGATTCTTACTAATTTTCCTCCTATTTACTACCACCTTAAGCACCTCTTAAATAGTGTTTTCATCCCCTAAATGAGATGTTCAAGTTGATTTCACATTCCAACAACCATCCTTGGAAATCTGCAAGCTTGCTTAACATAGGCCAATGTAGGTTGCAACCAAATTACTAACCTACTCCATTTGGGCACCTAGTTTGTTGTTAGTTCCAAGGTGGTTAAAGACTAATAACCATCCCAAAATTGATTTCAAGTATCAAAACAACCTCATGGGAAGTTGGGTGCACAAAACCACTATAACAACCAAGATACTTTACAATGGTAAATAGTAACTAGCTTTTGGTAAATAATTTTTACTGCCCCTTAGTAAAAAAACTTAACGCTCCAAAAAAACCCTAATGGTAAAAAATAATTACCACTATCAGTGAAACCTTCATCCCTTATGAGTGATTTACAAATAATATTAGGATTAATCATAGTTGCCAGGAGACTAGTACTGGTACTGGTACGGGAGAGTGGTACCGATACCGGTACGGCTTTTTTCTTTTTAAATAGGAGATGGGGGTACTTGGAGGTGCCATTTTTTTTAATATAAATAAAAAATTAAAAAAATAATAATTAATAATTTATAGAAAATCTGAAAATATGACTTTGAATTCAAAACAATAATTTAATCGCTCTTAGATGCGTCAAATACATTATGCTTTAATTTTTAAAGTTTCAAATGTTTGAATTTTAAAGTTTTTTTAAGGTATTTTAGAAGGAGACGTCATTTTCTGCAATGGGAGACAACAAGGTACTTGGGAAACTTCGACGGAAGTCTCCAGCCTCTTGGAGGCATCTCTAGAGATTGTACCGGTCTCCAAGATGCATCTTCGTCTCTGGGGGGAGACGCATCTCCCAGCAACTATGGGATTAATTAAATACATAAGATTTCCAAGGTTGAAGGCACCTAAAACCTAATAGAAATTAAAGAGATTATTGAAAACATTTCATTATAAGCAACCATAACTGAAGAATGAAAAGAAAGTAAATAGACACACCTTCATTGACTAGTGATAGAGCTCCTTTTCAATGCCAACTTAGAGGATTAAATAAAAGAAAGTTCACTCAAATTTAGAGATCTAAAGTAAACACAAAGGCCTTGAAGATCATCCCACATAATATCAATGAATAACAAATAGCAATGCAAAAAGTGTATAGAATCTGCACAAGTGATACTAATGATGGTAAACATAAGTGGGCATGAAAACCTTCCAAGCATTTAACTTTCATTGATCCTTCAGTGTCTTCTAATTACAAAAACAAACTTTATTCCCAAGAGCTTGTTAGCAATAGATAGTCCACAAGGAGCATAAATGAAAGCTCAACCTCTATTTAAAGTGTGGCCTCAAGGAAATCCTTATCTAATTTCAAAATGCCCTATGTGGGTGTTGCACCTCAAAAGGTTGAATTCCCTTGCATTTCAAGGCCTACAAGCAAGAATTCTAAAATGCCTGGATGACAATTGGCCTCATCATAAATGTCACTTCCTCTATCATCCCTCTTGTTCTTTTTGGGATTCACTAGTAGACTAAGAGGAGGAGATCTCTTATCTCAACCTCTCCCATTATGGTCATCATTGTTGCCACTATCACCACCCCTTTGTTCCCTTTGATGGGTAGTTTCCTCAAGGTGAAGTGAATGGGGTAAGAAGTAAGAACTTATGTTAGGGAGCTTTAGTGGTATGATTCCTACCCCTTTGCCCAATGGACTCAACAATGGGCATCTCTCTAATGAGAGTGATGTAAACTAAGGCAACTCAAGGCAATAAAATTCCCTTAAGGCCATGCTCATTTTGGGGATGGATTTTTTGAGGCCATATTTGGGGACAGCAAAGGGGATGGCTATATAAAAAATATAGAAAAAATTTAAAATATAGGAAAATTTCAAATATTCATATAATAACTTTAATAACAAAGGTAAGGCGTTCATCATATTGTCATATACATTATAGAATCCTTAAAACACAACAATAGAGTTCACAACTTCACATGAGAGTCAAAAAAAATAATATTTAATTGCTTCCATAATTAATTGTCAATGAGCATATGATATAGAAAGAAACTGCTGTCAAGTATCAGAATTAAAAAAAGACTTAGATTTCTATGGCGGAGCAGAGCGGTGCGAACGCGGGGTATGCAGAAGCAGCGAAATTCAACAGGTTCACGAAGCAGCAAGGGAAAGGCCTCGGAAAGAACGAAAAGGAAAAAGGCAGATGGGCGGACGAAGTCGAAGCAAACCACGCGGCATCCTCCAAGCAGGCTGGTTATATTCTCCAACGGGTATCTACCAATGGTAAATGCAAGACAAAGCAGAAACACGACGATCCATCAGAACCAAGCATAAACAAAAGGCCGGGGGCAAGATTTGGCTACGAAGGAGGCAATCCCACTGAGAAGAAGTTGAACGGAAGGGTTACAGAGGATGAAACCTCAAAAAACCACAGGCCACAATGGGTTTTCTCCAAAGGCCGATGGGTGGACAAATGTCATCAGATCTATCAGGGGAATGTGGCCGAATACCCTACAGGACCTAGAAAGGAAAGACACGACACCCCGGAATCACATCCCAAATATGGCAGGAAGGAAATCCCAAAGCCCAGAGTCGAAGCCTCAAGCAAAATCAACACCAAAGGGTTTCGGTATCATAACCGACAAAGGCTTAATAACCAAGAAAGTTATCAAAAAAACAGAACTTTCGGCAAAAACCCTAAAGGCAGGAAAAATCGGGAAACAAACATCCCAACAGAAACTCTGTGGCAGCAAGGCAACCAACACACGGACTTACCCACGGACAATATTAATATAGACGTCACAAAGGAAATCAAAGCAGATACAGATATTCTCGAAGAAGACGCCTTTATCTGCAAATTCATCGGCATCAATCTGAGCAGACAAGTAATCAACGAGTGGATAAAAGAGACTTGGCAAATAGAAGTTCTGGTAAGATTCTTACCTAAGGGTTTCTTTATAATAGTGTTTGCTAAAGAAGCAAATAGGAAAAGGGTAATAGAAAATAATATGTGGTCAATGGAAAATACACCCCTATACATGCAACCATGGAGTCCGAATTTCAATCCAATAAAAATGCAGCCATATGATCAACCCAGGTGGATAAGATTATTCAATCTCCCAATGGAATATTGGGCTGAGGAATGTCTATAAAAGATTGGCAGAACACTAGGAACACTAATAGAAATCGATTCAAATATTATGGATGGAGATCTCTACAAATATGCCAGATTAAAAATAGCGGCAATAGACACCTTTCCAAAAACAATCCATCTGGTTGTAAATGGGACTCAATGGGTACAGGAAATAGAAGTGGAAGAGAAGAAATGGTTCTGTCTAAAATGTGGAGCCAGGAATCACAATGAAGAAAAATGCTCTACCAACAAGCAGAGTAAGGACAGCAACAACTCCCAGATAAACACGAATCACAAAAATACTATCATACCTGAAACCGACAATGAACTGGCCCTGGTAGTTATGAACAATATGCCAGGAAGAGTAAGAAAGGATAAACCCCTTGGTGATGCAAATGCGGAAGGTGTCAATGAGGAGCCCCAAAACAAGACTGTTAACACAATTCACATTTCTGACCAAGAGGGTGAGGGAAGGGATGAGACAGAGTCGTTGACAAGTAACGATTTTGAAGCAGACGATGCTTTAGATATTATTGAAGATAGGTGTATCTCGCAGTCAGTAGCCAACCACCTAGGGTTGGGCAAATTTGGCACAGCAAGTAAGTAGAGGGGTAGGAAATCATACAAGCAGTTAAGGGAGGAAGAAGCTATGGAAAAAAATCTTCCCAGCATCATTAAATTCTTCAGTACCAAGGGAGGTAAATCCTCCCTTGGGAAACAATGAAAATCACTACATGGAATGTCAGGGGCCTAAAGGCCCCTGACAAAAGATGCCTAGTAAGGCACCAAATTAAAAAAAGTAATAATAATATAATTTTACTCCAAGAGACGAAACTGTCCAGCGAAGAGGGAATGCAATTTCTCCAATACTGTCGTGATTGGAAAGGTCATTTTCAGGGATCTAAAGGAAATGCAGGAGGTTTGGGTATTTTATGGAAAGAAGAGGGGGTTTCGACAAAAATTATACACACGGAAACCAATTGGATGGTAGCAAAAATGTATAATCTGGCTTTGAATTGCCAATTCACATTAATCAACATATATGGCCCTATCAAAACAGAGGAAAAGGCAGATCTATGGAGGAAGATTTTGGAATTTTCGCAACCAATCCTCAAAGGGAAATTAATCATGGGAGGGGATATTAATGCCATCCTGGATACATCAGAAAAAAGTGGTGGTATCAAAACTTTGTATCAGACTTCTATTGATTTTAGAAATTTTGTGGCTGAAGCAGGACTAATGGACTGCCCAACAGAGAAAGGAGTTTTCACATGGACAAATAGAAGGAAAGACTTTACAGCAATAGCAGAACGTCTCGACAGGTTCCTCATAACCAAGAATTGGAGAGATTTCGGATGGCAAATACAAACAAAAATTATTCCAAACTCAGCCTCTGATCATTTCCCCATAGAAATAACTATTTCGGATCAGTTGGAAACTGTAGGGGCAAGCTTCAAATTTCAGAATATGTGGTGGCACGATGATGGTCTAGTCGTAGTCCTGGACAAGTGGTGGAAAGGGCTAAAGGTGGGAGGCTCAATCAGCTTTAAAATTGTGAAAAAACTTCAACATTTAAAACAACGGCTGAAAGTATGGAATAAAGAAAAATTCTTAAACATTTTCGCAGAGAAAGCCAAGATCGAAAATGAGTTAGTCTTTAAATGAAAAAATAATCAAGAACGGAATGAGGAATGAAGAATACATAAAAGAAAAGGAATTAAAAAGCAATTTATCTGAATTACTCAAAAGAGAAGAAATCTATTGGAGAGACAAGTCGAGAGAAAAATGGCTACAAGAAGGTGACTCCAACTCAAAATTCTTCCACGCCTCAGTCCTGGCCAAAAGGGCAGCCAACAAAATCGAAGTAATCCAAGCAAGAGGGCATTCTGTATGGGGTCTAACCAATGTTGGATCAACGGCTATGGATCACTTTGAGAAATTACTGGGAAACCAAAATCTATATACAGAAAATGGAAGTATTTTGGATGCAATCAGCAGCAAAGTATCAGAAGAAGACAATAAAATGCTTTGCAAAGAAATCACAAAAGAAGAGGTGAAAACAGCACTCTTTCAGCTCCATCCAGACAAAGCACCTGGACCTGACGGATTCATAGCCAGATTTTTTCAAACATGTTGGAACTTTGTTGGCAATGATGTCTGGAAATTAGTTGAGGACTTTAGAAAGAACAAGTGTTTTGTGAAAGACCTCAATAATACTGTGATAGCTTTAATCCCCAAAAAATAGGAATGCAAAACTTTTAATGACTACAGGCCAATCTCACTATGTAATACAATTTACAAAGTAATTACTAAAGTGCTTGCGAACAGACTGAAATCAGTCGTGGGAAAGGTAATATCAACAGAACAATGTGGATTTGTGCCAGGTAGAGAGATCATGGATTGCGCGCTACTCCTTTCAGAAGTCGTTCACTCCCTTACCAGTTGCAGGGAACCAAGTATGCTTATAAAACTAGATGTAAGTAAGGCTTATGATAAAGTATCATGGGAATTCTTAATAATGGTCATGAAAAAACTGGGTTTTAATTCTCATTGGTGCGATATGATAAAATATTGTATAGCTTCAGTAAGATTCTCAATATCAATAAACGGTACATTGCAAGGTTTCTTTCAAGTGACTAATGGCCTCAGCCAAAGGGATCCCATATCGCCTTTCCTCTTTGTGATAATGGTGGAATCCTTAAGTTGTGCAATTAAAAAAAGTTGTTAGAGATTGGAATGGAAAGGTGTGAAAGTAGCATAGGATATAGCACCAGTTACACATTCTCAATTTGCTGACAACACCACTTTATTCGGGGAAGCAAGTATTAAGGAAGCCAAGAACATCAAATCTATAATCGACACATACGAGGCACAAACAAGTCAAAAAATGAATAAGGATAAATCATGTATTTTTTTCTTCAACACCAAAACAACAATGAAAAAGGCAATTTTACACATACTTGGATATCAAATGGGAACACTGCCTGCAAAATTCTTAGGAGTCAAAATATTTGGTGGCGCCTGCAAATCAAAGCACTAGGAGGAAACAACTGAAAAATGCCGCTCTAAAGCAATGTCATGGAAGAACAGCTGGTTGTCACTAGCAGGAAGACTAACAATGGTAAAAACAGTTCTCTCAGCTATCCCAATTTATTCAATATCCACATACGAAGCACCAAAAAAAACTGAACACAAAATAGAAAAAGTCCTAAAAAAATTCATCTAGGAGGGGTCCAAATCAGAAAAAAGAATACCATTGATAGGTTGGGAATTGGCATGTCAACCAAAAGAGGAGGGTGGGGCAGGATTGAGAAAGATTGGTTTGCAGAACTTAGCACTAGGTGCAAAGCTAGTTTGGAAGCTCTACAAACAACCGGAAAAACTGTGGTGCCGAATTATGCAAAGCAAATACTTGGATACTAGGAAACCAAGCAGAATATTGACCTTAGCTAATCTAGGTAAAGGCTCGGCAGTTTGGAAATACATAACAAAATGTAGACCAATAATAACCAACCATTTGTCCTAGCGTATAGGGACTGGTTTGAAGGCACTGTTCTGGACAGACTCGTGGAATGGGCACAAGAGTCTGATAGATTGAATAGGTGTAGACCAGTATGTGGAGAGGCTACAGATGGAAATGGGGAAAACAGTGAAAGACTACGTTCAATACAATAGGTGCTCGTTAGGGGGACAACTCCAATGGAAGGCTATACTGGCACATCTCAAGCCACATCACCTACGCGAGGAAGTAGAGGCAGAGTTAAGTAATAGACCAATATTGCTAAATAAAAAAGAAGACGAAGTGATTTGGTGCGGTGCAAAATCAAGAGAATATACGGCCAAAATGGGTTACCAAATACAAAATTTACAGTGTAAGGATAAGAATTGGATGTCAACATTATGCTGGAAACGCGAAATCCTACCAAAAGCGAGGGCCTTTCTATGGGTGGCACTACACAAACGGTGCCTAACATGGGATAGACTGAAGAGATTAGGAATTGCGGGCCCATCAAGGTGCGTATTGTGCAAAAAAGAAGAGGAGACTGCAGATCATCTTCTTCTATCTTGTCCGATGGCAACCGCATGCTGGGACTAGTTGTTCGGAGCATTTGGGATACAAGGCCCAAGACAACAGAAAATTTGTGAGGCTATGAATAGCTGGCCGATACTAAATCAGAACGGCTATTGGCAAAATCTATGGAAACTAGCACCGTCATTAGTTGTATGGCATATTTGAAAGGAAAGAAACAGACGAATCTTCAAGAATCAATCCCTTGAAAGACATAGACTAATTGAAAAAATTCAAATTGCTATAGTGGAAACATCAAATAACCGATTCACATTGTGATCTAACACAAGATTCACACGCTGGGACGAGAAAATCAAGAAAACATGGCCAAGCTTAAAATTACCCAAAGATTTGACAAAGAGTAAAAAAAAGGTGAACAGAAAGGAAGTTAGGTGGAGACCTCCGGAGCGATTAAATTGGAAACTTAACTTTGATGGGGCTGCAAAAGGCAACCCCGGAAAGGCAGGAGCAGGATGTATAATTAGAAACACAGAAGGGCAAGGTATCTGGGCTGCTTCCAAGAATCTAGGTACTTGCACGAATAACATAGCAGAAATGGAGGCACTTGCATTGGGATTGGAAGTCTTCCTACAGAAAGGAATTGATTTGGTAGAAATAGAAGGCGACTCCCAAATCTGCATTCAGGCAATTACATCGGGGAAAACTCCGAATTGGAAACTAATAACTAGATTGAAGTAATCAAATCCCTTCTTGAAAAGCTAAACAATTATACCCTATCACACGTCTATAGGGAAGCTAACAAGGCTGCGGACCTCTTGGCAAATTGCGGTGTGGATCAAGGACCGATAGTGAAAGTGGGCAACGACTTGGAGCAATGGACAGGTTTGCCAACGCTCCTAATCACTGACAATTCTAGCGGATGAAAGATCTCTAAAATCCCTAAAAGCAGCACATAGGGACAGTCGGACGGGATAGCTGACAAGTTTCGAACAGAGTTTGTCCAGTTGCTAGGGGGTTGTGCCTTTCCCACGCTGAAAGTTCAAGCTTTTATAGGTAGCCGAGGGGAAGAAAGAGGTAAGGCGCAGCTCTAAACTCAAAATCTCAAAGGAGGAAAATGGTGTTCAAGTTTGGGGTTAACTGCATCTGTTCGAACAAGACACTACAAATGTAATGTAGGAGAATATTCTCAGTCGGATCTCTACAAGTGATCGAAGCAATCGAACAGATAACTCAGGAGATCCTGCAAGAGGGAAACCACTGGTGTGATGGCAGAATTTATGAGGTTGTTTTATGCTTACTGACAGATGTTATGGGCACCAGAGAAGTTTTGGTGGAGAAACTGGCGGGTTTTGTATTGGTAATCAACATCCATGAAGTGGCAAACGCAATACTGGAAATGCCTGCGGAAGGCTTGGTGAGCTACCTGAAGTATAGCTTCGAGAAAACCGGGGCTGCGGAAGAAGCGAACGAAGAGGAGGTCGAAGCAGGGGAGGAAGGCTCGAGCTGCCCACAGCTCCAAGTCAATGCTACGAGCAGCTTCTTAGGTAATGCCTGGGAGGTATACCGGACTGGCATAATCAACAATGACCTAAACGCCTTCGCAAGGTATGTTCAGAACGAGGATTGGTTCAACAAGCGAAGAATGAAGCACGTAGTGAAACTAGGCTATGCACTGGCAGTAGTATACAGCTATGTAATTGCATAAAAGCTTGAAATATAGTTAGCCGGATAACTTATAGTCCATCAACAGTCGGATATACTGTTGGCATCTATTGCCCTTTTGTAATGTAGGTAGTCGGATATATTATAGCCTAGCATCAGTCGGATATATTGTAGGCATCTATTGCCATTTTGAAACTAATATAATATGGCGCTATCCCCACTGATAGCACTTAATTAAAAAAAATGAGCATATGATATAAAACTAAAATAAATTAAAATAGTAATACACCAAAGGTTCAAGTTTGAACTACAAATTTCAAAATAACAAAGTCACAAAAACATAGTGATAGAAAGTATGAGGCTGCCTCTTATCGGCATCTCCCAACATTGCATTAGAATTGGAGTTTGACTCTAAGTCACTATCGCTATAAGCAGCTACCTCATCTAATGGAACTCCAACCAATCCCTCATGTGTCTCCTCATCAATTTGGGTGACCTCCTCTAGAACAGCATCCCATTGTACAAATGGATTCTATCAATAATCTGAAGTCTGACGATCTTGGAATCGCAAAGCACTATGCATGGCTACTAACTTCTTTGTACGTCTAGAGGTTAACCTATTCCTCTTGATAGAGTGAATGAAGCTATATGTGGACCAATTCCTCTTTGCAGTAGAGAAACTAGCAGCCTATGAAAAGAGGCAAATAGTGAGCATCCTCAACTCTGGTGTATCCTTGCCATGCCATGTCCACCATCCAATAGGATCAGTTTGAGCTAATGTAGCTCTATATATCTTTGCTTCTAGTTTGGTAAATGTTGGACCATGAAGATTAGTAAAGGCAAACCATTGTGTGTGAATTAAACTTGACTCTTCAATTCTATACATCTTTCAAAGGGCCTTCATTAACCATTCTTTCACCTCTTCGTCATCACAAGGAGGCAACCTACTAGCTTTTGGTGCATACCATTTGGGATTTAGAGCAAAGGCTCCCATATGAAGTGAGGTGTTCATAGTGTTCCACTGCCACATAAAAATGGGTTTAATGTGTTGTTCATGTAATCATTAATCCCTCATCAGGAGCCCTATTACAAATTGCTTGCTTTGTTTTTCCAAGCATGTTGTCAAATGTCTCATAAATCTCTCCAAGACTAGTAGAGTCCATATCAACATATCTAATGACATCCACAACAAGTAAAATGAAGGAGAAAATATATCTACTAAGTTACCGATTCGGCTTCGGGTTCAAGGATCCGACTCGTGGGTTCAAGAAAAAAAATTTTGGGGGTTGGATTCATTTTGGGTTCGTTAATACAAAAACATATAAAAATCAGAAATATATACATATTTGCAGCAGTAATTTAGTTTAAAATACACCACCATATTAATAGTCAAATAACATAGCAAAAATACAACACCACTTTCATAGTCAAATATTAAAATATTAGTGATACTCAAATGTCATGATATATATTACAGTTCAAACATAAAAATGTCAAGTGTTTACAATCAGCCATCATTGATCCTTTGATATCTTTGACGAGCTTTTAGGTGAAAGAATTTAGTGTTAGAATGCCCTTCACAAAACTAGGTCATATGAGATTTGAGTCTCTAGTGTTCTTCCTGCTGAGCTTTTTCATGCAACTAAGAGAGGAGAGAATCTCTCTCATGTTTGAGAGCACTAGTAAGGGGCTCAGTTTCTATTTTCTCTTTTGGCCCAAGCCTAAGCAAAAGGGAGTGCTTTGGCATAGTAGAGGAAGAGTAGTCTTTTGACCATTTTCTCAAATTAGTCTTTATTTTGGAGATCTTAAGTTTCTAGATATCTTGAGAATTATTGGAGAGGCACCTAGAGTTCTAGCTATGCTCCACCTATGAAGAGAAACCAAGCAAAAGAGTCCAATTAGCATTATATTTGAACATAATGGGGCCCTTGGTTTTGTTGCACATATTATCTAAAAGAAGTGGCTTGTGATTAGAAATCATGCTCGGATTATTATCAATGATGGTTGATTGCACTACCATATTTAAAGCTCATCAAAGGTCATTGATCGAACCCACAGTCTGGTTTTTGAACCCTCAGTCTGGTTTCTGAACCCTAGTCGAACCCACAAACTAATTTTTGAACCCACAATCAAGATTTCGAACCCTGACCAAACCCACAATGAAAATTTTGACGCCTGCCAGTATTTGTACCGAACCGGACCCGAATGTCGAATTTGTACCGAAGCGGATCGAACCCTAGGTCTAAATTGAGCGAACAGGTAACTTAGAAAAAAAAATTAAAATTTCTTGAAAACCTTCTTCAAATTTGAAAAAACAATTAAGATTCACCCACCTTTGATATATAAATTTTCCTCATGTACCTCTTTCTCTCTCGTCGGTAAAGGTCTATATGTCATGTCCCCTTCTCAGTGACATCTCTCGGAGTAGAGGATTGGCCTATCACACGACCCTCGTAGGCTGATAGACTGGATAGAGGGTCACTTCGGAGCTTGGCTCAGCTTCAGTTAGCAGAGATTGATCAGTAGTCTTTCGTTTTGGATCAATCGGAGACTTTTTGCAGAATTGCTATTTTTAGCACTTCCTGGCAGGCAGAGTGGGACCCTTGCTATTTTTAGCAGTATGGCTTGGGCAGTATTCAGAATCACTTCAGAGTTCGTCAGCATCAAACGGATCAGTCATCGGATGAGTATCGAGGAAGATATTAATATTTAATTGCATTAATTGAATATTAATTATTTAATGATTATAATATAAATTTATAACTTAAGTGATTTCTCATTGAGGGGTGCGCCATCATTGAAGGGGCCAAAATTGACATTTGATTTATATTAAAATATTCAGCTGTGACTATGGAGAAATTAAAAGATTAAAATGTGAATATTTTATTAAAACCCTATTCTTAAGGAAATCGCACTTTTCAGCATAATAGTGGATTTGCCTTGGGTTTTGAGCCATTATGTGATTATTGTGAATTGAAAATTGATCAACTTGATCTGAGCAAGAAGCTTTAGGGTTTCGAGTTCGAATTCCTTGGGGAACGAGCCATCTCCACTGGAAGCAATTCAGAGGGTGTGTAATACCACTTGATTTATTGCAGCAGAGGTTTCTTCATTCTGGAGAAATCACAGAGCTTCAGAAGTTATCTATTTACAGAGTTTCAGAGTATTTTGCATCCAGAGGTCATTCATTCATTTAGGCGCACATATTTGGAGATCTGGAGAGTTTGTGGAGAAGGCCGTACAAATCTTTAATGCTGCTGTACCTGGTCGTACTTGCTGCAGGCCGTACCATGTCATCTTGAGCCGCCTTTGAGCTTGAAGGAGAAATGCCTTATTTATTGGTCTTCTATCTTCCCATCTGGAGGCGCCTACATCCCTGGAACAGTGTGCAAGCTTTGCAAAGAGGGAGAAGCTAATATTGGTGAAGCCGTACCACCATCTGGAAGATTATTTATTGCTGCTACAGAAATCAGGTTTTAATAAAATCATTGTCTTTTCACATTGCATGCAACTGGGTATTTTTGTAATCATTTTAGAGGAGCAAAATAAATATACTGGCATTCTATTTCCATCATTTCCAAAGTCATTTAATTTTTATTGAATTTATTTCAATTATTTGCAAAGTCGTACCATCTCATTTATTGCTCAAAAACTCAAAAACAAGCAAAAAACATCAAAATTCAAAAAAAAAACTCAGAAAATTGTCAGAGACAGAAATAGGGGAAACTTAGGGTTTCTACAGTGGTATCAGAGCTAAATCCTGCCATCCTAAGGGTTTAGCCATCATATGCAGCCAGACGAGCTTGAACCATACAGGTATTATACACGCAGACGTGCCTTGATTGACAGGCAACGGAGTTTGAGTAGGCAGCCAGAAAACATGGCTGACAGGAATGACAGGGCTGACAGAGCAGATATACCTAGAGATCAGGACGATGCCGAGGTTTTAAACACTCTCAGAGACTTACGTGCAGGTCAGCGGCAGTCTAACGATGTGCTACAGCAGTTGGCAGTGGCAATCCAGAGGTTAGGTATACAGAGGAGACCGTCACCACAGCGTGACGATAACAGGAGTGATGCAGGATCTCGGAGAGCACCTAGGACTGTTTCACGGACAGCAGACAGGCCCACTAGGCCTACTTTTGTGAGACAGGAGCCCGATGAGGCTATTGCAGGTGAGGAGCATGAGGAGTTGTTCGTAGATACACTGATGGCAGCGAACGAGGAGTGGGAGTTAGTACCACCTGATGTCAGAGAGAGGATTTCCTTTGACCGATTTGTTACACAGAGGAGAGAATATCGCAGAGGACGACAGGATTGGAGACCTAGACATCAGAACAATGACCTAAAACATGCTACAAACAAACTCAATCTAGCGATGTTCGATGGTAGTGGCAAGGTGACAGCCCAGGCATGGATCAGTAAGTTAGACACATTCCTCACATTACGCCCGATGGCTGAGAGAGATGCTATCCGTTATGCGACACTGCATCTTGAGGGAGTGGCTTACAATTGGTGGCACCACGGTATGGTGACCTTACAGCATGACAAGATCACATCATACCAGGAGTTTGTGGACAGATTGGTTGAGCGGTTTGACAGGAAGGATCCAGAATCCTACTTCAGAGATTTGGCTCAGTTGAGACAGAGTGGCAGTTTGGAGTCCTATATTGGTGACTTTCAGAAGTTATCAGTCATGGTTCTGAACATTTCAGAGAGGCGATTGGTAGTACTCTTCCTCGAGGGTTTGACAGAGCCACTGAGAGGTTGGATCAAAGCCTTTGATCCTCCTTTGCAGGAGGCGATGAAGAAAGCACGAAGCATGGAGTTGGCAGCACCTTCTAGTAGATTTAACTCCCGAGGGTCTTCGTCATTTAGAGATAATAAGGGCTTTAACAGAAATAAGGACAAATCTGATTTTAACAAAGAAAAATCAGACTTTAAAAACAATTCGAAAGGTAAATCAGCAGCACCACCTTTGGATCGTGAGGCCCTTAATGACCTACGCAGGAAGAAGCTTTGCTTCTACTGCAAAGGACCGTATGACGCCAATCACGATTGTCCTCTAAGACCTAAGGGCAAGGCAAATCGAGTGATGTGAGCATATTATGAGGACTCAGAATCAGAAAATTCCAAACAGCAGGAAAGTTCCGAGGATTCAGAGTTAGAGGCTCCAGAGCCTAGAGCTGAGACAGAGCCAGAGCTTCAGATACAGGAGGCACGGCTATCTAGCATTCAGCAGGAGGGCTCATTCAGGATTCGGGGTGTGTTAGCAGGACAGAGGGTCATCTCCCTTCTTGATACAAGAGCCACACATAATTTCATTAATGCTAGGTTTGTTGAGAAACGTGGACTCATCACTGAGGAGTTCGAGGGCATCAGAGTCAAAGTGGCAGATGGATACACTTTGAGATGCGAGCGCATGATTAAGGATCTCCCCTTACGCTTGAACAATTATGAGTTCAAGGCAGATTATTATGTTGTTAACATGGGAGACATTGATTTAGTCTTGGGAATGAAGTGGTTACATTCATTGGAGGAGGTTACACTTTGTCTCAAGGACATGGAGATCCGTTTTGAGGTCGACGGGAAGACTCACATACTTAAGGCAATACAGGACAGCGACCTTAAAACAATTTCCTTTCGCCGAATGGAGCGGCTCATGCGTCATGATATGGTAGAGTGGGCTGCAGAGTGTCATTTAGCACCTTTACAGGAAGGACAGCAAAAGACAGAATATCATCCTGACATTCAGAAGTTGAGAATCAAGCATGACAAGGTGTTCAGTGATATTCCGCCAGGTAGACCTCCAGACAGAGGGATAGAGCACATCATTGAGCTCGAGGAAGGTGCGAAACCCGTTATGATAACTCCTTACAGGCATCCTAAAAGATTGAAGGATGAGATCGAGAAGACAATAAAGGAGTTACTTGCTATGGGTCACATTCGACCAAGCAAATCACCGTTCGCTTCTTCTGTTGTATTGGTGAAGAAGAAGGATGGAACGTTGCGCATGTGCATTGATTACAGGGTCCTGAATAAGAGGACAATCAAGAACCGATACCCGATACCGAGGATTGATGAGCTTATTGATGAGCTCCATGGTGCCTGTTATTTTACTAAGATTGATTTACGGTCGGGGTATCATCAGATCAGAGTCCGTGAGCAGGACATAGAGAAGACAGCCTTCAGATGTCATTGTGGGCACTTCGAGTTCGTAGTGATGCCATTTGGGCTCACTAACGCACCAGCCACTTTTCAGTCCACGATGAATAGGGTTTTTCATGCATTGCTGAGGAGGTTTGTGTTGGTCTTTTTCGATGACATCCTGATTTACAGTCGGACTTGGCAGGAGCACTTGGCTCATTGGGAGACAGTGTTGAGCATCTTGGAGAGGGAGTCCTTGTACGCCAAGGAATCCAAGTGCGACTTGGGAATGACCGAGTTGTTATATCTTGGTCATATTATCAGTGCAGATGGAGTGCGTATGGATCCTGAAAAGATCCGCGCCATTATTGATTGGCCCACACCGGCAAACTTGACACAGTTGAGAGGGTTTCTCGGTTTGTGTGGATTCTACCGTAGGTTCGTGAATGGTTATTCACGACATGCAGCCCCGATGACAAATTTGATGAAAAAGGGGGCATTTGTTTGGACTTCTGAGGCACAGGAGTGTTTTGTGAAGTTCAAGGAGTTGATGACCACATGCCCTGTTTTGGCACTACCCGACTTTACGAAGCCGTTTGAGCTTCAATGTGATGCATCAGGTGAGGGCACTGGTGCGGTGCTTATGCAGGACAAGCACCCGATAGTGTACGAGAGCCGCAAGCTCAGAGGACCCGAGAGATTGTACACCATATATGATAAGGAGATGCTCGCGATTATGCATGCTTTAGCAAAATTTAGATAATACCTTGTTGGCAGCAAATTTTGCATTAAGACTGATCATAACAGTCTGAGACACTTCTTGGGGCAGCGAGATCTCAATGACAGACAGCAGAAGTGGGTCAATAAGTTGCAGGCTTATGACTTTGATATTTCATATATCAAAGGTACACAGAACGTAGTGGCAGATGCACTTTCACGGAGACCGTACTTGAGCACTATGGTTCAGATTTCGGAGGATTGGAGGCATATGATAGTGGCAGAGTATGCCAAGGATAGTTGGGCTTCCAGTATTGTTGAGGGATCAGCAGTTGATACCAGGTACACACTTGTGAATGACTTGATCATTTACAAGCACAGGATATTTCTGATTCCCGGTTCAGAGGTGAAGAACATGGTTATGCGAGCCTTTCATGACATCCCTACAGCAGGACATCCCGGATACTTCAAAACGTACAGGCAGATACGGGAGAGGTTCACATGGAAAGGACTCAAGAGAGATGTTCTTCAGTATGTGCGTGAGTGCCCTGTTTGTCAGCAGAACAAGCAGGAGAACACGTACCCGGCAGGTTTACTACAGCCACTTCCGATTCCTGACAGGAAGTGGGAATGCCTGTCGATGGACTTTATCACGGGCTTGCCTAAAGCCCAAGGGCGTGATTGTATTTATGTAGTTGTGGATCGGCTTACGAAGTATGCCCACTTCTTTCCGATCACCACGACTTACACAGCTACACAGGTAGCAGAGGTGTTCTTTCGTGAGATATTCAGACTTCATGGGTTGCCTCGGAGCATCGTGAGTGACAGAGATAGTCGGTTCCTGAGTAATTTCTGGCAGGAGGTCTTCAGGCTTTGTGGGACCGAGCTTACACCGAGCACCAGTTACCATCCACAGACAGATGGGCAGACGGAGATAGTGAATAAGTGGGTGGAAGGATATCTCAGAAATTATATTGCAGGGCAGCAGAAGGCGTGGGTCAAATGGATACATTTGTGTGAGTATTGCTATAACTCGACATTCCATATGACCATTCAGATGTCACCCTTCATGGCGTTGTACGGGTATGAGGCGCCGAGTTTCCTTGATTTGCTACTGAGCGACAGTAGAGTGCCGAGTGCAGGAGGATGGTTGCAGGAGAGTCAGGACACTATGAGGGCTCTCAAGGAAAATATTGCAAAGGCACAAAATCAGCAGAAGCAGTATGCAGATCAGAAGAGGACGGAGAGGCATTTCGAGGTTGGTGACATGGTTTACCTCATGCTGCAGCCCTACCGTCAGTCCACTCTTAGGAAGAGTGGGTCAGAGAAGCTCAAACCACGTTATTACGGTCCTTTCAGGATCCTGAGGAGAGTTGGCGAGGTGGCTTACGAGCTTGAGCTTCCAGCAGAGAGCAGGGTACACAACGTATTTCATGTATCACGCCTCAAAAAGGCGTTGGGTCATCGTGTGGTACCGTCTGCAGTCTTACCTCCCTTAGATGATGAGGGAAAGTTGATCTTAGTACCTGAGTCCATCCTGGAGTACAGGGAGAGACAGTTGCGTCGGAGGACTATCAGGGAATATTTGGTAAAATGGAGAGATTTGCCGGTTGAGGATGCGACATGGGAGAGCGAGGAGATTCTGCAGCATCCGGCATTGAGATTGCTTGAGGACAAGCAATTTCAGGAGGGGCGGACTGTCATGTCCCCTTCTCAGTGACATCTCTCGGAGTACAGGATTGGCCTATCACACGACCCTCGTAGGCTGATAGACTGGATAGAGGGTCACTTCGGAGCTTGGCTCAGCTTCAGTTAGCAGAGATTGATCAGTAGTCTTTCGTTTTGGCTCAATCGGAGACTTTTTGCAGAATTGCTATTTTTAGCAGTTCCTGGCAGGCAGAGTGGGACCCCTGCTATTTTTAGCAGTATGGCTTGGGCAGTATTCAGAATCACTTCAGAGTTCGTCAGCATCAGACGGATCAGTCATCGGATGAGTATCGAGGAAGATATTAATATTTAATTGCATTAATTAAATATTAATTATTTAATGATTATAATATAAAGTTATAATATTAAATTTATAACTTAAGTGATTTCTCATTGAGGGGTGCGCCATCATTGAAGGGGCCAAAATTGACATTTGATTATATTAAAATATTCAGCTGTGACTATGGAGAAATTAAAAGATTAAAATGTGAATATTTTATTAAAACCCTATTCTTAAGGAAATCGCACTTTTCAGCATAAAGTGGATTTGCCTTGGGTTTTGAGCCATTATGTGATTATTGTGAATTGAAAATTGATCAACTTGATCTGAGCAAGAAGCTTTAGGGTTTCGAGTTCGAATTCCTTGGGGAACGAGCCATCTCCACTGGAAGCAATTCAGAGGGTGTGTAATACCACTTGATTTATTGCAGCAGAGGTTTCTTCATTCTGGAGAAATCACAGAGCTTCAGAAGTTATCTATTTATAGAGTTTCAGAGTATTTTGCATCCAGAGGTCATTCATTCATTTAGGCGCACATATTTGGAGATCTGGAGAGTTTGTGGAGAAGGCCGTACAAATCTTTAATGCTGCTGTACCTGGCCGTACTTGCTGCAGGCCGTACCATGTCATCTTGAGCCGCCTTTGAGCTTGAAGGAGAAACGCCTTATTTATTGGTCTTCTATCTTCCCATCTGGAGGCGCCTACATCCCTGGAACAGTGTGCAAGCTTTGCAAAGAGGGAGAAGCTAATATTGGTGAAGCCGTACCACCATCTGGAAGATTATTTATTGCTGCTACAGAAATCAGGTTTTAATAAAATCATTGTCTTTTCACATTGCATGCAACTGGGTATTTTTGTAATCATTTCAGAGGAGCAAAATAAATATACTGGCATTCTATTTCCATCATTTCCAAAGTCATTTAATTTTTATTGAATTTATTTCAATTATTTGCAAAGTCGTACCATCTCATTTATTGCTCAAAAACTCAAAAACAAGCAAAAAACATCAAAATTCAAAAAAAAAACTCAGAAAATCGTCAGAGACAGAAATAGGGGAAACTTAGGGTTTCTACACTATATCCTGTAGCCTTTGACTTCAAAGAAGAAAGCAACAACCTTCAAAAAGCAACAATGGCAGCTTAGAGGCAAAAATGTTGTTTTACTCACTTGTGTACTTGAAATGAAGCAAAAGAGGTTAATCACCCTCACTTTAGGGTGAAATTAGGTGTTAAGGTACTTTTTTGTTTTTAAAAATATTTAAAAAAATCTTTCTTTCTTTTTTTCTAAGTGGGTGGTTGTAGATATGCCTAGCTTTGACTAGGTTCACCCATGGTCCACCCCGACAACTAGAGATGTTGAGGGCAAACAGAAGGACCCACAGGGTACCCAAGGTGTTCGAGGTGGGGAGAAAGACCCACAAGGAATGTGGGGTAGACAAGGCAAACCGAAAGACCCACAAGGAACCCAAGGTGCCTAGAGAGGCCCCTAAACAAACCACAGGCCATCCCGGCCCCAAACCAAACACGTACAAGTACAAGGGGGCTTTGTCAAACCCTACAACATAGAAAATTTGAGAGTAACTACCATAATTGAATCTTTATTTATATCTTATTATTGAAGTTTGGTCTTTGTTTCTCTTTACACTCTATTTCGCATGAAATAACAATTACAATTTTTCCTTGTTTTTCTGAGTATTTTAGCATTTTTTAATTTGTCATGTTTTTCCCATTTTAAACCTATGTAATTGAATAACATATATACTTCTAGTTTGTTGTTTCATTGCCATGTAAATATAATGCTACTACAATTGTATCTCCAAGAATCCTTGACCTTGAACCCATGGAAAGATCTCTTCACAAGCAATGCCACTCAGCTCCAAGACTTAATCAATTTTGAAGAAACCAACTTCATGAGGAAGGTGATGGTACATTCCCATGCTTAAAACAGTCTTGTAAGGGCTATGAACCATGCAGTAAATTATTCACTGCCACCTTGCAATTACCTCAAGCAATCTCAAGAAGAATATTCCATTACAAAGATTTATTGTGATGCATAAGCAGGCAGTTGTGGTATGATTTTCATGACACATGCAAATTGGCTATGGATAGGACACATTGGAGGCAGAAGTTCTTGTCTTCTCCAAACCTACTTTTTAAACCCACAATTTTTAGTTTAAGTTGCTTTAAATTAGAACCAACGTAACTTACTCATTAATAAATAAGCATGAACATGCATTCCAAAAGTGTGCCCATTTCCCTCATTGCCTCCTTCCAATGTCATTAGACCCAATGGAGACACGTGTTAATTGTTAGATTTAATTGAATGAAATGCAAGCTTAAACGACAATAAAATGAAAACTTTAAACTTTGCCTTATTACCTAATGCATATAGATATACAAATGGGGAAAGCTAAATCATGATGATGCTAATCTTTATGTAAAATGCCTAATTGTCGATAATAAATTTGATTGCCTATGTTTTCTCTAGAGACGCATACATGTATTTGTTGGAAGCTTTGCAACATGAGCATGAAGTATGGATGATTGTGTTGGTTGTTCCTATGTTGTCATTGATGTCAACATGGTAATAACTACATGGTGATAACTGTATGGGAAGTTTGCTTGGTTTACCGGAAATTGTTCTTTGTCGGTAATACTCCTTTGTGATGGATTAGTATGTTGGTATTTGAGTCTGGAACTCATCACAAGATTTGATATGACTCTGATCTCTTAACCATGTTTTATTGACTCATTCAGACAGCTATATCCTACATCTTGAGACGTCTTTTGCTATGAACAGAAAGTTATCTCTGACGGAGTTTAACTCTGTATCTTGTTATGTGTAAGGTATACTATGTGGGAGACTCCGCATTCTACTAATGTGAACATTCTTATACTGCAATTTTGCTGATAGTCTCTTTACTAGTAGTATGATGGGAAATTAATGTGTTCTCAGATTCGGAAGGTGTTTGCTTTGAGGATTAATTGTTGGTTTGGAGAATTGTGGTTTAGTCTTGGCCGACTCAGTGAATGTAATATATTATGAAGACTAACGGCCGACTTGGCATAACGCACATCGATAGAATGTTCAAATCTTATACAGTGCCAATGGAGAAAGGTTTTGAATATTTTGTGTTCATCCAATTAGGCCGACCTAATTGATGAATAAGATATACTTGTATATATATAAGATAGAAGCAAGCAAAAAAGAAGAGAGAGATATGTGGGTGCATGTGTATGAACAAGAAAGCGAGAAGGAGAAGTGAATGTGTACAAAGGAGAAGATCAAAGCCTAAATGCTTTATCAGTAATACAGATTTGTTGAGTGAAGCAATACTTATATTTTGAGCTTCAGTGGAACTGAACGTTGCACATTGAAGGTGAATTCCATCAATTCATTATTCTGGCAGTGAGCCATCTTTTGTACTCAGGTTGTGAGCCTTTTAAGGATAGTGAGTCCTGGCAATGAGCCCTATAATATTTTTGTTGAAATCTGGTAGCTTCGGTCAGAGATCAACTGATATATATATATATATATATGTCTTGATTATGATTGATTGTCGGCCTTGCTTAATCGGAGGGATGTCAATCGAAAAGTCGCGTCTTTTCTCAAACATATATATAAGAGTCTTGATCTTCAAAGTAGAATATAGAAATCAAAATGTTCTGCTCTTGTAGATTGAATCTCTCCAGAAAGATATTAAGACTTGTCTATCTTGATTGATCCTCAACAATTTTGTATCTAGATATAATATATTGTGAGTTAACCCTCACCGTGGTTTTTCCCATTCTTGGTTTTCCACGTAAAAATCCTAGTGTTCATGTGTATGATTGCTTTGTCTTGTTTCTATGTTCTCTCTTGCTGATTCAGTCAAAATTTTGATAATGGTGAAGTGGATTATACTATCAGTTTGTAGACAACTGATTCACCCCCCCTCTCAGTATTTCGGATGTTCAACAATTGGTATCAGAGCTTGGTTCCTCAAAAGAAACCTAATAGCTTGAGGAAGGTCCCAGAATTTGAACATGAGAAATTTTTTCCTCCGAAAATAGTCCCTGCCGAATTTTCAAAACAAATAGAAGCCTTGAAGAACAAGTTGATAAAAGCAAATGAGCATATTGAAAAGCTACAAAGCACAAGTATAGTTGCATGCGATCTGTTGACTGAAGGAGAAGAAATCATCACTAGCCTGTTGGAACAATTGGATGAGAAGAAAAGAATTGAAGAATGTTAGGAAATTGAAATTCAAAAGAAGATGGATGAATGCACAAAGCTTGAATTAGAAGCAAAAATCCGGAAATCTAATCTAGAAAGGAAAAAGAGTTTTGAAGACAAATTTAAGATAAGCTCTGCAATGCTTGATGAGTTGATTACCTCTCAAAGGCCGGAAATGGATAAGAGCGGTTTAGGGTTTGAAAAAGGTCAGAGTTCTAAAGCGAAGCAATTCACTGGTAAGAAGACGTGGTACAAAGATAAACTAGTCAAGGAGCGAAGAAGCAATTCCGGAAAAACTCTTGTCAAACAACATGATGCAAAATGGTATTTATACTTCAATGGTGTTTGTCATTCCTGCAAGAAATTTGGTCATAAGGCAAAGGACTACAAAAGTAATGTAAATGATTCTAAGGACAAGAAGAATGGATATAAAAATAGTATATTGGATAAAATGGAAAACGGAAAGAAGAATGTTACTTGCTGTAAGTGCAGAAAATCGGAACATCCTAGTAGTAACAGCGAAAGCAAGAACATCTATCCGGCAAAGAAGAATGATCAAACCTTTGATCCGGGAAAGGAAAGAAAAGAAATGGAAAGAATTTGGAGAAAGGAATCATAGGTCTTATCTGTGCCGACCTCAATATAGATACTCCCGTCAATCTCTAAATAATAGCAGTGGCTAAGGGGGAGCTATCATCAAAAAATCTAATAAACCCCTCATTGGTACTTATATCATATCATGACAGAATATATTTAATGCAGTAACAAGATTAAGTTATTTTATCAGTTGCATGTGTGAAGAATGAGGTCTGCAGAATTTGAAAGAATGGAGGCGTACAAAGTTTTCGAGGCAATCTACCTGCAAGTTGTGTTAGTTTTTTAGGATCAGAAAAGAAAGCAATCAAAAAATGCAACACATAAGACAATGAACACCACAAGATACCCTAGGAAAACCCTCCAACTCGAGGGGAAAAAACCCAGCAAATATATCGCTTATATATGTTAGGAGTAAGAACAGAAATCTGCTTACAACTCAGGCCCAACACAAAGCCGAATTTGATACAATGAATAATAGCACCTCTCCTAGATGCGAAGATATAGAATATGTTTCTCCTTCAGATCAATCTGCTGCTACAGAATGATGATCTGCTGTTATAAAATGATGATCTGCTATTACAAAATGATTTGTTGCTCAAGATCATGATTTGCTGCTCAAGATAATGATCTACTACACAAGTGCGAACTTCTCCAAGGAGTGCGAATATAGTGAATGAACTTGATGATCAAATGAGATGATCATCACCTTGTATTTTCGCAAAATGATGTGACCCTTGAAGTAGGTTGGCCTCATAAAGAATTGTCAAATAATATATAATAAATATTATTTCTTTAGGTCGGCCCCATAATAATTAAATGTTATATTATATTACCAAGTGAAGCGCCTCTTCACTTTAATTATCTCAATAAAATAAATAGCCGATAGGCTATATGCAATTTTATGTCTTGACCAGACTGGAAGAATGAACCCAAAGCTGCAATAACTTCAACAAGTTGAAACATTTATTGCAAAATCATTCGGAATGAAAGGAATAAGTTCAGATAAAATTAAAGGCCTATGTATTTTCGGAGAAGTGTGCAAAGGAAGATTAGAAGGGAATTCAGAGTTTCAAAATTTGAAGAAGATAATAGATGAATTCGAAGTGTGCTCCGGAAACAAGACGTCTATACATTTCTTGTTGACATTTTCAGAGGTATTCCTATTGCACAATCTTTCATTTTTATTGATGGATAATTCAAAGATTGTGAATTGTGCGGATAAAGCTAGGTTGAAGAAATATATGAGGAATGTGTCGAAAGAATCTTTTGGTGCATTCTCTTACATCCCTCCGAGAGTGTTTCCTACAGAAGATATCTATGCATTTGTTTACAGTAAGATTGAAGAAATGTCGTCAATTTAGTTGAATGTGCTTTGGGAAAACGAATTGAAAGAGAATCATGATGCCTACAGAGTATTAGTTGAGAAAAAGTTTGTTTGGAGGAAAGTTCCTTTGTTTGAATTTGAGAAGAAGTATATTCGAATGGTATTGAGCAGAATTCATGATGAATTGTTGTGGATTGATGAAGCACATCTAGTCACCAGAGAAGCAATTAGAGATGTAATTGCTTTATGTTCCTCCAGACCAGTTCCTAAACTGAAAACTATGAATGAGAAAAAAATAACTGAGGTTACAGGTGCGAGTTCTAAAGGAAAAGAGATTGGTTTGAGATCGATTGTTGATCCGGTAATAAGGTATGCTGCCATGGTCATTAGCCATAAAGTTTGTAACCCTAACAATGACTATAGTTTCTACTATTGCAGTGAATATTGTTGTTGATATGGTAATAAGAGGTATGGAATATGACTTGTGTGAACTGCTTCGCATACATCTTTTGAAGAATTTAAAGGAGATCAAGAAGAGCAAAAAGAATACTTTTCGGTATGGCAATTTGTTTGTTTGTCTACTCTTTTACTTTTTGAAAGACTTACCAGTAATAGGAAGATTAGAATGGTCAAATTCAGAGCCTATTGCTTATCAGATCAGGAACTCGTGATAAATCTTGGTAGTTTGGATGCACAAGAATTTGCCCTTGCTGCATTCTTTGGAACATTTCAGATGAGGGTGAACAAAAGGTCTAGGATTCCAGTAAGTATTATGGAAAGGTACTCGGGAAGCATAAATTTTCTTGTGTCTACAGAATTCTATCACATAGAAGCAGTTGAATCAAGGTTAGTTTGGATATCTGATTTGGATTATGAAATGTTAGAAGCTGAAATTGATATATATGCTAAATTCTCTTGGAAAGCCCTAAGTCTCTCAATGAAGAAAGTACCTCCGATAACGTGACCGAAAAAGGAAAGAAGAGGAAGAGTGTAGTGAAGCTAGAAGGTGCAGAAAAAAGTAAGCCTGAACATGAGCATGAAAGAATGAATATTTAGACAGCTCTGGAAGATTTGCAAAAGGTTATTCCTAATGCTAATTTTGATTCATCTATTTCTGTTGTGGAGAATCTCTGTGGCATGATTAATTCTTTGAAAGTCTACATCACCAGACTTGAAATGTCTGTTGGAATTAGGTCTGATGAAGAAAATTTGAATGATATCAAAGGAAAATGTGTGAATGCACACGATCGAGTAATGAAGGAATTGGAGAGTGTACAAGGTTGTGAAAAAGAGACACAGGAACTACTTTCCTTTTGTCTAGATTGGTCTGGCAATACATTGAATATGAGAAATGAGATAAGGATGAGTGAGTCTCGACTGAGCACTCAAGCAGATACATACAAATTAGCAAAAGATAAAGATAATCAGAGGTGGTCCCACATTGTGCAGCTTCAGGACAAATTTTTCTCTCTGCAGGATCAAAGGACAGATGTTATCAAGAAGTTCGTAGCACTCAGAGACATGATTAAACTCAGACACACTTTTGTTTTTTGTGCTCTTGGCTATCTTGGTGAATTATCAGAGATCAATCTTAATCCCAATACTTTAACAGATGGTATAGAGTCTCTAACTAAACTTGAGCTATTTTACAAGACTCTAGTCAGTGCAAAAGGTTCATGGGAAAAAGGTAAAGCGTCATGGAAGGCTATCCTGGAGAGTCTCAAAGGTTCTTCTTCAGGTTAATTCAAGGATGTGTTCATATCTTTTTTATTACTTTTTAATGCATATGTACATTTATGCTGGACCCCTTCTGTTGTCATTGATGTCAAAGGGGGAGAGATAAAGAGCTGCAGACATAAAGAGTCGGAGGAAAAACTTTTTGTGAAGAACAATTTTGATAGGGGGAGTAGTCAAAACATTCAGTGTAGTATACTTGAAATGTTTTTGTCATGCATGTTGCCATCAATGCCAAAGGGGGAGATTGTTGGAAGATTTGCAACATGAGCATGAAGTATGGATGATTGTGTTGGTTGTGTTGGCGTTCCAAATCGCACCTCTGGAATGCGCTTTGGAAACGGACAGCTATGTGCAATAAACTGCTCTTCGAATTAGGAGGGGAAGCTCCCTCTTTTGCTGAGTTGCATAAAGAAAGTAAACTAAACTTAATTTCGCCTATCTTTTTGGTTCAGCTATGAGAACACAAGGTTATAGAACACTAGATGTTGTAGCTGAGGTTTTCCCTTTAATGAAACTTGACAACTACAACTTAACTTACGCTAAAACGTTTCTATCCTCTCAAGTAAACGCAGAGCAAGAGAGTTTAGAATGGACGAGGTTGATTTTCTGACAAAGATACTTGAATAAACTTTCTTCAACATACATCTACTAAATTTCAATGCAGGCTAAAAAAGGAGATCATAAAAGTATTACACAAATAACAGAAATATGAGACTTTATTTCAAGGGCAGCAAAGCAAGCTTCAAGATTTTATTTCCTCACACTTCTAGCACAAAACAATAAATGGAAATTTGAGATTTTTATATCAGGGCAACAAAGCACGCTCAGGATTTTATTTACTCAAACTTCTGGCACAAATATTACAATTTTGAGACAGCAAGTTGTAGCAAAATACTTGCAACATGCGATCAACCAGATTACAATTGACACATAACATATGCACTAAACAAGGATTCGCAGCTAAGAAGGCATGCAAACTTGCTCTTTACACAAAGTGAACTGACACTAAAAGATAACAAACATGAAGGCATAAGCTCAGCGATTCTGTTATCACAAGCACGGTTAAACTAAAATGAGCAAAGACTGCTCTTATTTATAACTAAGCAGAGTAGGGAACCCTAAAATCTCCTTGCTTTTACAACTACTGCTTGCCAACATGAAAGCTTTATTTCTAATCCTAGAAAAGATAAAACATCTAAAACCTAGAAAGCATCTAAAAATGGAAAGTGCCAACTCGTTAAAACTATTTTCTTTCTATCCTCAAAGAATGGATAAGGATTGAGATAAGAATAGAAAGAAAGCGTGGAAGAAGCTTCTAGAAGAAAGCTAATTTAAATCTCGATCACATCCGCTAAAAAGCGGGCAACTTCATCTGTGATGGGAGTGTTGATACTATTAATAGAAAAATGCCACTTTTCCAAGATTTCTTTGCCATCCTCAATAGATCTCAAGAAATCTTCACTCTCATTAGCCGCTTTCTCAAACTATGCTGACATCATGGAAATCATCTTCATTCTTCCAACACTACCATTGCTGCCATGCAAGATACTCTGAAACTTTGTTTGGACTACGTCAAGCCCAATGTATGAACCATCCTCAAGGCAATACTGACAAGGAATTGTTGCAACAAATTCTCTGATGAACTTAAGAGTATTAATGACTCTTTGCTTATACACTGCAAACTCCTCAGATATTCTAACATATGTATTTACCTTGAAAAGGTGACCTTCTTTCCACTCCAGGATCTGTCTTTTGTGTTCTCTTGCCATTGTAGAGCCATAAGCCATCTTTAAATCTGCAATTATGATTTCATGCATAGGCTTGAATTCGGCTATCAACTGCTCAAAATCCTAGATACCTTGACATAAGTCATGAGCTTTGTATCTCAGCTGGAAGACCTATGCTAATATCTCTTTTCCTCTGATGATGAACTCTTCAATCCATTCCTGAGTTTGTTTTCCACAAATAACCAACTGCCTCAACTGTTGCTGATCAGCTGGTGTTTCTAAAACTTGTGGCAGCAAGTGTGTTGTTTGTGAGGTGCCTTGAATAAGATTTGATATATACAACCGGAGTTGACGATTTTCAGCCTTGAGGGCTGCCTTGTCTTCTCCATCCTTTTGCACTCTTTCTTGAATATTTTCAGTTACCATCTTAAACAAACTCATATCAGCATGTCGTGTACTTTTACCAAGGTTTGCTTTGACCATTATGAAATCATCAACATCCACTTCATCCCTGATTTTATCTTCAAGAGGCGTAGCTATCTCCATGACCATTTCACCCTCAAGATTCCTCTCAAAAAGTATTTGTTTCTTGGCCTTCTTCTTGGGTGCTTCCTAATATATACTAAGGTCATCAACATTCACCTGATACAAAGGCCTTCTTCTCGTCCTTCCCAAGGAGCTCTCAAGCCAAGATGTGGTATCCCTACTAACATCCAAGGGAGGAATAATTGCAACATCGGCCTCTATCTCCTCGTCTTCCAAATCAATGTGAATTGGCGAAGACTTAGGAGATGGTAAAGGGTCTTGTATCGAAGGCTCATCTTGTACTTCTTCTTGAAGTATGGGCTCAAGTGGAGGAACTTCTGTTTCAGTTGTAGGCTGCTCCTGCATGACAATGCTTGTGTAGTCCAACCTCCTCTTTGCACTCTTTTTTGATCTACTGCCCTTTATAACCTCTTGAGACTGAACTTTTCCTTTCATCTTCGTTTGAGATCTCGAAGAAGAGGGAAGAGATGAATGTTTTTTTGGCGGCTCTGCTACCGGAATGGACTCCCTCCTTTTGAGGATTAAGAAAGTCTTGTTGTACTCTACCACTTGTCGTGTCCTTTCTTCCACTGTAATGCATTCTTTGTTAGCCCAGTTGACCTGTGGAAGAGGTTGTTGTTCAACCTAATTTCTAGTATAGGCTGGGAGAAATACATCCCCGTCATCATCTGATAACCCTTCAATGTCTTCAGATAAACAATCTTTCATTTGGTGAAGCGTGAGCCTACTATTACCTCGCCTTCGCACCTCGTACTCATCTCTATAGTTAGCCCAAAAGTCTTCAAGTGCGGGCACATGAGCATAGTTCTGACCAAGTCGAGATGCATAGACACCATGGGGATCATATGATCGTCTCTCGCTGAAAGGCTTGAGACCAAGTTTATCTAACTCATTACCCATTATTTTAGTGTCTGTGGATGATCTACACCTATAAATACCTAAAGCAAAAGGAAGTTGAAGGCTGGTTTCTTTTGTTGCACAGGCGAGTGTGAACATCTGATACTTGTCTGAGAAATTCCATACACACGACTTCATCTGATGGATACCTTGGTAACATAAGAGGAGCTCCTGAATAGCTGTACACCCTTAGGTAAGTAAAAGTGGCAAACTGAATAAACCAATCAGCCCATTCTGACATTGCTGCCCTGGCAATAGATGAGATGTGAACATGTAGCTCGTTGTCCAAGTCACGCACTGTGTAAATTAAGAATGCTTCATTCACTCTTTTGTAATGATGTAATGCCACAGTGAACTCCAACTAAGTGTAGTAATTGTAGACATGTTGAACATTTAAAGAACCCTTCGTGTTTAACCCTCTGAATTTACCCTGATAGGCAACCAGGTAGACTAGGTAGGAGACCATGTGGAATGCATGTCTATTTAAATATTCAGTTATTTGATGGTGAAGGCAATCACTAATTAAAGTAGGCAAATCACAGAACTCTGTCTTCTTCATGATATGAGGTATCACGTAGAACATCCAAGGCTGAAACTTCGTTGCATCCGCTTGACCAATAATCCGGTTGAGTAGGATGATTATTATAGCAAATTCATCCTTGAACTCTCCTCTCCCGACGTTCTTTGGCAATGTACTGTATTTATCTTTCAGCCACCTATGTGCAATCTTGTTGCTATATTTTTCTTGATGCTCTTCCCATATCCTTTCACATTCTTCTATATTGATGGTAACACTTTCAGGCCATGGTGGGATGGAGAAGCATTTCTCAATCATGTCTGGCTTTAAGCTACATATGACTCTTCCATCAACTGACTGGATTTCCCTTGTGGCTGGATTATAATGCTTGATACAAGCAATTATGAATTCTAAGCTCTATATTGAGAAAGGTATGGATGCTGCTGTGAGAAGACCTGAATGGCCAAGATGCCTGATGGTGGTGTTGCCTGCATCTTCCAAGACGTAGATTGAATACTGGCTTGATATGGTGTAAGTCAGTCTCGGCTGTTTCTATGAAATCATGGTACAGTGCTTATTTGGTCTTGAACTCTGTAGGAATGTACTCCATTCTGCAAAACTTGAAGATTGACAGTAAACACACCTAGGTTCTAACAAGTTTTGACAAACTTTCTAATTTTAGCTTTGCTGATTTTTTTTCGTCAAATGGATGAAATTTTGAAATTTTTTCTAAGATATGGGTTTTGATTAGAATTTTGTTACAAGCCAACCCAGATCGTCCGTTTTTTAAAATTTGAAGTGAAGATTGAAAAAGCAACAAACCCTAATTTTCTTCCAAAAAAGCAGAAAAAGCTGGCATCTGGGTATTGTTCATGAGCATATTTTGGACGAACCCAGTTGATCAAATTTTGCAAACCTTGGCTTTTGACTAAAAAAGCAACCACTATAAGTTTCTCTGAAAAAGCTGTGATATGGATTTTGCCTAGAAGAAGGTTTAGTATAGACCCAGAAGATTAGAAATGGAAGATTTTGAAGTTTTTTTTGACATGCAAAACAAAAAGCAACTGCTGCAACCTTGAGGAAATCCTTCAACAATTTGTCCAAAAGATAGAACAAATATGAACCAGCTTGTTGAAAATTGATAATAATGGCCTTCTTCTTCACAAATTTGATGTTCTTGATGAAGAAATATGAAAAAGCAAGCCTTCTTTGAGTGCTGATCTGAAAATTTATGTAAAACCAGCAAGTTCAGGTTCTTGAATCTTGAAAAATATAGGTTTGAAGTTGTTGCTCTATTTCTCCTTTAAGACACCTGCAAGAACATATGAAAAAATAATACATAGAGATGTCCTTAAATAAGTTTTTGCTTTGAGAAACAACTCTCAAACTCTAATTTTGAAAACCCTAAATTTAGCTCATGAAATGAACTAAGGCGTTTTTTCCTTTCTTTGAAATTTTGAAATTTCCAAAAATTTCACTAAGGCATGAGAATATGGGCGCCCTTTTTGAGGTATGGCACCCAGTCTCCCCAGACTTATCCAAATTTTCACCACTTTCACCTTCTACTCAATTTTCAACCCTAATTTGACTCTGTCTCCTGACTTCCAGATTGATCCGACGAACAAACTGAACATTTTATTACGGAGCCTGATCGAATTTGACGACATTGTTTTGGAGACGTCATTTGTCAAAAACTTCATTTGACCCTTCGAATTGTCAGGTGCCTATCTCTAACAGGGGTGCCCATTTTCTCCTGTGTTAGCCATTTTCATGATTTTCAAACCTTGCTTGTCTTGTGACCTTCAGATGAATTCACAATTCCAAGCGTTGTACTGATCGGACTAACTGGCTAATAGATTCACTGGATAGCTAATAAGATTCTGGAAAGGGTCTTCTGGATACCTGATCTCCGAAAACTGACTTCTGATGGCTCTAAACCATAAGCACCCTTCTCCTTCAAGGGCGCCCATCTCTTCCAGACTTAGTCGTTTTAACTGTTTTTCACCTTCAGAGTTCCAAAACATCTCTCTCTGTGACCTCTGTTTGACTTGGATTTGCTGACGGCTGGGTGATCTGATGAGCTGACGAAGACATTCACTGCGAAGCTGGCAGGAAACTGAAGGGATTGATCATACTTACAAACCCTAACTGCGAGATTAGGTCATCTAAAAAGCTAGGCGCCCCTGGCCACCTAGGGCGCCTAGAGTCACCAGACTTAGAAAAAAATTCATCACTCACAATTTTGCATTTTGTCTCCAGCGTGAAATGCCTCTGTTTGATCTGATATTCCGGATGATTGCGTGATCGAATGATCATGCTGACTGATTCGCTGCAGAGCCAAGAAGATTCTGAGTAACATTGGCCTGGAAGCAGAAACCCTAATTCTGACTTTTAACATCTTGAAAAGTTGGGCGCCTTTCTCCTTCAAGGGCGCCCATGGCTAGCAGAGTTAGAAAAATTTATGAACTTCTCAACTTTTTTCCTCGTTTAACGTGCTTTCCTTGTCTTTGACTACCGGAACGGAAAAGTTTCTAAGGCATTGAAGTATGGGCGTCTCTTCTTGACTGGGGCGCCTGAAGTCTCCAGACTTAGACAGAATTTTGCATTTTTCCAATTTTCAATCTCCTTTGTTTGTTCCTCGTTCTTTGTGCACGTTACTCGTTGACAGCCTTTGTTTGATGCTCGAACGTCTGATTCTGACAACTGGCAGCTGACTGACCTCCATTGATGACCTTGGATCTCCGGAAAAGCTTCTAAAAAAGCAAAATAGACCCAGTAAGGTAAAACTGATCTTTTTGTGATTTTGATTGCACCAGCCTGATGAGGAAGTATTTTGAGCCAATCAAAATCAATCTTAACCCTAGAGGCCAATCTTTCTATTTTTAGAAATTTTCTATTTTTAGAAAATTTTACAAGTATCCGTTCCTTGAGAAACCCAAAAAAACCCAAAAAAAGTTTGTATTTTTAGAAAATTGCTAAGAATAGGAATTTTCCTAAACTTTAGGGATGAAAAACTGAAGTCTGGGTATTGTTGGTTTGATTGTTCTGAACCGACCCAAATTGTCAAATTTTGAAATTTTCAAGTTTTTGACCCCCAAGCAAGACATGCAAACCCCAATTTTGACCTTTTTTGACAAATTTAATAGTATTTTGACTCATTTCTTCAAAAATGCCTAAGTGTAGTGAAAATTTAATTTGGGGTACAACAGGTTGTTCCTATGTTGTCATTGATATCAACATGGTAATACCTACATGGTGATAACTGTATGGGAAGTTTGTTTGGTTTACCGGAAGTTGTTCTCCGTCGGTAATACTCCTTTGTGATGGATCAGTATGTTGTATTTGAGTTTGGAACTCATCACAAGATCTAATATGACTCTGATCTCTTAACCATGTTTTATTGAGTCATTCGGACAGCTATATCCTGGATCTTGAGACGTCTTTTGCTATGAACAGAAAGTTATCTCTGACAGAGTTTAACTTTGTATCTTGTTCTATGTGAGGTATACTGTGTGGAAGACTCCGCATTCTACAAAGGCAAACATTCTTATACTGCAGTTTTGCTGATAGTCTCTTTACTGGTAGTATGATGGGAAATTAATGTGTTCTCAGATTCAGAAGGTGTTTGCTTTGAGGATTAATTGTTGGTTTGGAGAATTGTGGTTTAGTCTTGGCCGACTCAACGAATGCAATATATTATGAAGACTAACAGCCGACTTGGCATAACGCACTACATGGATAAAATGTTCAAATCTCATACGGTGCCGACAAAGAAAGGTTTTGATTAGTTTGTGTTCATCCAATTAGGCCAACCTAATTGATGAATAAGATATACTTGTATATATATAAGATAGAAGCAAGCGAAAAAGAAGAGAGATATATGTGGGTGCATGTGTATGAACAAGAAAGCGAGAAGGAGAAGTGAATGTGTACAAAGGAGAAGATCAGAGCCTAAATGCTTTATTAGTAATACAGATTTGTTGAGTGATGCAGTACTTATATTCTGAGCTTCAGTGGAACTGAACCCTGCACATTGAAGGCGTATTCCATCAGTTCATTATATCTTGGCAATGAGCCATCTTTTGTACTCAGGCTGTGAGCCTTTTAAGGACAGTTAGTCCTAGCAGTGAGCCCCATAATATTTTGTATCCAGATATAATATATTGTGAGTTCACCCTCACTGTGGTTTTTCCCATTCTGGGTTTTCCACGTAAAAATCTTGGTGTTCATATGTATGATTGCTTTGTCTTGTTTCTATTTTCTCTCTTGCTGATTCAGTCAAAATTGTGATAATGGTGAAGTGGATTTTATTATCAATTTGTTGATTCACACCCGCCGCCCCTCCCCCCCTGCTCCTCTCAATATTCCGGATGTCAATAGTATTAAGGAAATACATCAAATAATGCAATGCAAGAATACTACGCAAACATAGTGGACAAATATAATCATGTCAAGCATACAAATTGCTCGAATAGCATGTGTTCTCAGTATTGTGCATACTATAATTATAGTACACATATTTATGCTAATGCTGTTCCATTAGCTTTAATAATAGTGCATCAATATCAAGGAACACAAATGTATGATCCTCGATACAACCTTCAATTTTATCCCAGGTATATGAATGGGTAAAGCTAGATCATGATGATGCTAGTCTTTATATAAAATAGCTTTTGCCAATACTAAATTTTCTTATGTTTTATAGATATGTATACATGTCCTGAGGAAACACATTAAATAGATCAATGCAAGGATAACTAAACAAACATAAGATATAAATACAATCATGTGAAGCATACAAGTTCCTTGAAAAGTTTTATGATTATCTTATGTGTTCCCGGTATTCTGCAAACTGCAATTACACAACACATATATTTATGCTAATATTGTTCCATTAGCTTTTGAAATAGCATCAATATCAAGGAGACAGACCTGCAATCCTGGGTGCAACCTTCTAGTTTATCCAAACCATAAATGCAACAAAATTGAGAATTGGTGTTTACTAACGTGACAGATTCTTCTATGCCTTATGATCCTCTATGGGGTATACATAAATGATTAAATAAACTGTAAAACATGATATCAATAAACAAATATATCCACATTTTGATTTAACCTAAATAAGTAAATTGTAGCCTTATCTTACAGACAAGAATACTTACAGGTCTGGAAGAGTAATAGGAACAAGAAACCACTTGTCAGCTTCATAAGTAGAAACATTTTCAAACTCGGCCATTTCAACAGAACTTTCAACTATTTTATCTATCCATATTGCAATTAACTCAAACCCTGCACCAACCAATAATTCACAGTTTGTCCCAAATTAAAAAAATTGAAATGATAAGCTGTGCAGAATGCATAATCTAATCATCTTTCTACAAATGAGCATTTCAAGTTCAACAATATAGAAAGCAATAAGAACTTAGATTTTAAGACAGCATATGGCTCAATCAATATACCAAACAGTACAATTCAAATAACTATAAAATTATAGGGAATTCCGGATGGACAATTAGAATCAATCTGTTACAACCAATCTATGCCATGGCTTAAAGGGAACCTTGTACCCATATTACAAGCATCTGCACCCATCTTTCCAGTATAATTCCATAGTGAGTGGAACAAGCACTTAGGTCATTATAATAACTCCACCAAGATTTATCAAAAAGATCAATGTGACCTCACTTTTAAACAACCCTTTCCCAGATGAAAAAGCCTACCTAAAAGGTGGTAGAGAAACTTTGATACAAGCCAAACCCAAAAAATGGTTAAAGATAGCAATCGAGAGAGAGAGAGAGAGAGAATTTTGCCATGTAACACATGAAAAGATAATGGACAAAAATAAATGGATGCAATTACATAAAGGAATAGCAAGGAAAAACAACATGATTACACATATATTTGAAATAATCAAATCTCCTTGATAGGTTTTAATTATTCAGGTTAATTTGTTGCCTCTCTTGCTTTGTGCTTTATATACATTTCCTTGCACTCCCTTTATTTGATATTCATTACTAGTGGACGTTAATGATAGTTATATTTTCACTTTAGTCGTCCATTAGTGTAACCGCAAGACACCACCCATAAGTATCTGACTTTGGTATGGCATCCCAGGACCCAGCCAACAGATTCAATAATAAAGGAAGTAGTGAGCAAATGAATTGATGGTGATCATAAAGCCAAACACACTCAAAAAAATAAGTGTTATTTCTTTAGAACACACCAAAGTGATGTGGTTAGGCAATCACATATTTTCTTTTAATAATACAGCAGCACTACTATCAAGAAATTACAAAAATAAAAGGAATTCTACCATGGCTTAAACAAGCAGAAAGATTTCCCAAATAAAACTTCTGAAGAATAGGATGGAACATTTAACAAAACTACAACAAGCAAAAACTGCAAACAGTCATCTGATCAAGAATGCGGTTTCATGCTTTTTTCATGTCTAACTCAGTTTCCTATATTCAACATAGTTTTCTTTGGACATAAATCTTTCTAAGATCAATAACCTTGTAGAAATCTGGTTCCTGGAGTGAGTCACTTCATTTTGTGCATGAATATAAGAACTATAATAAAACCTGTGATTTCAAAAACTGTTATAATGACCTCTGCTAATTAATAAACAGAAATATCCATACCCTTAACTGGGTCTTCAGCAGAATACCACTCAGACCACGGAAAGTCATCATCCCATTGTCTTTTGTTGAATAAGTCAGTTTCAGCAGTTGTACTAGTTTCTGTACTTCCAGACTGATTCGACCCATGCTGCTCAAATTCATATCCCGTCACAGGTGTCCTATATTTCAATCTCATTGTGTAATGAACTTGGAAAAATGGTGTGAAAAACTCTGTTGAAGCCACTGACTGTAAGCAGCACAAACAAAGAACAATGACAAACATGTGACAATAGAGTTTAGAGATCAATCATCATGCATATCATATGCCATGTTAAAACCTTATGTACTTTAACCATAATAGCCAGCATCCATACAACAAGGGCAAGAAATGCCACTCCAAGCTTTAAGACAATAACAAAATTTGACTCGGTGAATTCAAAATCCATGACAATTGCACATTACATAAATATTCACCATCAGGAGGATAATTAGCAACAAGCCTAAAGATTCATTGCACCAGAACTGTCAATATTAGATTTGAATTAACAACTGCAGACAACTGTAAACAGCATATAGTTAGTGCATATGGAGTGGATCCAGCAGGCAAAGCCGCAAATGTATAGCCTGTTAGACCTGCATGCGCAAGCGACCACACTTCCATCATCTTCAAGCTGACCATGACCACCGTATCTCTTGAGAGTTTTGGTTCTGTAGGCCTATGTCAAGCAAAGTTCATATGGAGCATTTTAAATTACATTACCCAATTTTAAATGACCAAAAGAGTGGACCTTTTAGCTCAGGATTTCAAGACAACTTTCAAAACTTTCTTTTACAGTGACTGTTAGCTAGTAGTGTAATGACTGCAAAAATTATGATGTACCTCAGAAATTAATCGACTCCATTATTAGTTTTTCTGATTTTCATTTACTCCTTTTTATTGTCATTCAGATTTTTATTAATCTTTATTTTCTATTTTGTTATAGTGATAGAACCTTTAGTTAGGGTTTTTTACCTGGTGAATGGGGAAAGAAAAACCCAATAGGATATCTATATAAGGCCATCAAGAAGGCTAAGGAGTCCATCCAGCATTGCTATGGGTACCAAAAAATATATGTAAACCCATTTGGAACATATGCATTCAGAGGTGGAACAAATAACTTCACTAACACATTCAAGCAACGGCCTATTACTTGAATCTTAAGTTTTTCTTCTCTGATTTCATTAGGGCTAATGAGGAGGCTATGGATCGCCTCAACACATGCATAGGGAGGATGATGCCTGAAAAAAGGCCTTATAAACATAATTCTGGACAACTTGCAGATTCACAAATCTGCAGAGGGGAGGTTGTTTTGTTTAGCTCTTTCATTGTAAGAAGAATGCCTTAGAAGCCAGGTAAAACAACAAATAAGTTATAAAGTTTAACAAGTGCACTCGTAGTTTATTAAGTTACATACAAAGCTATAATAGTTGTCTTTAAAGACGTTTGGAGGGAATGCTATGGCGCAGAAATATTCCATTCGCACCATAAATTGTTAGTTTTATGATCAGATGTAATGCACAGAAATTAATTCAAAAAATTCAACACAAAGACACAGCCAATACCCTGGGAAAACCCTCCAACCTGAGGGAGAAAAACCCAGCCAAAATATCTCTTATATATTAATTGAATAAGAGCAGAAATCTGCTTACAACTCAAGCACAACACAATGCCTAAATCATACAACGAATAATAGCACCTCTCCTAGATGCAAAGATACAAATGATATGATTCTCCTTAAGCTCGACCTGCTGCTACAAATGAATGAACTGCTGCTCAGATTGCACTTCTTCTCTTCATGCGAATATACTTCACTTGATTGTCAAACTCAAATGAAGAGCATCATATATATATGCATCCAATAGGTATCGCACCCCTTCACCAAGAGAGGTCAGCCTCTAGACGTCTTCACTTGATTGTCAAACTCAAATGAAGAGCATCATATATATATGCATCCAATAGGTATCGCACCCCTTCACCAAGAGAGGTCAGCCTCTAGACAAAAGACGTCTTTGGGAAAAGGCGCGATTTTCTAGATGAGGTCGGCTTTCTTAAATAAATAATAAATATTAATTAAGCCTTTAATATTTTATCTTTTGATCATGAATGAAGGCGCCTCTTCATTTAATATTCATTATATAAATTTAAATAGCCTTATGGCTATATTTAAATTTATTCTTCAAAAATTGTGCCTGGAAGTATAATCCCGCGGCTGTATATCATCAACATAAATAACACTCCAAAAACACTAATAAGTTACATGCCAAGAACTAGTTTTACTGACTTGCCCAATTTGATAATTGAGTGCTAAGTATTATTAGTCACACTTTTATCATCAACGTATCATGCATGGTGTCAATAAGTAAAACTAACTGACTAGTTATTGATTTGTTAATATAGTTGTCCATACACCTCATTTACTTAACTAAAACAAAATGAATTCCAAACTATACACATCATTTACTTAAATAAAATGAATTCCTAACTCAAAAACTCTTCTACCATTAACTCAATAGCTGGATAATAACACAACTGTTCTGACAGTTGGAATATTCACAGCTGTCCACAATTATTGGAATAACTCCTAATTAGAAATGAGTATCATTTATTTAGTTTTTGCCTTCATTCTCCTCCTTGATGTTCATTTTGGCAACTTCCATCAATTCTCTTAACCTGTGGAAATTTTCATTAGCCAATGGCCTGGTAAAAAGGTCTACCACTATAATGCTGCTACAACAAAAGCTCAACTCAATGTCACCATTAGCAACTAAATCTCTAATAAAATGATCATGAACATCTATATGTTTGGTTCTACCATGAAATACCAGATTCTTGGTCATTGCAAAGTAGACTTGTTATCACAATAGATCATTGTAGTTGAAACTTGTTCCAAGCCCAAATCAAACAATACTCATGTCAACAATACTACTTGGCATGCTCATTAAGACAAAGAAATCGTTACTTTCTTTTCTGAACACCATGACATTGCACCACATCTCAAGCTAAACATATAACCTATAATGCCTATCACTTATGTGATCATCCTCAGATCTTGCCCAATCACTATCACTAAAGCCAACCAATCGAAGACCATCATCAGGTGAGTACCAAATGCCAAAATCGTAAGTGCCTTTCACATACCTCATAATCCTTTTAACTGTTCTGAAATGACTGTCACTTGGTTCTTGCATGAATCTTGATGCTAAACTTAAAACAGATATAATATCAGGCCTAGTAGCAGTTAAATACAGCAAACTACATACTAGCCTTCTAGACAAAATTGCATCCACATTTTTACTCCTGTCATCTTTCAACCACTTTTCTCTTAGAAACACATTGGCAGTTGAACACTTCCAGTTTTTCAAGAAAATCACTTCTAAACTTGCCTTGAGATATGAAAATCCCTTCTTGTATTTGCTTAACTTCCATGCTCAAGAATAGTGCATGAGTCCAAGATCTGTCATCTCAAACTCCCTAGTCATGGCCTCTTTAAATTCATCCATCATCTCTTTACTTGTACCTCTACCAATCAGATCATCAACATATAGGCAAACAATAAAAATATCACCTTTACCATCAATATTCATATAAAGTGTGGACTCACAAGGACCATTCCTGAAACTGTTGCCATGAAAATAGTTGTCCATTCGGCTATACCAGACCCTAGGTGCTTGTTTTAATTTGTACAAAGCCATCTTCAACTTGTAACTTTGTCTTCTTGACCTTCAACTTCATAAACCTGTGATTGTTTGACATCAATCTCTTCATCCAAGAAACCACTAAGAAATGTTGATTTCTCATCCAATTGAAAACTTGTCATTTATTTTGTGCAGCTAAAGCCAAAGTTTTCTTAATAGCATCTGCTCTACCTATTGGTGCAAATGTCTCAGTAAAATCTATAGTTTCTTGTTGAGAGTATCCTTTGGCCACCAACGTTGCTTCATGTCCTTCAATGGATCCATCTGCCTTCTATATTTAACCTACTTCACTACAATAACTTCTTTGTTAGGAGGAAGATCTACAAGATCCCACATCCATTTCTCTATGGCAGAAATTCTTCATCCATTGCTTGCTGTCATTCATTTATTTTCACAGCATTTTCAAAATAGTTAGGCTCAAATGTACTTGACTCAACAAAGCAAAGTTTACATGCTAAGATGAAGATTGTGACAGAATCTGCTAGAATTTAGTACATGACATAAAATAGTTAAATAGCTAAATTAACAAGCTATTGTTAATTTAATAAATAAAAATTTGGTTTTGGTAGTTATATTCCCATAATTAGTTTCATACGGGATATTGGCTTTTTAAAGCCAATTCTATGTAATAGATTGTAGTGTAATGTGAATGATAGAATCTTAATTTGAGAGCAATCTCATTTTCTCTCTCTCATTTCAATATGGTATCAGAGCAAGTTTCTTCTTAGACCTCTCTCCATTCGTTTGTTTATTTCTCATAGCGGTGTTTACAATGGTACTGCAGTGAAGACCACATGCAACTGCTATTGTTTTCTACCATTCTTGCATTTGTCAACAAGTGAGCAATGTAAACCATGTGCAAAACCCTTTTTGACTCCATCATTCATCTGCATTTCTTCTCTTTTTCTCCACCATGTTCATTCTTGCCATTGTTTAACACTTCACTCTGTTCATTGTTGTCATTCCAAAAATTTAAAATTTAAAATTTGGGGTATCGATGTTGCTATTCACTTTTGGGGTTTGAGGAGCAAACAGATTGATATTTCAGCGTCTGGTCATTATCATCTATATTCTATTTGGACGCCATATTGCAGATGGAAGTATTGCAAACTTCATTTCCACTTTGGCGTGAGAACTTCTCAATTTGGGGCATGAGTTTCTGTGGTAGCTTATTCATTCTCAATCTGTCCGCTATTCTTACTTTTATTCCAGATTATATTTTGGGGTCATGGCTGTTATCAAACCCTCCTCTACTGAAGTTGTCATCTGCTGAGTATGTTATGGTTGCCTCTGCTAAGTCGTGGGCTTCCTTTGCAAATGGTATTGCTTTGAATGCTGGTCGTCCATTGGAGCGTTTACAATAAAGGAGGGCACATTGGAGAAAACGAATAAGGTGAATTTTTTGTGCTAAAAAGAGGCATTTAGGGCACAAATCTCTGTGCCAAATAAGGTGAAATTTCTTTACAAGTTTTTCCTTTTATTTCTGGAAATTTAAGGACGCATTTTATTCAACACAAAATGGGTAAATTAAGCCTTTATGAAAATTTTGATGGAAATGATTCTCACAGTTGGCAAATACAGATACAATTATTGTTAATTGAAAGAGATCTCTGGGAAATTGTTGATGGTACAGTGCCAAAGCCAACAAATACAGATGAACTTCAAAAATGGAAGGTAAAAGATAAGAAAGCATTGGCTATAATTGGTCTCGGTTTATCTAAACCTTATTTCCATCATGTAGATTTTAAAAAATCTTCTAAGGACATCTGGGAAACATTGAATACTTTCTTTGGATCAAAAAATGATAGTGCAAAAATAACTATAAAACAAAAGTTGTATGGTTTGAAAATGGAAGAAGGTGAAGATATAGTGTCTCATATCAATAAATTTCATTCCTTGATAAATCAGTTGGCTGGTATAAATGAAGAAATAAAGGAAAATGATGCAAAAGCCATTCTTTTAAATAGTATGTCTCACAAGGTATTCACCTTAAGCAAAATCAACCCAGGTCTAGAAAGTATTATAGCCACATTGCTTGATGAAAGAAACAAAGATGTTTCAGAGGAAGAAATTGCATTGGCTGCACAAAACAAAGCTAGTACTTACAAAAAATCCAAACATATGACAAAGTTCAAACATGCAAGTGGCACATGTTTCTATTGTAAAAAGACAGGGCATGTAGTATTGAATTGCAAACAGAGAGCACGGGATCTTCTTGATGGAAAGTTGCAAGATAATGCTTTGATAATTGAAGGAAAGGACCACACTTCAAGTGATGAAATTCCACATCAAAGTGACAAAGAATATGTGTACTAATTTCTAGTTTTCCTCTATGTCGGTACTAAGAGGGGTTGTTAGAATTTAGTACATAACATAAAATAGTTAAATAACTAAATTAACAAGCTATTGTTAATTTAATAAATAAAAATTTGGTTTTGGTAGTTATATTCCCGTAATTAGTTTCATAAGGGATATTGGCTTTTTAAGCCAATTCTATGTAATAGATTGTAGTGCAATGTGAATGACAGAATTTTAATTCGAGAGCAATCTCGTTTTGTCTCTCTCATTTCAATAGAATCATTCCTTGACTAAAACACAAATCATACATTTGATTTAGAGGATGATCTTTGGAAATTCTCATTGTAGTGCTAGATGAATTTGGACTTGCTGCTGCACTTGAAATTGCACTAGATGGAGATTGTGCTGGCGAGATTGGACCAGCACCAAAAATAGAAATACTGCTAGGACTAGTAGGATGAGAGTTATCTTTTTCAAAAAACTCAAATACTGCAAGTTACTTTTCTTCTTGTTGTCCTCTCTTATATCAAAATCCTTCTTCAAAACAACATCACAACTCACCACTGATGTCTTGGTCACAAGATTATACAACTATAGCCTTTTGTTTCTTCACAATAGCCCAAAAATAAATACTTCCCATTTTTGTCATCCATATTTTTGTGTTTTTATTGGGGGTGAAAGGCATATGTAACACACCCAAAAACCCTTGGATAATCAACACTAAGCTACCTACAACTTTGTGCTTCTTGTGTGGTCCTATCCTTCACACTTTTTGTTGGGCATCTATTTAACAGATATATAGCACAAACTACTACATCACCCCAATAGTAATTCAGATGAAACTTTGTTTCATCACACTACATGCCATTTCCACAATTATTCTAATTTTTCTTTCAGCCACACTAGTTTGTTGAGGTGTGTAGCCAGTTATAAGTTGCCTCTTTATTCCATTTCTTCTACAAAACTAGAGAAATTTCTAAGAGGTAAATTATCCCACTCTATCAGGCATGACACTTTCAATTAGCACGCACTTTGCTTTTCAACATAAGACTTGAATTGCCTGAAATAAAAAAAGCATCAGATATTTTTTCCAAAGATGACTCGTGTTTTCCTGCTGAAATCATCTACGTATGTACGAAAATACTGATTTTTACCAAAAGAAGATGTTTGCAGGTACCCACAAATATCTACATGCACTAACGTCAGCCACTCCCTTGCTCTCAAACTTGTCCTGACTGGAAAGCTTCTCTATGCTTCTTGCCACAGATACATCCATCATTTCATCTTTGTTTTGAATGAACAGCCCAATAACTATTTGTTTCTTGTGTAACAACTCCAATCCATAAAAATGCAAATGACCATACCTCTGTAAAGTAAATACTATTCAAGCACTACCAATATCAAAAGCTACATAAGCAAAACTTTGATACAAGTGTAAAGGAAACCTAAGTCATAGAATTCGCCAAATATTTGGCATGAAATTCGGAATTCGTCGAATTTCTGGGAAAAAAAAAAATCGTAAAAATTCGTTGAAATTCGTAAATTTGTAAATTTATTAAAAAATAAATAAAAAAGCGTAGCCATTTTAGGGTTTTTTGACGGGATTTTATCATAAATGTGAGCTGCGACGTACAGGAGACATATGCGAACAGGAGGCAATCCATTTTTTTGCCAACAAATGAACACGCAAGGATCTGAAGAGGCATACGCACAGGAGGAGGTATACACGAACAGTTTGAGGAGGCGTAGAATAGTTTGAGGAGGCATACGCACGAACAGGAGGAGGAGGCGCGAAAAAGTGTCAAGTGCCTCTCGGCTCTCTGCAAACCAAGCTCGGTTTCTGCTGTCCGCCAACCAAGCAACTAATTAATATTTTATCAAAGGCTCTCTGCAAACCAAGCTCGATTTTTGCATTTTGCATCCTTCGGACTTGAAAGGTAGGCACGAAAAATCTAGGGTTCATTTTTTTTTTCATAGATTTTAAATTAATATTTTATTATTTTGTTTATATTAGTTTTTTTTAATTTTATTTTATTAATATTAGGTTTTATTATTTTATTAATATTTGATATAATATTTATTTTAGTTTTTATTATTTTATTAATATTAAATTTAATTTTGTGTTATTCCCCAGATTTAAATTAATTTTTTTAATATTGTATTATTTTATATATATTTAATATTTAATAAAATATGAAATATGAAATATTTAATTATTTTATTTGTATTAGATTTATACTAATAAATTAATATTTAATATATGTAAATTTAATATTATCTTAGTTTCAACTTTCAGTATTCAATTTATTAAAATTAAACAAAAAAAAATGCAGCAACTTTATTTTGTAGTAGAATGACAAAATTAATATATTTTGATTTTATGTTTTCAAAAATAGCATTCGTATTTTGTCTTTGAAACATACAAATTGTTACTTATGCCTCCTCAAAAATCAACTGCTGAGGCATGGAAATATGTTCATCGCAATGGTACAAATCTCACATGCAACAAGTGTCAGAAACCTTTTACTGGAGGCTTGACAAGGGCAATGGACCATTTACTTGGTATTTCAGTAGGTGCTGGAGGAGGTGTTGAAGCATGTCCAAACATTACCCCAGAAATCAGAGCTGCTTTAGAAAAAGAACAGTCCTCTTTAATTGTAGCAAAGATGAAGAATGCACAAAAAAAATAGAGAATTCAAGAGGATATGTCTCAGTCTAACACAACATCTATCATGTCTTCCTCTTCCACCTTACTTGGGCATGTGAGTAAATCAAAAGAGAGTGGAACATTGAACAGCTTTTGGAAACCAGTAGAGAAACAACAGGTGGATGATGCATTAGCTGATTTGTTTTACTCAAGCGCTATTCCATTCAATGTTGCAAGGAATCCACATTTTCGTAACGCAATTCAGAAAGTTGCAAAGTTTGGCAAAGGGTACACACCCCCAACTTCAGAGGCTTTCAGGACAACTCTTTTGCAGAGGTCAAAAGATAGAGTGTCTGAGAAATTAGCTGATGTCAAAGCCTCTTGGAATGAAACAGGTTGCACAATATTGAGTGATGGATGGTCAGATATATGTCAAAGGCTATTGATTAATGTTTTGGTATCTTCTCCTGATGGTGTTGTGTTCTTGAAAGTGATTGACACCATGAACCACAAGAAAACTTCTGAGTATATTTTCCAAATATTAGAGGAAGCCATTCTTGAAGTAGGGGTGGAAAATGTGGTTCAAGTGGTAACTGATAGTGCAGCAAATTGTGTGGGAGCTGGGAAACTGATTACAGAGAAGTACCCAAAAATATATTGGAGCCCATGTGCAGCTCATTGTCTTGATTTGTTGCTTCATGACTTGGCTAAATTCCCATGGGTACATGAAGTTATTCATAGAGGGAGAGCAATTGCAAATTTCATACGAAATCATCATCTCACATTGAGTCCTTATAGGCAGCATGCATCCAGGGAATTGTTGAGGCCTTGTGAAACAAGATTTGCATCATTCTATATCACTTTGAAAAGAGTGGTTGAAGAAAAAGCAGCTTTGAGGGTTGTTATTTGTTCCAATCAGTGGGAAAATTTTGTGCTTTCAAAAGGTCCTAAAGGGAAGAACATAGAGCAAATAATTCTAAACAGCAATTTTTGGGAAAGTGCAGCAAAAGTTTTGCTTATATGTGAACCAATTGTTGATGTGCTTCGTATGGTTGATGGTGACACTCCTTGCCTTGGCATGCTTTATGAAAGCATGGACTGTTGTAAGGAATCTATTAAAAAAACACTAAATAATGTAGAAGCAGAATATATGGAGATATGGGAGACAGTTGATCGTAGATGGAAAATGATGCATACACCTTTACATGCAGCAGCTTGTTTTTTGGAGCCTAAGTTGTTTTCTATTAATAGAAAAGGTGATTCTAAAATTATGGGAGGGCTTTTTGAAGCCATTCATAAGTATGCATCAAATGCAACAATTTCAGCACTAATCAGAGATCAATGTTGGGAATACAAGAAAGGAGAAGGGATGTTTGGAATGGCAGCAGCCAAATATCACTTGGCACGTATACCTGGATATAGATGGTGGTTGGACTATGGAGGACAAACTCCTGAGCTACAAGAGTTTGCTATTCGAATTTTGAGTCAGGGAGCAAGTTCATCAACTTGTGAGAGGAACTGGAGTTGCTTTGACCACATCCATTCCAAGAAAAGGAATAAATTGTTGTCTGGAAAGTTGGGAGATCTTGTCTATGTTCGCAGCAATTTAAAATTGTTCATGAACAAATCAGCAAAGAACTCTTCCTCACAACAAAATCTTGACGACATAGCAATGCCAGTTGTAGATGAGCCTGACTTTGCAGATGATGAATTGAGTAGTGATATAGATGATGATGATCTGGCATCTCAGCCAAGTGCTCTTGATGACTTGGAGCTTTTTTGAAGTTCTAAAGTCTTGACTGTTATTGTACCTTTTTGAGAAAAGAACATATTCGCAAACGTGATTTCACATGTTTCTTATGGTTTATATTTTAATAATTTTATAAATGTGTCATCTTTTTGTAATGATTTCAAATCTATTTATTAAATGTTAAACTATTTAAACAATTTTATGGATATATTACTTATATTTATTAAAAAATAAATAAAAATTACATAAGGCGAATTTGATCCGAATTTTATACTTTTCGAATTTTTTCCTTGCCGAATTTCATCCGAATTTCAATGTTGTCGAATTCAAATTTGAATTCGAATGTTGTGATTTAGAAGGAAACTATGCTCAAAAAGCAGAAACCAGACACTACATGGGGAGAGAGTTGAGATATCAGATCGATGGAAATTTCAACACCATAACAGCAGATAAAACAACACTTAAAAATCAAGAATGAGAGAAGAAGAAAAGACCCAAAAATAAATGAGAAAAGACACAACAATACCTTGAAAAAGCCCTTTTGGAAAAAACCCAACATCAAACCAATATATTTCCAGCAACAATATGGTCATCATACAATCTCAGGGTCAAAGCCTTAACATGGAAATAAACACCCTACACCTTTGGAGGAAAATTGGCAACATAACCCTACAAAAATACAATCCCCAATGCTTCCATCTCAAGCCCTCAATATATAGACTTAAGGAGGCTTAGAAAACCACCAAAAGACAATACCATGGGTCCAAATAAGGTCCTAACATACCAATATTAAAAATTCTCATGACCTACATCCTATTTTAGACTCATTATCTCCATTCAAATATGCTCTATGATGAGTCATAACATGCGTTATAAGTGGGCCAAAATTCCTAGTACACTTTGTAAAGTCACTCTTATATGCATCATAAAATCTCTTACATATCTTGAATGAGATAGATGTTCTTACAAACTCTTAAACACACATCATACCAATGGATACACATGGCATAATACCCAAGTCAAAGTGGGCATAATTTTCTATAAGGGCATATTAAATACTACAAAATAATTAAATAATCGAAACATTAGGAATTGCAAAGTGTATGACACATAAACCAAACAATCTCCCACTTGTTGTATACCTTGCAAGGGAAAAAAGAAAACACCAACAAATTGTCAATTATCTGCCAAGGGTATAAACATGCTACAACAGTTAACTCCTTTGTGCTCATAGGCTTCCACAAAGCATCTACAACATCCACCAAGTGACCACTGTTGGAGAATGCCAAGATCAAAGAGCATGAAACAACTTCCACAAGTGAATAAAATATGCACAATAGTATGTCTATCAAATATAATATGAAGAGTGTGTAAATACAATGATCAAGCCTTGCATATATAGGCAAGGATGAGGAGGTGAGAAGGTAGGAGTGAACCTCTGACTACACCTCCAAAGATGGAACACTTGTGAGCTCACCTAACAAGTGTGTGAGCAAGTGTCAATAGGTGTCTCAAATCATGAGGACACATGTCTCAACCATATGAAGTGAGACATAAGCAAAAGAAACCTAAGTAAACTTAAGCTAGGTGTGAATAGGTCAATCCTAAAAAGGTGATTAGCTAACTAGGTATGATAATGACTCTATTTACACTAACAGCCACAACTTTTCCGTCCTCCATCATGTCCAAGCATGACAGATAAAAAAACCAAGCCAAGATGACATGCTAAATATCAAATAGGAACACCACTATATCCAACCTCAACCTCCTATCCAAACAAAAACTTAGAAGTACTACCTTCTCCAAAACAAGATCAAGTATATGCCATATACTCACCTCTACCTAGAGCAAAGACCACAACCAATCACTCACACATCCAACTAACCAAACCACAAAACAAGGTAAATAGATCCATTTGTAGACCTCTTGCTATCCACATATCCAACCCATTCCATAAACTCATCCCCATATAGCCATTTTCCTACACAAGGTTTGTCTTCCTTGCTAGCAAAAACACACATGTACAAAAGATATCCAAAGACACTCAATACCGCAATCCAATGAAACTTTTCTAACATGGACACAAATAACTCCTTAACACTCTCACTACTTGGGAAAAGTGTGCTTTGGTGCTAACCATAGCATACAAAAGTCCACCAACAACATTGCCATAAAGAACAGGGCTCATATCCTCTATGCCACCAAGTGTTGAAGAAAACACACTGATCTACAAACCTACAATTGAAATATCTCCCCATTTATCTCCACGCCAAGAAAGAACTCAACTATCCCAAGTTCACATCACATGCAGAATAGAGATTAACGAGCCTTAATACTCTTACTGAAAACTAATAAAGTGCAATAATAGTAAATGATCACAAACATAGTGATCAAATAAACTCAACACAAACCCAAAATCCAACATCATAAGAATCAAACCTCAACCAAAAAAAAACACAACCCAAAGAGAGGACCTACAAACCAAGCCATGTTCTTCCATCAACATTACCAAGTTTTCTAGTTGTGACAAGTAAGGTCTCCACCTCCAAATCCCCCACCCAAAAAACCATCTCAACATCCAACCATTCAACTTGAAGTCTAAAGTTTAAACACAACAATGTCAAGAAACTAAAAATATGTAAGCCTCCTCAACTAAAAGAAGATCAAACTAACAATCACACCCACCACCAAGGAATATGCCCTAAACCACAAACCATCCCTTACACACCTCAAAACAAACTCATGCACATAAGAAAACAAAGGGAAACAAAACCATGCCATGTACTCAAACTAACCCTCAAAACTAACATCCATAGTTCAAGCCTCATTCCCATGTGAAAGCAATGCACAAAACAAAATGCATCTAAGAAACCAAGTGGCTGATACCTATCAAATCATTCTCTGCCCAGTGGGCCACCAAGAGTCTATGCTAAAACCATGCCCAACACCAAGTGTAGGCTCCTCCATCTTTCTACCGAATCCTCATCAAGTGAGTCACTATTCAAACACTCAATCTCTAAAAAATTAGAGATCTCCAACCTCACCCATGTATGTCTAACATCATCAAGTTTCAATATGTCATCTCATGCCAACTGAAATCCAACTACAACACAACAATATCTAAAAGCTCACCAAGGCAAAGTGATAATTGCACTTTGCTAAAAGACCAACTCAAATCACTACCAAAGTTCTAACTACAAAAATAGGAACTAGACATGACATAGTGATTTACATCTCAATGTTAGATCATCTCTCCAATAGACAGATTTTCTCCCAAGAGCACCCATATCATGCCAACACGAAAAAATGTGATCCAAAGTACATCATAGCATAATAACACATCACTACCAAAGCTCCCACTAATAGTGATTCATAGCACATCATGGCAATGGGATAAATAACTCTATGATAGACAAGTTCAACCATGTTGTGCCAAAGCTCAAAAATGCATGCATGAGCTCCCATGACACCCCGATCACCATCTTCAACCCCAAAAACAATTTTCCACCACCATGTTTTTAGTGAGTACATCACCTGAGTTGCTATATCTCTCCATGTTTCCTTACTCGCCTCCTTCAACCTTATACTAAATTGATCATAGGATGAGGACAATTCATAGATATACATAATTTGCTTATGTTTATATTAAAGAGTAATCATTGCTTATAAGTATCATTATTGCATAATCGTGTGTATATATATATATAAAATTATTATTTTACTTATATCCATTAGTATATATATATATATATATATGTTTATATAATTATTCTTTCCTTATTCATATATATTCTTTATTCATTATAAAATTTATCTATATCTATGCATATATACTTGTATGCCTATTAAATAATATATATATTAAATGACTCTATATTCCAATGCATAACAATCATTGTTGTTGCTGTTCGATTTCTCAATGTTTTTCCCTCTTCCTTATTTTCCTTCCTTCTATTTATACCATTCACGGTAGGTGACTCATGGGGGGAATGTATTGTTTGGTGAAAGAGGTGACTTTTCATTAAATATATCCCTTTGTTAGATTTAATTGCTGCCTTTAAAGGCTTATTATCACAATAATATCTATTTTTGAAAATAATATTTTATTACTAATAATTATGATATTTCAGATTGTATATTTATTTTATTATTTTATTTTGATGTTTTATTGAACATATTTTAGCATTAAAGTATAATAATAAAACCAATTTGCTAATATCTTATTATTATTTTATTCTAATGTATTACAATCTTTGATGTGTAATGATTATAATCTCTGTATACATACTCGGCGATTAATCGCCGAGCAGCCGAGTAATCGCATGTTTTTTGGCTGGGCGAGTAATCTTGACTTTTACTCGCAGGAAACCCTAGCCGAGTTTTTTTACTGTTTTTTTCCGAGTACTCGCCGATTAATCTCTGTTTGCTCGCAAAATAATCGGCACAGAAAACGTAACACGTTTTTGACACGTTTTTCAAGTCGTTTTTACCTTTTCGCGGGATTTTTTACACATTTTTTCCGCGTTTTGGATGCGTTCATTTCATTTTCCGCGATTTGCAATGTCGGCTGCGTGATTTATTTCCACGATTTGCAGTTTACATTTACCCTTTTCATTTTCCACGATTTGCAGTGTTGGCTGCGTGATTTATTTCCACGATTTGCAGTGGTGGCTGCGCGACTTGGAGTCTGCGCGATTTCCAGGTTAGTTCCTGTTCGCATTGGCTGTGCGGCGCCTGTGCCAGGTCGTGGGTATTTACTATTATCATTTTTTCAAACATATGCTAATATTAAATGAACATATGCCTGAATATTAAAATTTAAAACTTCATACTTCATACTTCATAGTATATGTTTGAAAAAATGATAATATTAAATGAACATATGCCTGGAAATGATTTAATATTTTTATTATTTTATATATATGCTTCCAAACGTTTATGTATAAAATAATAAAAATATTAAATTTTTTTATTTTTCTACATCAATTTAATATTTATTATTATTCTAAAATTAAAATTTCAAAATTTCATATATTATTTTATTATAAATTTATAATAATATCATGGGAGTCTTAATTTTTAATATTCATAATGATAAAATATTCACTTTTGTACATCATATTTAATAATTTATTATTATTTTAAAATTAAAATTCCATATATTATTTTATTATAAATTATAATATCATGACAAATAATAATATCTTTTTATATTATTATTTGCCATGATATTATTATAATTTATAATAAAATAATATATGAAATTTTAGTTTTAAAATAACAAATTACAATAAATCATAAATTTGATGTCAAAAATGATATTATTATTTACAATTTTCCCATGGTATTATTAATTTATAATAATAGAATAATATATGAAATTTTACATTTAAAAATTAAAATAATAATAAATATTAAATCTGATATAGACAACACCAGCATGTTTACAGTTTTTCTGATGTGTGTGGAATCTGGATTGTCATTGTGCAGCTGCATCAGCATATGGATATGAGTAAAACTGTAAAAGTTTAAAGTGAAAAACTCATATCCATATGCTGATGTAGCTGCACAATGACAATCCACACACATACACACAAATTTTGTTCATCTACATAGAATAAGAGATTACTCGCCCATTTGCAAACTATGATCGAAAGTCTCAAACTTCAAAGTACTTTTATAGTGGAATATCTGCAATAAATTATTAAGAATGAAGTTTTAAATTTTAATATTAAATCTGATATAGACAACACCAGCATGTTTACAGTTTTTCTGATGTGTGTGGATTGTCATTGTGCAGCTGCATCAGCATATGGATATGAGTAAAACTGTAAAAGTTTAAAGTGAAAATTGAAAAACTCATATCCATATGTTGATGTAGCTGCACAATGACAATCCACACACATACACACAAATTTTGTTCATCTACATAGAATAAGAGATTACTCGCCCATCTGCAAACTATGATCAAAAGTCTCAAAGTACTTTTATAGTGGAATATCTGCAATAAATTATTAAATACAGTATGATAACAGATAACCTGCTGCTCCCACCTGCAAATTTGCAACAACCAACAAGGTTAGGAGTTAGGAGTTAGGACTGCAATGCCAATTTGCATACAAGTAAATTAAATCAATGTGCATCCAACAAAAAATAAAAATATAAGAATAAAAAAACTGAAATTAGAACAGATAGCATACTAAATGAAATGTCTCACTTTGATAGTTTACAACTTTATTGTTTGATAATGACTGAAATTATAAAGTTAAACAATTAGTTGATTGTTCCTTTCACTTTGTATTGGATCTGTTGCATCTTCTAATATATTTATTATTCAACTTCTAATATTGCAGGTTAATATTTAATCACAATGGCATCTGCCTCTGCATCTGGTTCAGACACAGCTGCCTCAAGCCAGGCCATTGAAAGGAGACCCCCTGGTAGCCGTGATCCCGCTTGGAAACATGGCTATTATGGGCCAGTACCAGGGAGTGTTATTTGTACTTGGTGCAAGAAGAAGATTAGTGGAGGCATCAATCGCCTCAAATACCATCTTGCTAGTATTCCTTGCCGTGATGCAAAGGCATGTAAAGAAGCCCCTGAAGAGGTGAAACGAGAGATGGCAGCTCTTCTTGCAGCACTTGATGAAAAAAAATTGGAGAGGGCAAAGACAAAAGCAGCCATACAAGAAGCCATTGCTCCTAATTTGACTGAAGATTCTGAGGTGAATATGCAAGGCATTGTGGGCTCTAGTCGCGGTCCACGTATACGTACCCCATCCACTTCATCCACTTCAAATAAATTCCAGTTTTTTGTCCCTAGAAATGTTCAAGGATCACAACCTTCATTGGAAGGTACTGGGTGGAATAGGGAGGTGCACAAAGAAGCAGACAAGGCTTGTGCAAATTTTTGGTTTTATAATAACCTTCCCTTCAATGTGGCAAGGAGTCCATATTGGGAGTGTTTGGTGACAGCATTGACAGTTGCAGGGAAAGGGTACAAGGCCCCTAGTCCAAGAGATTTAAGTGGCAGGTTACTTGAAGATGCTATTGTAGATGCAAATGGAATTGTGGAAGCTGAAAAGAAGAAATGGCAAAAGTATGGATGCTCAATTCTTTCAGATGGCTGGACAGATGGAAGAAACCGCACTCTTATCAATTTTATAGTGGCTTCAAATGGTGCGTTGGTTTTTCTAAAGTCAATTGATGCCTCCAACATAATAAAGAATGCAGAAAATTTGAGTTTGATGTTGGAGCGGGTTGTTTTAGAGGTGGGCATAGAAAATGTTGTCCAAGTTGTTACTGACAATGCGGCGGCATATGTGGCAGCTGGTAGATTGCTTCAAGCAAGGCATCCAACACTTTTTTGGACCCCTTGTGGAGCTCATTGCCTTGACCTTCTTTTGGAGGACATAGGAAAAATTGATTGGGTGAAACCAATTGTAGAACAAGCAAGAGACATAACAAAATATATATATAATCACCCATGGGTTCTTCAATTGATGAGAGATCACACCAAGGGGAAAGAGCTTGTGCGATCGGGTGCTACAAGGTTTGCAACTAATTTTCTAACGTTGCAAAGTATCACTAGTTTATTGACTTCCTTGAAGCAGATGTTTGTGAGTCAACCATGGGTAGACTCAACTTACTCAAAGAAGGCTGATGGAGAAAAGATTGTAGCAATAATCTTTGATGGTCAATTTGCAACTAGAGCATTAGAGATTGTCAAGGTAACTTAAACTCTAATGAATTTTCAGATTTAATCCTTTATTCTTAAATTAAAATTCTATAAGTATTTTGTTTCCTTGTAAGGTGTAATTTAAATTTAGTTCTACTTTGTACTTTATAGGTGACTGAGCCATTGGTGAGGGTTTTGCGCTTGGTGGATGGTGAGAAAAATGTGATGGGATATCTTTATGAAGCAATGGATAGGGCCAAAGAGGCCATCCAACACTATTACATGGGGGATGCAAATAGATTTACCCCTATTTGGGAGATCATTGATCGAAGGTGGAACAATCAACTCCACCAACCCATTCATGCAGCGGGGTACTTTCTCAACCCCAAATTCTACTTCTCTGATGGCTTCACGGATGCTAATGGAGAGGTTATGGAGGGCCTATTCACATGTATTGACAGGATGACACCTTTACCTGAAGTGAAAGACCTCATCCTTATAGAGTTGCAACAATATAAGGCAGCTAGGGGGCCTTTGTTTTCTTCCACATTATGTGAACGAGGAAGAGAGATCCAAACACCAAGTAAGAAAAAGTGAAGCCTTTATCTTGCAAGTTATGAATTACAATTATTATTACTTATTAGTTATTAACTTATTACAATATTGTTTATCAATATTTACAAAAACTTGAATATCTTATTTGTAGGTTCTTGGTGGGATGATTGGGGTGGAAGAACTCCAAATTTGCAAAGGCTAGCCCTCCGAATTTTGTCTCAACCTTGTAGTGCTTCTGGCTGTGAACGAAACTGGAGTTTGTTTGATTCCATTCACACGAAGAAGCGTAACAAGTTGACTCAACAACGCCTCAATGATCTTGTTTTTGTGCAATATAATCTTCGGCTTCGCACAAGAAAGGTGCAGGACTTTTCAGATGAGCTCATTGATTTGGATGACATTGATCCATACAGTGATTGGACCGTACAGGATGATGAGGCCTCCTTGTTTACAGAGGATGAGATTGCTGATTTCGAGAGGCAAGCTATGGAGGATTTGCCTGCAGTAGAAGTAGGGGAGATTGGATTGGATGACATTGATGTGGTGGAGGAGGAGCCACTGCCACCTACCAGCATGGTGGAGCCACTGCCACAATCTTCTACGGCAAGCAGGGAGCCAGAATCGAGTGCAAGGACCATACCCTCTACCTCCCAATTTTTCACTAGGTTGGGGAAGAGGAAATTGTAATTGCCTAGATATGAAATTTATGATGATGATTTTCAAATACAATCATCATAAATTCATTATAGTTATTACCAGTTTCACTATGTGGCTTCGTATAATGATGCCATTTTGTAATCCATATGTATTGAACTATGAAATTTAATATAAAACACTCCCTCATGGTTTTTAGACTCATTTGATGCATTTTGTAATTGAATTTTGCAAAAAAAAGTGTTTTCATGAGAAATTTTGCTACTTTTTAAGTTGCCGAGTATTTGCCGAGTATTTGCCGAGTCAAAAATTTTGGGCTTGCCGAGTACTCTCCGAGTCCGAGTATGTAAACTATGATTATAATATTTATTTATTATTATTATTTTTGATATTAAGTTATTTAATACTAGAATGTAATAACAATAATTTGCATGTGTATTATTATTATATTTGTTATTTCATATTTATATATTTTTATATTGATATGGTACGCATTTATTTTATATTTAATATTAATATTGCTATTTAGTTTATTTATTAATTTATTTGTATTTTAACACTTGGTCTTTATGGTATTACTATTTCGGTGACATGACAAGTATTCACCGGTTGAAAATTTTGGTGAGTTCCCACCATTTTGTAAACTATGTTGACATGTATAGTTTTACAAGTTAACCAAAATATGTTGCTTCGCAGATTTGTGAAGAGATTAATTTTCAAATTGTAATTCTCTAGGATTTTTTGGATGGATATAGTCTTAGATTTGTATGCATGCTAAATGCATGTTTTGAGGAAGTCTTTGTCACTCACTCAGGTGTGGAATTGTCGGTACTTGATCAGCCATTGAATATTTATGTGGTGTTGCTTGTTGGGTTCTTGAACTATAGTTGTACTTGTTTTAGATTTGTGGCATGTTATCCTTGGGTTTGGATTTGATGTTGGTGTTATGGAGAATCCACATGTTGCATTCGTTTTGCTAGTCAATGTGGAGGAGAATCTATTGGACTATTTCGAGATTTGCGGTTGCCTTGGTTTCTATTGGAGTATTGGTCATGCTTTATGTCGCCTTTGGATGGCACATCTATGCTAGTTTGTGGGTTGTCTATACTTGCATGTTGCATGGAAATCTTAGGTGCTAATCTTTGAAGTGGTGATGGTGTCTTGTGTGAAACATGTTTTTGTTGCAGCCTATTTGGATGCCATGGAGTTGTAGATTTTGATTGTTGGCTCTTCAACCATTATGGCGCATTGGTATTTTATGTTGTAGTGAGATTGAGAGAGCTAGATGTTTGGACTACTTGTGATTCTTGTTGCAATACTTTGGGGTCATTGTGACATTCCTGTAGCAGTACTTTAAGTCTCTTGCAATTGTAGTTTGAAATGTGTTATAGTTGACTATGATGTTATGAGAGGCTTTCGACTATAGTTCTTGGGATCTTAGCAATAATATTTAACATATTTTGAATATAAGAAATCGATATTGCTAATCTGATTATTGATATAATGCTTTTTTTAATCTTATCATAATGAGAATTATTCTAGAAAATGATGAACTTAAAGAACCATTGATAAATGAAATAATATTTGATTATAGGCATGAAATAAATCTTGGAGGAATGCAAATATAGTTGGTTGTGTAAAGATTGTCTTCTTTGTGCTTGTAATCCTATCAGGAAGGGTGAACCATGGTTTAAGTAGATTGTCTAAAAACCCCACTTTCAGCCCCTTAGGCCCTTGACTAGGGATTGGGCGAATAGGAGGTGGTAGACCTTAGGCTACTTAAGGATTCCATGATTTCCTCTCCCCCTAATAGGATGAGTGTCTTCGAGGTGTTGCCGTGAGTGGAGCATGCAGGTACTAAGCCACTAGGCAAGAAGGATTGTGATGGACAACCTCTTGAGCTTTATTTGAAGGCTTCAGGGCAGATTCACCCATGGCACTCGTCTTGCTTGTTAAATTGCATTTATGATTATGCTTATATTTTGGATATCTAGATATTAATGCTAACAAATATGTGTGTGTGGAAATGTTGTTAATATGGTGAATGCAGATTTCAAATCAAGATTACTTAATTAAAAGAACATTCATTTGGAAAGAAGAAACCCTAAACCTAATCAACAAGTGAATTCTAGGGCAAACCGAGTAAGGGACATTACAATACTCGTAGCAATAACTCACTGACAAGTTTCTACTAAAAATTGCGGCATTTTTTTTTTCAAAAACTCACAATAAAATGCATAAAATGACCAACTCACACCTAATGAAAAACTCATCCAACATTTGGTATGAAATGCAGATGCAATTTTTTATTTTTCACATTGAATTTTTCGTAAACAAAACCCTTCTTCATGTGAACCCTCCTTCACATAATTTCATACAATTGTACAGTGTTGCAAGGATATTTTTGCAGGTTGCTCTTCCAATTAGGGCACACACTTTGAATGCAACTGTGCCTCAATTTCCCATTTTCATAAGTTGTTCATTCCACTTCCAAGTTTTTAATTTGTTCCACAAGTTTTTTAATTACACTATAAATTTAAAAGAATCTGCAAATACATAATTTATTTAAATAATGTTGTAAATTTCTTCAAGGATTGCTATTTACTATTTACATGTGTATTTTTCTATGCCTTTGTTCAAAACTTCAATGCTGTGATCATGCCTTTGCTGTCCAATTGTGAAACCATTGAGGAACTTTTGATCATTGTATATAAAAAATCATTTGGATTAACACCAATAATCATGCTAATGCTTTGGATCTTATTAAAGAATTAAACTTTCACAAGGCCTTGACCAAGCTCATTTGTAAGTAAATGGCCTCTTCACAACCAACACAAAGCAATCATTTCAGCTTCACAAATATTATTGATACACATTTTTAGATGCATGAATTTTGTTATTAAGACTGAATTTGGATTCCAAGCAACGGTACAAAGATTTTGCTATCTGAAAATTTGAAGTTACCAAAATAAAATTGTTGTAACCCTTATTGAAACAACTTTGTTCAGCCTTGTCACTAGTATCCTTTTATCCTGTCCCAAGTAATTAAAATGACTATTATGGGCTAGTGACAATCATTAAAACAATTTAAAATAGTTGTCATGATTCATGGGCTGCGCCCTTACATTATCACTATTAATTCTTGTTTCTTGTTATTTCTTTCTTGTCAAACTTTATTTACACTTTTTTATAAAAGAATATGGCATCCACAACAACTAAGAAAGTTGGAAAGCCTAAGGACCCTTGTTGGAAATATAGGATAGAAGTTCCAAAAAAGGGAATGGTTATTTGCATCCATTGTACTAAGGATATTAGAAGAGGTATAAATCGTATGAAATATCACCTTGCACGGGTCCCTTGCTGAGATATTACGCCATGTACTAGAGCAATTGTGGAGGTTGAGAATGGGGCAAGAGCTCTCCTTACAAAATATGAGCAAAAAAAGCAACAAAAAAGAGGACAGCAGAGGCAATGGGAGCCTCACCCACATTTCACAATTCTACAAAGTCAGCCATTAGGGAAGATAAGGGAGGTTCTTACATTGGACCACGAATATTAGGATTAGGCAGTATCGGCAACAATGGTTCTAGATTTTTTGTTCCTCCTAACACTTTTGGTATTCAACCTTCATTGGAAAGTATATCATGGAATAGGGAATCGCCTCATGAGGCGAAGTTGGCATGTGTAGAATTTTGGTACTACAACAGTATTCCCTTGTTGCTTAAGTCCTTATTGGAAGGAGTTGGTTACCGCATTGACCATGACAAGTAAGGGGTTCAAGGCTCCAAGCAGTTATGAATTGAGTGACCCATTATTGGAGGATGAGGTCCAAAACACATATAAGCTAATAAAGCAACAGACAAATTTGGAAAAATAAAGGCTGCAACATTTTATCAAGAAGGCTTAAGAAGAGGTGGTTGTGAAGACCATTTTTTATGATAGATTTGTCAAGACCATGGTAGAGATCATCAAAGTTTTTTATCAAAATTTTATTTTTCTAAACAAATTTTACAATGTTACAAATTGCTCTTTTTGCAAAATTTTGATATTTTAATTTGCTAATTTTAATTTTTTAATTTTTTATTTACTTTAATTTTCTAATTTTATTTTCATTAACTCCTTTTTAGGTGTCAAAACCATTGTTAGGGTTCTATAGTTGGTGGATAGGGCCAAAAAAGAAATTTCGTATTTGTGTGGGTCCAATAGAACCAAATATGAACCCATATGACACATTATTGATCAAAGGTGGAACTAACAACTCCAACATAGTCATATTGTTGTCTACTATTTAAAACCAAGGTTTTCCTTCTCCCCTTCATTTAGAGAAGATGCAAAGGTTATACTTGTCCTCAACATGTGTATTGAGAGGTTGATCCCTGATGACAACCTTCAAGACCTCATACACAATGAGCTATAGAGCCATAAGAGGAAAAAGCGGGCATTATGAAATATACCGGGCCAATTTTTTTCTTTTTTCACAACCAAGTTCACCCGTTAATGTTAATGAAATCTCAATCCAACTGAAAGGGAACCCTTTCCTCTGATCAACCCAGATCCCAATGCGGGCAAGGTTGAGAGCATACTCGAAAGGGGATCATTAGCATAATTGAAACTGCTGGAAAGTAATAGAAAGAAGTTGCAATCACTCAACCACTTATTCAACGAGAGGACTGGAATAGAAAGTACATTACTGAATTTCAAAGATGCAACTCGACCACTTATTCAACGAGAGGACTAGAATAGAAAGTACATTACTGAATTTCAAAGATGCAACTCGACCACTTATTCAGCGAGAGTAGGTTGACGGCTCAGCCGATCAGCAAAATGATAAATAATGCAATACAGTAAAGAAATAGGCGGCAAGCCGACCTCTTCCACTTGTTCAGCGGGTGATGCAGGAAAGTAAAACCTGAAGCTATAGACTGAATTGAGGCCAGTCTCTTCCACAATCGTGGGAATTACAATGAGCCAAATGTGAGAGAAGAATTCCTGACAGTACTACTGTTTAGCTTACAATGCGAAGGAGAGCCTGTCAAGGAAACATAATTAGAAATCATACAGAGCTGCAATAGTGTAAATAAACTCACCCAAACTCAACGTGGACTTCCTAGACTCAAGCCCACTCAAAGGATGACTTTTTCACAATCTGATATGACTGTAACAGTGACTGAAATTGCACAGATCTGCAACCTGCAACCTCACTAAATCACTCATAACTTGCTCAAAACCCAACCAATTAACAAGAAATAAGATGCATAATGTTCTAGCATGGAGGGCGACCAAGACAAGACATCAAAACACACCCAAACAACCCCTATTTAATTTGCACGGAAAATAATGCACTCACAGAAAAGAATGGCCTTCTGAGAAGGGCGATTTTGCCTTTTAAAAATCCACACTCAATATTAAAATCTGAAACTTAACATGTAGGGTCACCCCTAGCAAGGAATCCATTAGGTAAAACACCCAAAACCACTCTATTTTTATTTTGCAAGTTGTGAATGAAAACTACAATCAGCTGAGTAGATTCAACAACACTGAAAAACTGGTAAAATGCAAAACACATCAACTACAATCTGCTCAAGCTCAATTCAAGAACATAGACAAACCTATATTAACTAGTTGCTATCTTTCAAGCAAGAAGCCAAGCCTAGCTAGGGGGTTTGCCTTCCCCAAAGCACTCAGTCACCATTCCGACAGCATAACTTTGCAATAAATTCAAGATGATGAATGAAGACCCAACACCTCCCTTTTATAATTTTGCCAAGCATCTCTAGAACCTTCCAGAAGATGTGCCCCACTCAAGGAGTCAACCTAATTTGATGTTGACTCATGACCCTTAAGTGGCGTCCCATTTACCAAAGCATTTTTTCACCCTTTTTGAATATTTAAAAACCTCCTCATATTGGCATCCCTTTTTCTCTCCAAGTTGACATTAGAAAAATGGTGAATATTTCACTTAAACCTCTTGATGAGGCGTCCACACATAAAAGTCCCCTTCTTAAAACAACTTAAGTCATAAAGCTACACCAAGGGATTAATAATTAAAATAAAACATTATTTTAATTAAAATAACTTATCTCTCCAGAAACTGCATCCAGGAGCTGATTCCAATACTGCTAACTGAACTGTTTGATGAGGAAAGTCAAATGCACTGAAACAGTTAGGACCACTGCCAGAAATAGAATTTACTAAAAATAGTAAATCCAGGAAGTTACTCGGATCAACATGCAAGCTATACCAACGCGAAGCTCTCTGAAAACCCAGAAAGGAGTTGCCAACCAAACACCAGGATTCCAGAAGCAAGTTCCAATAAAAGCTGAAACATCCTCCTAGAAGATAGGAAACCCTAATTTCTGCTTCCGAGTAGTCTACGGGTCACCAGAATAGACTAACGGCCAACTGTTAGATCACTGCTGAGAAGGGGACGTTACACATTATTTTCTTCAATTTTATGCATTCATAGGAAAGAGACTTTGAAGCAAGATTAAAAATACATTATGTTTAATTTTAGTTTACAATTTAGTTTAACTTTTAGGTTTAATTAAATTCTTAATTTCTTACAAAGTTATAAATGCCATCCTTGTGGATTTGTGGTGGAAGGATTTTGGTCCCACAATGCCTAATCTTCAAAATCTTGTCATTTGCATTTTATCTTGGCCCTATAGTGCTTCTATTTCTGAGTGCAACTTGGAGTGCTTTTGAGGTCATTCACACAAAAAAGTGTAATAAGTTGACTCAGAAGGGCTTGAATGACCTTGTGTTTGTGGCTTGTGCAATACAACCTTTGATTGCATTAAAAGAAGGTACACTGGTAGGATGCACATCATGAAGTTGAACTGGATGACATTGATCCATATTCAGATTGGGTTGTTGAGGATGTGAATACACTAATTACTACTAATGAGATCATTGATTTGGAGAGGGATGAAGCTAAATCGCAAGAAAATTTGGCAGCTTATGAAGCTTAAGAAGATGAGTTTGGCGAGTCATCAAAGGCAAGTTTGCCACATACATAGATCGGTTCCATGTCTGAGGCTCATGTTGAAGCTCCTATTGAGGCTACTACAACTATACCATCCAACTCCATGACACCCACACAACGGCAGCAAACTTCTCTAAGCTTCAATTGTAGAAGAAACTTATGGTTTGTACTGTTTGTTGATATTGAAACTAGAAGTTTATATGTGTTGAAACTTTGAACTTGATTTTTGGTCTATGAAGTCTATTGACCTTTAATTTTGATATTTATGTGAAGGAAATCAGTAATATGGTTCATACATTCAGTAATATATGTCAATGTTTAAAGAGTAGCGTCCGTATCTTCTTCCAGCGATCTGATTCTTCATATCATAAATTAAATAATAGCTAGAGCTATTTAATTTATACGATTTATTTGAAGAGGTGCCTTATCAAAAATATAATCAAAAGATAATTAAAAGTCATAATAAATAATTATGATAAATATTAAATAAATCGCTTTTATGGAAAACCGCGATTTTCTCTTATCGCCGACTTGTTTATGAAAAGTCATTTCTTTTAGGCCGACCTCCTTCTTGAAGGGATGTGATCTTTCCTTCACTTGTGTATATATACAAGATGTTCTCATTCATTTGATGACTAAGTTCATTTGAAGCAATCAAGGAGAAGTGCAATCTAAACAGAAGAACAAATCTTGTAACAGCAGATCAATTCAAGGAGAAACACATTATTTGCATCTTTGCATCTAGAAGAGGTGTCGTTCATTGCATCTTTCAGCCATTGTGTTTGTGCCTAAGTTGTAAGCAGATTACTACTCTTATTATTATCAATATATAGGAGATATATTGGTTGGGTTTTTCTCCCTCAAATTGGAGTGTTTTCCTAGGGTATTGGCTGTGTTCTTGTGTCAATTTTGAATTAATTTTTGTGCATATATCTGATCTTATAAAACTAACATGGTATTAGAGTAGGTTTGAAGAAGATCACGATCAGATTTGTGTTTAATACAGTGATACCCTTATTTCTCTCATCTTTATTCACCTCTATCTCTCCGTCAAGATGGTGAATGGTCTTAAGATTGAGGATAGGCTTCAGGGAGCGAGAAACTTCACTTCATGGAGATTCACGATCATGCTCACCTTGGAAGAAAGCGAAATGGCTGAGTTTGTGGAGAGCTCCGCCCCCGAACCTACGGATGAGGAAGAGAAGGCCCTATGGAAGAAGACAGATATTAGGGCAAAGAAGATGTTAATTGATTTCGTGAAGGATCATATTGTTCCTATTGTCTCCAAGTTAAGGACTGCGAGAGAGATGTTCAAAACCCTGGAGGAGAGTTACGAGATCAACAACACCAGTCGGGCTCTTGCACTGAAGCAACAACTCCATCACTTGAAGATGGCGAAGGGAGAATCTGTCATTGCTTACTTCATGAGAATAACCAAATTGAGAGATCAGCTCTCGTCTATTGAGCATGTTGTCGATAGCAAGGATTTGACCATGCTGGCTCTTAATGGTCTCCCTTCATCTGGGAGTCTTATATTCAGGGAATCAATGCAAGATCAAAACTTCCCAAGTTTGATCGGTTGAGGGCTGATTGTATTCAAGAAGAGTCTAGGTTGGCTGCAAGAGGTATTGAGCAAAGCGCTGTTAATGAAGACAGTCATGTTCTTGCCCCTCAATCCTCGAAGAAGAAAGGGAAAGATGGGAAGAAAGGCTATTTCAAGAGAAATAGAGATAAAGGAGCTGATGGCGGCCCCACATTTAAGAAGAAGAGGGACCTCTCCAAGGTCCAATGTTTTCGATGTGATAAGTATGGTCACTTTGCAAAGGAATGTCCTTCCAGGCCAAGGAAGCAGGCCACCATTGCAAATGTCGATGAAGCCTCCATGCAGAAGGATACAAGTGAATACCTATTCTATTCAGCCTTGTCAAGCAATGTATCTACCGACACCAACACTTGGTTGATTGATAGTGGTGTCTCTCACCACATCACCGGATTTAGGAAGCATCTATCTAATTTGGTGGAGAAAGATTCTAGCGAACAAGTCATTATTGGAGATGATGCTAGTTATTCTGTTAAAGGAGTTGGGACCTCATCTCTTCACTTGGATTCTGGCGATTCCTTGCAGTTGGATGATGTGCTATTGTTAGAGGCATTAAAAGAAACCTTGTTTCCATCTCAGCCTTAGAAGACAAGGGTTATCAAGTTGCTTTTTCAAAAGGCAAAGTTCTCATATGGGCAAAGAACTCCAACATCAAGCCTGCTCGGGTGATTGGAATTAGACATAGGTGTCTCTACAAGCTATGCACTCGTCCCATTCAGGCTCTAGTGCATGACTCCTCAAGTTTGTGTGATCTTTGGCATCGAAGATTGGCTCACCTTCACTTTCGTGCTCTACCTATTATGGAGAAGATGGTGCCCGGCCTTCCTACATTCAACCAGAAGCATGAAGGAACCTGCAAAGGTTGCGCTTTGGGTAAGAAAACAAAAGGTCCATTCCATAGTAGTGAAAGTAGATCCAAATGTGTTTTAGATCTTATTCATTCTAATTTATGTGGTCCAATGTATGTTGCATCTTCAAGTGGTTTCTTGTATTACATTATCTTTATTGATGACTACTCTAGAAAGACTTGGATTTATTTCTTCAAATCTAAAAAATTTAAGGAGATATTAGAAAGATTCAAAGAGTTCAAAGCTCAGGTGGAGAATTTGTTCAGAAAGAAGATCAAGGTCTTGAGATCCGATAACGGAGGAGAGTTCACTTCTGTTGTCTTTTGCAACTTTTGCATTGAAGCAAGAATTAAGAGGGAGTTCAGTGTTCCATATAATCCTCAACAGAACGGTGTTGCGGAGAGAAAGAACAGATCTATTGTGGAAGCGGTCAAAGCCATGATTCATGACCAAGACTTGCAAATCTCTCTTTGGGCTGAAGCATCCAGGACTGTTGTCTATGTCCAAAATAGAAGTCCTCACAGAATATTGGACCATATAACTCCTGAAGAAGCATTCACAGGGGTGACGTCTGAAGTAAGTCATTTGAGGATCTTTGGGTGTCCAGTGTATGTACATATACCAAAGGAAAAGAGGACAAAGTTGGAACCTTCTGGCAAGAAGGGAATTTTGGTAGGCTATAGTGAGACATCAAAAGCCTACAAAATCTACATTCTGGGTCAAAAGACTATTGAGATCTGTAGAGATGTCACATTTGAGGAGGATGTTGCATTCAGAAGATCCAAGGGCACTCATATGGAGATTGATGATGAAGAGGCTCCTCAGGATATGGAAGTTGACCATGTTCCCGAGAATCAGAGGGAGGCTCCAGAACCTTAAAAAGATGATGATCCAGTCGAGCCCTTGGAACCTACTGATGGGCCTGCAAATATTGTGATAGGAAGGCCCCTTTGGGCAAGGAAAATAATGCAGGAGGCAGAAAGTTTTGCAGCCCCAAGAGGAAAATTCAGAGAAAGTAAGAGACCTAATAAGTTCTCCAGTTATGTAGCCTTGATGAGTTAGAGACATCCAATGTTGAGGAAGCTTCTAGTCAACAAGTTTGGAAAGATGCTATGACTGAAGAGTATCAATCCATACTTAGGAATGATGTTTGGGACATTGTTCCTAGACCCGAAGACAAATCTGTGTTGTCTTCTAAATGGCTCTTCAAGATCAAGCATGCGGCTGATGGGAGCATTGAGAAGTACAAGGCCAGATTCGTAGCTAGAGGGTTCTCATAAAAAGAGGGAGTTGACTATGAAGAAAACTTTGCTCCAATACCTTGTTATACTTCTGTCAAGACCAATATTGCTATTGTTGCATCTAGAGGATGGAAGATTCACCAAATGGATGTAAAGACAGCCTTTCTAAATGGTGTAATAGAAGACGAGGTTTAAATTGAGCAACCCGATGGATTTGAGGTACATGGGAAGGAGTCTCATGTCTACAAGCTAAAGAAGGCCTTGTGTGGTCTTAAGCAGGCTCCTCATGCTTGGTACAAAAGGATTGATCGTTACTTATTGAGTTTGGGTTCTCAAAGAATGATGCAGATTCTAACCTCTACTTTAAGGTTATAAATGATGAAGCATTGATTTTGGTTTCGTATGTTGATGATTTGATTATCATTGGAGAAGAACACCTCATTCTCAAATGTAAGGAGTTAGCTTCTGAGTTTGAAATGAAGAATCTTGGTCTCATGCATTACTTTCTTGGCTTAGAAGTTTGGCAAAAGTCAGATGAGATGATTCTAAGTCAAGGAAAGTATACCATTGACATTCTGAAGAGGTTTGGTATGATTGATTGCAAACCTATGTCTACACCTATGGAGACCAACCTACATAAATTGAAGGAGGTTGCAGCTAGTTCAGAACTCGTGGATCACACGATGTACAGGCAGTTGATTGGTTCACTGATGTATCTAGTTAACACTAGACCGAATATCTGCAATGCAATGAGTGCACTTAGTCAGTTCATGTGTGAACCAAGACAGATACATCTTGTTGCAGAAAAACATATCCTGAGATACTTGAGTGGCACAGTTGGATATGGGTTGAGATATTCTACAGGTGTAGATTTCAAGCTGCATGGTTTTACTGATTCTGATTGAGCAGGGTGTGCCACTGATCGGAAGAGTACCTCTGGTTGTTGCTTCTGTTTGGGATATGCTATCATATCCTAGTGCAGCAGGAAGTAGTCTTCAGTAGCATTGAGTACAACAGAGGCGGAGTACATTGCAGCTTGTGTGGCAACTCGTGAAGCAGTGTGGCTTCGTAAGCTCCTTGCAGGATTGTTTGGACAATCAATGGAGCCTACTATCATTCATTGTGATAACCGGAGTTGTGTGAAGCTTTCTGTCAATCATGTGTTTCATGACAGAACTAAACATGTTGAGATCAAATACCATTATATCAGAGATATGGTATTGAGGAAAGTTATACAGTTGAGGTATATCAACACTGATGAGCAGACGACAGACATTCTCACCAAGCCCCTCTCCAAGATAAAGTTTGTGTACTTTCAAGATAAGCTTGGTATGGTGGAGAATCAGGCCCTAGCTGAGAAGGAGTCTCAGTATCAGTGATCCTCTGTTAATGCATTTCTCTATTGAGAGAGATTTGAGGTGTAAGCTCTTGATAATGCATTTCTCCTTGAGATTTGAGGTGAAAGCCCTTGTTTCCACCCTCTGGGAGAGCCATGGTGGATGTCATGTGTGTGACTCCATGACAGCATCATGTGAGGGAGCCCGTGATGATCTTTCTGGTACTTGTGTTTCACCCTCTGGGAGAGCCATGGTGAAAGTCACGGTGAGGTGACAACATCACATTGAGTGATGAGCACTTGTGCATACCATCTATGGAGGTAGCCATGATGGTTGATATCACGATGAGGTGATATGCTTTCACGATGAGGTGATAAGCTCTTTTTCTTACATAGATGTATTCATGTGTGACATCACGATGAGGTGATATGTCTTGTGCAGTTGGAAGAATCCTCCCTAGCTGAGGGAGTGTTGATGTTTAAAGAGCAGCGTTGGTATCTTCTTCCAGCGATCTAATTCTTCGTATGATAAATTTAATAATAGCTAAAGCTATTTAATTTATACGATTTATTTGAAGAGGTGCCTTATCAAAAATATAATCAAAAGATAAATAAAATTCATAATGAATAATTATGATTAAATATTAAATAAATCGCTTTGATGGAAAAGCACGATTTTCTCTTGTGGCCGACTTGTTTATGAAAAGTCATTTATTTTGGGCCGACCTCCTTCTTGAAGGGATGTGATCTTTCCTTCACTTGTGTATATATACAAGATGTTATCATTCATTTGATGATTAAGTTCATTTGAAGCAATCAAGGAGAAGTGCGATCTGAGCAGCAGATCAAATCTTGTAGCAGCAGATCGATTCAAAGAGAAACACATTATTTGTATCTTTGCATCTAGAAGAGGTGTTGTTCATTGTATCTTTCAGGCATTGTGTTTGTGCCTAAGTTGTAAGCAGATTGCTGCTCTTATTATTATCAATATATAGGAGATATATTGGTTGGGTTTTTCTCCCTCAGGTTGGAGGGTTTTCCCAGGGTATTGGCTGTGTTCTTGTGTCAATTTTGAATTAATTTCTGTGCATATATCTGATCTTATAAAACTAACAATATAGACGTTTTTAAAGCATATTTTTTAAAATTAATGTTTTTTTAAATGTTCAATAAATTTACCAAGTCCAAGTTTTTCAACTATGCATCTCAAAGGCATCCATGTAAGTTTGAATTCATTAACCATCCAAAATTCCAACAAATATGAAACATGCCAAACCTATAAACCAAAATAATGGAATATCACAAGTATGCATAACCGCAAATTTTAACAAAAAATTGCAAAACCCACAAATCCAAACAACATGAATCTGCAACATGCAAGTACAAATATCCAAAAGGACCAAAGGGTTGTCTAAGAACTCCAAGCAACCAAAAGGCCAACTCCTAAACCTCCACCTATTCAAAATACTATTTATAAATAATTAATAATCTAATAGTTTATTAATTAGTAATTATTTAAGAGGTATATGCTTTATTGTTAAAGTCCGAATTCGCTAAGTCTGAATTTGCTATAGTTATGTTCGATCCACCAGAACAAAATATTTATTGATTTCAATATCAGTTCTTGTGGATCGGATCTACCATAAATATAATTTAGGGAGACACGTCCCATGAGTAATGTGCCCCTTCAACTAACTAAGTTAACCGATCATTAATCGTTTTAGTTTACTTAGCATAAATGAAGGTTCGATTATATTTATCTTTGTATAATTAAATGCTATCCAATCTGGAACTCAATCTGCAATTAATATCATCTAGATGCAGATGAAATTATATCTGAGCGAAGCTATTTTATTCAACATTTATAATGCATATAATATGCATAAGGTTTTATAACCTTATATTACATCAATATATAAATGTTATAAAGGTGCGACCCCTAATAACATTATGTTCTAACAGTGCTACATTCAACTTCATAGTGACTATGTCTCTTACAGTATCAGCATTGGATGTGCAACTTGTCAAAATATTGACAGTTGCCATCAGGATAAGTTTTTCTGCTTCTACTCTACCATGGCCTCTACCTTGTCCTCTACGACAGCCTCTGCTTCATTAATCTTGGCCTCTTTCTTAATTTATTGAACTGCTTTCACCATGTGACTGCTGCTCCTTTACTTTGCCTTTAGGATCAACAGCTAAGATGCAGGGTTCGTACCCATAGGCCCTGAACCCAGTTCAGGTACGCACCCAGTTCGGCTACGTGTGGGTTCGCCCGCACTGTGGGTTTGCTTATTTGAATATTTTTCAACTATCAATTGGCATTTAATATTTATCTTTGGCATTTGGCATTGATCAATGATCAAGTATCATACCATGAAATGATTTAGTTTTACAATTTTGTATATTTCTTTTATTTTTTTGTATATATAATACATACATTTATATATATATACACACACGTACCCAAACCCCTAAAAAAAATTATCATGTACCCACGTACTGGGTTCTCGTATCCGTACCCGTCCCCGAACCTGAACCGGTAACTTAGATCAGCAGCATTCACTTTGCTTTGGTATGCTTGTTCTAACAATCCATTTGTTGATTCTATTCAATCTTTGCTCCTAGGTTTGCAAGGAACTCATAAGCTCATCCACAAATAGTGTAGTCAAGTCCTTAGACTCTTCTATGGCTACAACTATTGGGTCAAATTTCACTGAAAGACTTCTTAGAATCTTCTCAACTATCTTTGGATCACTCAAATTCTCACCATCAGACTTGATCTGGTCTACAATAGTTGAAAACCTTGTGAAGAAATCTGGCATGTTTTCGGTATCTTTTATCATCAATCTTTCAAATTCTCTCCTTAATATCTGTAGCTTCATCACTTTCGCCATGCTTGTGCCTTGATAGGCCTCCTACAAAATGTCCCAAGATTCTTTTGACATTGATGAACCAAGAATCCTAGGGAAAATTGAACCATACAAGGCTGCCTGAGAAAAAAAATCTCCTTTGAATCCCTCTGTTGATTCTTCTTCAACTAGTCCTTATCATCTTGTGTAGGATATTTGTATTCTATTGCATTTGCAGGTTCTGATAAATCTCCTTCCACCAACTCCCACGTATCTTGTCCATAGAGCAAGCTCTTCATTTTGATTGCCCAAAATTCATAGTTTTCTCCTTTGAAAATAGGCAATTGGGTTGATTGAAGGCATTGCCATCTTTCTCCATAGCCGTGTTGCAAATTTGCTTATGCTAGGACTAATTCTGTGCCCTCGTATGGATCTGCTTCCCACACAAGAAACCTAAAAAAGCTGCCCAACCTTGGCTCTGATACTACTTGTTGGTTTGAAGAACCCCTTAAACAACTAAATAGTTCACAAATAAATAATTATTGTTGTAAAAAAAAGACACATTACAGCATTAAACATTTAAAAATAATATAAGAAATAAATTGTTGAACATGAAAATTGCATGTACAGCTCTACTAAGCGCAATAATTTTCTTCAATCCTGATTTGTTTTTTTCTGAAAATAAAATTACATTTATAGCCATTTTGTTGGCCCCTATTCTTGATTTATCAATTTGTGAACTGCAGAAGTACTCAAACAAACCTCAGATAGACTATAATGCCTGTAAAATGTGGCATTGCAAAGAACTAATTTTACTGACTTACTAATTTGATAATTGAATACTAACAACTAGTAGTCACATGATTAATGCCAACACATGACGTATGGTGTCAATAACTAAAACTAACTGACTAGTCAATTGATTTATTTAACACAGCTGTTTATACACCTCATTTACTTAACTAAAACAAACTGAACTCCTCACTCAACGACTGTTCTGCTATTAACTCAAAAGCTAGATTAATAATACAACTGATCCAAAAATTAGAATATTCACAGCTGTCCACAATTATTGGGAAAAACTCCTAATCACAAATGAGCATTATTTATTTAATTTGTGTCTTCAAGTAGGAGCTTCATTGGATGATCATGATATACTCAAGGATGATATTGTTGCTTTGGAGGAATCTTCACCATCCAGTTAGAGGGCATCTGGATGGCCATTAAGAAGCTTTAGTTAAAGGTGACATTTGTATAATATTTATACATATTTGTAAACTTTTTTATGACACTACGATGTGCATCATACTCCTTTTTTTCTATAAATGGTGAAAAAACTACCCATGTTCTCTAAATTCAGTTTTTGCATGTTTCTAAGTTTATGTTGCAAATTCCTTTATTTTTTAAATATGCCAAGTTTTTTTCCAGGTCCTGAGTTCAACTCAAAATTTAGGGTTGCCAAGTCCGAGTTTTTGGACTATGGACTGTAATGTAATAAAGTGTCAATGAGAGAAGAGTGCAGGAAGTTGAATGAGCTAAAAACAAGGAAATAAAGTCAAAGAAAAGAAATACATATAAAGGAGATGAGGAAGGTGATTAACGATGCTCGATACATGAGCATGGAGCTCCCAAGGTAAACACTTTTGTAGAGGATGAGAGCACTTGGCATGGGAAGAGTTATAAGGCCTAGTGGAAGGATGTAGTATAAAAATCGAATGGGTAATAGGCATGTTATAGGGTATTGATGGGATGTGGTTAGGCTATGTAGCGGTGTAAGGCATCTCTCAGACCGCTAAATCTTTGATCCTAAGTTGCTGATTCGGCCCCCTCAAGCACAAATCTGGTTCTAGCACATAGCCGGTTGGAATTCAAGTCCGGGTACCTAGTGGAATTGACAAAGGGCCTGGAGAAAAAATAATTAATTTCTGTCATTTTTCTGTTTGTCAAGGGACTACAGCACAGAAGTCAGTATTCACAGACCACATTTGGATATTCACCCTAAGCTCTATTAACTCACCCCCACATCGTAGACGTCATTTTTACCTTAGCTCACTCATCATTTTATTACTGCACAAACCCCAATATTTTCCCGCTCCTTTTGTTCTTTGACAGTTTTTTATAAGTTTGTTCATTCCCATCACAATTTATATTTAGCTCACAATGCCTGCACCTTTCTTTCACCACGTTTATATCATATTTATAAATTGAAGTACTATATATTTAGACACATTTAACATTTGGGAGAGATATATTCTTACAGCTTACCTAATCATTAATAAATTATATATTATATTACTAATTTATTTAAATCATTTAATTTATAAAAAAAAATTATTTAGTCTTTAGTCAAATATATATATACAATCCAGTAACATTAAATCTTTATACATGGCTAAAATATATATATTTGTGATTTTTATATTTTTTGTACAAATAAACCCAACCCGGGAAAAAAATTGCTATATCCGCATTCTAAACCCCCATACTCAAACCCAAACCAGTAAGTTAGCTTTGGATCTTGTGTGGACATATTGACTTTCCTTTAAAATTGTGAGTTCATACAGATGTTCATGACCAGCTTGTTGGTTGAATATTTTGTAAACTTAGGAGGTTTGGCAAAATGGTGATTTCAACACAGTGTGTGAGTTAAACTCTCCTATTTAAGGGAAGGCTCCCCCTATCTAAATAACTAAAAACAAATATGGATGGAACGATAATCTTTCCTCTTGTTTCAGGAGAGATTAAACCCTTTTCTCTTCACAAAAAGGTAACATGAACTTTTTAAATAAACTATAACAGCAGCTTGTAAATGTTGATGTTATAGCAGCTACGGTCTGCACTTCATCACACGAATTCCAAGAAGAAAAGATAAATTAAATGCATAGCCATTCAGCTATTTAATTTATACCAAACAATAAATGTAAATGCTAAAGGGTCGACCATTCTTGGTTCACATATTTTAGTCTTGGCTTGAGCCGACTTTATGTATTTATTATTTATTTTGTATGTGGGCCGACCTATGTTGAAGGGGCGCCACACTTGTATAAATACAAGGTCTCATTTGTCATTGCATGATCCAATCACTCAAGCAAGTTCGCATTTCCTTAAGAGCAGAATTCGCACCATATAGCAGCAGTCCGATTTCAAGGAAGAAGATATTCATTTGTATCTAGTGCATCTAGGAGAGGTGCGACTTTGTTGTATCCATTGATGGCCATTGCTGGGCCTGAGTTGTAAGCAGATTTCTGCCATTGTTCTATATTATAGAAGAGATTCATTGCTGGGTTTTTCTCCCTCAAGAGGAGGGTTTTCCCAAGGTATCTTTGTGTGTTCATTGTCTTATGTGTTGCAATTCTTTTAAGTGCTTTCATTATTCAATCTGATCTAAGAAACACTAACATGGTATCAGAGCGGGTGTGAAAAAGATCGTGATCAGATTTAGTTTGCAGCACTCTAATCTTTTTCAGTCTATCTCCTATTTCAAATTTCAAGATGGTGAACGGTCTGAAAATCGAGGATAGACTCGAAGGAGTATCGAACTACACATCATGGAGGTTCAAGATCATGCTCACATTGGAAGAGAATGATTTGGCTAAGTTTGTGAAAACAAAAGTTCTCGAACCTGAGGAGGAAGAAGAGAAGTTGCAGTGGAGGAAGAAAGATACTAGGGCAAAGAAAGTGTTGGTTGATTCCGTCAAAGATCATATTGTTCCGATTGTCTTCAAGTTGGATACTGCAAGGGAGATGTTCAAAACATTGGAAGAGATGTACGAAATCAACAACACCAGTCGTGCCATAACCTTGAAGCAACAACTACTTCACATTAAGATGGCGGAAGAAGAGTTTGTCATCACCTACTTCATGAAGATTTCCGAATTGAGAGATCAACTATCTACCATTGGTCATATTGTTGATGACAAGGATTTGACCATGATTGCTCTCAATGGTCTTCCACTTTCATGGGAGTCATTTATTCAAGGAATCAGTGCAAGATCTAAACTTCCCAAGTTTGATTGATTGAGGATTGACTGCATTCAAGAGGAGTCAAGACTAACGGCAAGGGGCATTGGTCAAAGTTCAAAGAATGAAGATTTACATGTTCTCGCCTCTCATTCATCGAAGAAAGGAAAAGTTTGGAAGAAAGGATTCTTTAAAAGGAATCGAGATAATGGGTCAGATGGTGCTCCTGCATTCAAGAAGAAATGGGACCTCTCTCGTGTTCAATGCTTTAAATGTGACAAATTTGGTCACTATGCGAAGGAATGTCCTACCAGGCCTAATCAACATGCTTCATTTGTGGATATGATTGAGATCTCTCCCCAAAATGATTCTAGTGAATTTCTACTCTAGTCATGGGCCTATGTTCAAGCTGTGAAGGTTGTGTACTAAGCGCAAGAGCAACATATCATACGGTGTCCACCCTTCACAATATTTAAGAGATAAGTATTCCTTGCTTTTGATTGTATTTACTATTCTAGGGTAAAATTCAATTTGTTGAGTTATGCAATTCTGACATTATTTACTTAGTATTATGTGTGACTAGTAAATAGTGATCACTATAATAAGATTCTTTAGATTTATTCATTGCAAGTAGGATCATGCCAATTTGTGAAGTTTGTCTTTTGTTTTGCTGAGATTAGCTCTTCTGTGAAATTGAAAGAAAGACATGTCATGATTAATAATTATCTATTACTCAGGAGATTTTTGAAATCCATGAGATAAGTATTGCATGGTTGAATAATGTTCATGAATTGTTTTTTCATTGAGATAACCTAAGCATCAAGCAATCTCGAAGTCTTACCGAATGAAGAAATGATCAAGCTTGGAGTCATAGCTTGCAATCATTGGACTACATTGATGGCTGGAGATATCTCTTGAAGTCAATGTACCTTTCAGGTCATCATTGTGTTCAAACTGTGAAGAGTACGGATTGATCTGAGCTCAAGTACAACGTATCACACTATGTCCAGCATTTGGACCTATCAGAATAGTTAAAAAGATAAGCATTCTTTGGTTGTTGAGTTATATCATTTTTTGGATCTTGTAATTAAGAGAGATAGTAGATTTTCTTGAATTGTGTTGTGTTCACTAGCATAAGATCTTTGAAAAAAAATTTCATTCATGATATAACTTGTACGATTCTAAATCTTGATATTTCTTTGGATAATTATGGACTATTAGTAATCTCTATCTAAAATGCTTCCTGGACAGGTTTAGAGGGAAGAAGATAATAAAAAATTACTTAGTGATGAAAAGCTTGAGGCTTCTTGTGAAGAAGTCATGTCAACCAAAGAAATGATCAAGAGGGAGTAAACACTAGAGGGACTAAGTTGGTGGCTAGAGGGAGTACATCTCCAGAAGTCTTCTTTGCAATCTCTGAAGCCAAGATCGAGAGGGAGTCTCAGTATCAGTGTTCCTTTGTTTAATGAGTTCTTCTTTGGGAGAAGTTCGAGGTGAAATCCCTTGATAATGCAATTCTTTATTGAGAGAGAATTGAGGTGCAAGCCCTTGATAATGCAATTCTCTATTGAGAGAGAGTTGAGGTGTAAGCCCTTGTTAATGCAATTCTCGGTTGAGAGAGAGTTGAGGTGTAAGCCCTTGATAATGCAATTCTCTGTTGAGAGAGATTTAAGGTGAAAGCCCTTGTTTCCACCCTCTGGGAGAGCTATGGTGGATGTCATGTGTGTGACTCCATGACAGCATCACGTGAGGGAATCCGTGATGATTTTATTTATACCATCTATGGAAGTAGCCATAATGGTTAATATCACATTGAGGTGATATTCTATTTTGTTTTCATTCTAATATGATGTGTCTTGTGTAGATGGAAGTTCATCCCTAGTTGAGAGGGAGTGTTGATGTTATAGCAGCTATGGTCTACAACTTCATCACGCGAATTCCAAGAAGAAAAGATAAATTAAATGCATAGCCATTCAGCTATTTAATTTATACCAAACAATAAATGTAAATGCTAAAGGGCCGACCCTTCTTGGTTCACATATTTTAGTCTTGGCTTGAGCCGACTTTATGTATTTATTATTTATTTTGTATGTGGGCCGACCTATGTTGAAGGGGTGCCACACTTGTATAAATACAAGGTCTCATTTGTCATTGCATGATCCAATCACTCAAGCAAGTTCGCATTTCCTTAAGAGCAAAATTCGCACCATATAGCAGCAGTCCGATTTCAAGGAAGAAAATATTCATTTGTATCTAGTGCATCTAGGAGAGGTGCGACTTTGTTGTATCCATTGATGGCCATTGTTGGGCCTGAGTTGTAAGCAGATTTCTGCCATTGTTCTATATTATAGAAGAGATTCATTGCTGGGTTTTTCTCCCTCAAGAGGAGGGTTTTCCCAGGGTATCTTTGTGTGTTCATTGTCTTATGTGTTGCAATTCTTTTAAGTGCTTTCATTATTCAATCTGATCTAAGAAACACTAACAGCAAATAAAATCAATAGAAAGGAAATGAAGTTTCCTAAAAGCTCAAAGACTTCCGTCACTTCCTTCGGGACGGGAAAACAACCTCAAGCACAAAGTCTTGAAAAACTGCAATCCTATCTACCCTTTTTAAAAGATAACTTTAATAATAATATACAACGTATGACAGCACAAAGTCTGAAAATATGATGTATCTATTTAACTACTATGAACGAGAATCGTCACGAGCACAAAGACTTGTAATTCTTCTTAAATTCTAATCTATGAATTCAATCTTCAATATTAACAGCACAAAGTCTGAAAATATATTAATTGAAGCTCTCCCTAGCAATCTTCCTCAATTTTCAAATGATCACAAAGCAATGCCCCAAAATGACATAAGAACACAATGGACACGAAGTGAGAATTCAACACAAAGTCTGAAATCTGCAACTCTTTGATATTATTTGAAAATGAACAACTTGTAATTATAAAGCTCAAAGTCTTTATGAGTACAAAATTCTGCAGAGTTTTCTTGCTTGCCAAAAAGATATATATTACAAAGAACCTTCTCAAGTATTTATAGGAGAGAGGTCATGAGAAAAAGGTGGGAGGATCCCAACTAACTTGAGAAATTCTCTCAACCACCAACTACTTGCAATTGACTTATTCAAAATTACAGTCTTAAACTATTTTGACTTGTAATTAGATTACATGTAATTACAATTTACAAAACTGCAAGTGAAAGAAACACTTGCGATTACAAAATTTGTTTTTACATGGTAGTTTGTCGAAAACAAAATGCATAATTGAAATTATTTTAAGTGTGCAAGACACGACTCTAACTACATCATCCTTTATCTGCGATGATCTTCATGCTGCTTCAAGATTTTAGAACTTGAAGTATTCAAGATTGGTGAAGAGATCTCGAACTTGGAACGAGAATTTGCATTCTTAATGATCTTTGTGTCCTTGGCGAACTTCAACCTTATCACAAGCTTGGAGTAGTACCATTTCTTTAGGAAGTTATTCTCTTCGTTGAGTCCTTTTTCCATGCTCGATTCACTTTGTCCCTAGATGGTTTCATGAGGATTATTGACCTTCGAGCTGCTCCATGAATTACTGTTGTATCTCTTCTTTTTCTGTTCACTGATGAAGAACCCATAACACCTTATTCAAGATGAAATTGTTATAAAACAATGCCCATGCCTTGATTTATTGGTTTGATAGATCATGTGTGTAAACAAGACTGACAAGGGAAGGGATAATTTGATGCAGAAATGGGCTCACAAGTGAATTTCGGGTTTTGGAAGGCTGACAGCAAATAAGGTATAATGTAATCGGGATTTTTGGAAGCCATTGCAAGTAAGAGTGCAAGGTAGGAAAAATAAGAGGTCATTGCAAGTTTATCATTTTAACTTGTAACCTTGGTCAAAATCTCCTACTTGTAATCAGATTATGAAAACCCAATTTTCAGCCAAGGGCATCATTTTTGTAGAAAATGATAATGATGATGAAGAAAAATGGTAATGGCGAATGAATATGAAATGAAGGCAAGTGAATGAAAAACGAAATGGAAAGGCAAATGAAAGAGAGAGAAAAACGTTTTTATGAATGAAGGGCGAATGAAGTATGATGGTGTATGAAAGAGAAATGAATGAAGGGTGTGTGAAGTGGAAAAACGCATTTTCAGCCATACACTTTTTTTATAATATGCAATCTCAATCTCCATAGAAAGGCAACCCAAGAACAAAAGATTTAAAGCAACAAAAACAGAAAAATAAAAAGAAACAAAGAACAAACTCAAATCTGCAAAAATGGGGCAATGGTAGAGCAAAAATGGGGAATTTAATAAAGTTACAGACCTTGCCAAGTGTTCTTCATGCCAAAATCTCTTCAATCGGGGTACATATGAGCAAGAGCAAGCTACAAAATCCACAAAAACACTTGCAAAACTCATTTCGGGTTTTTTGATGCTCATTGCAATTGAAAAATATAACAAATAACTTCAAAAAATGCCCTTTACTTGCAATTTCGGGTTTTTTCATGACTTTAGCAATTTTTCATGAAGGGTCGGACTTTTTAGAGTCTTTAGCAATCTTAACTTTTTCACTTTTAAGTGAAATTGGGATTTTTAGAGCTCATTGCAAGTTACTTTTTCACTTTTAAGTGAAATCGGGATTTTTAGAGCTCATTGCAAGTTACTTTTTGAACATAACATGTAAAGTGAGTAAAAAGTTCCTACAACTTGCAAGTTATTGAAAAAGTTCCTACAACTTGTTATGAAGGCAAAAAGTTCCTATTATTGACTTGCAATGAAGCCAAAAAGTTCCTACTTGCAGTGAAGCCTCAAAAACCCGAAATTGACCCAAAATATAAGAAAAAATGACTCAAAGAGAAGGCAAATGAAGTTGGAATGCGATGAAATTTGGAGCAAAGATTGAAAATGACCCAAGGAATAATTTCCATATCTGAAATAGAGATTTTTCACCTCGTAAAGTGTGCCTTAACACAAAAAGATCCCTATTTGCAATGGTGATCAAAAATCCCGAAATTGGACAAAACAAGGGGAAAAACATGTAGAAATGTTCCCAAATTTCACACAAGGCAAAATAGGATGGATACCAAAGGCTGCACAATTCAATTGGAGAATTTTGGTGCCTCGAAATGCGTGCTATAGAGATTTATGACGAAATTTCAGGCAAAATTTCATATGGGTTGTCCAATTTTGAGAATTCACAAATTGAGGACAACACAACTGCTGTTTTGCCAGCATAGAAACACGATTGTGATAAATTTGAATATCTTGGTTTCAACTATCTGATGGATAATATTCATAGTTTCCAGCAGAAATAAGATAAAGCAGTACTAACAGCAGAAGCTTCTATTGGGACTTTTTGAACCCTAACAATGCGATCCTGAGGTCCTGGGCTCACCTTGATGTGCATTAATTTTGAAACAAGTCAGCTTGTAGTGGGAAAGGATATTCCATACTTCAGATAAATGAAAATAACTCATACTTACAGAGTCGTAAAGACCTTCTATGCAAATGAAAGCTGTACTTCTGTTCTAGGCTTTGATATCTCTAACCATCATGTTATTAGGCTGTCTACTGTCATCAAAAATTAGAGCATTATGTTCCCTCCATGCATACCATAACGTAAACCAAGAGTGAGACAATCATCCACTTTAAAAAATTTATCTCATTATGCAACTGCATCCAATTGGATAGGGATTTAGTAATCCAGCTGAGATGTGGCTCAGGGTAGTAAAGTAATACCGCCAATACATTCTAGACTGCTTTGGCTAACAAATAGAAGAACTAGAAGCATGATTTCCACTTGAGCAAGAGTCTAATTTCCTGAATGTTATATAATTGCAAAATTTCTGACACTTTACTTACTGTTTAAAATTTAATGGTAATCAGCTATATAATGAATCCTTGAGCTTGCAGTACTTGCTACAGTTAATCTGTCACTCCAGTATTGAAAAGGTACCCATTCCAGCAATTTTCCCAGAAAAAAAAATGTCCATCCCAACCTGCTGTGTAAAATGTTTAGCAAGGAGCTCCATGCCTCAGTAGATGTTAGTTGTTGGTTTTGATAGCTGTAGTTTCCGAGTGGCCTTGAGAATGTCCTCACTACCTGAGGAATTGCATTTTCCACTGATTATTGTGTTCCATGATGACTCGCAATTTCATCTAAGGCTCCATGCAGCACCTATGGCCAAAGCATTGCTGAAGAGATACATATTCCTGATATTGAGTCCTCCATTTTTCGTTATACATACTTCAGACCATGATACAAGAGGATGTATGAAACGACCCTCCATACCTTTCCAGATAAAATTTCCTTGAATTGTAATGATCTGTACACTATTGTAACTAAGCCCTCTGTGTGGAGTATCAGCCTAATTCATCATCTTCGCATTTAGTCTGGGCGAATAACAGCATTATTCCCTACAGGCATCTATCAGCAAGCGCAAGCTACACTGAACATTAAAGAGGTTACAATCTAATTAGCTTTCCAAAATATAGGCCTTCACACAAAACACCAAGAAGTAGGGAGCTACATCCCATTAGAAAATGATTAAAATGGAATAAGTGTCTCAAATTTACAACTTAAAACTATGTTTTCTGAGATGATTGTGCTAGAAGAAATTTTGATTTGTATGACTGGCCAAGGTATGTTGCAATTTTTTTTAAACTATTGCTTTATTCAATGCACTCTAAGCTACTGGTGACAGGAAAATGGTAATAACTTAAGAACAAAATATTATGCATTTTTGGATCTGTTTACAAATTCTTTATTAAATTTAGTTACAAGTTCTTTATTAAATTTAGTTAAATTCAATGCTGCATTTGAAGAAGATTGTCAAACTTCATTTCGATCCTATATTTTCACTGCTGGGAATTAATTAATTTGAAATCTCATTTGGGATTTTCAATTTTAACTATCAAAGTTGATTTAGGAATTTCATCATGTAGGGAAATTCATTATTCCAGAAAAAATGAGACTTCAGCTTTACCAATTTTGAGACAAATAGCTCATAGAGCCCTTCCAAGTGCATCAATTTAACAGGTACATGACTCCCTATACGGTCTGCTTCAAACCTCCTTATAAGAGTTGTCTTGATGTTCTGGATGCCTTTATATGCTTTGCGAGTTGGATCATGAACTGGAACAAATGCTGGCCAGATACTGAAAGCATAGCATAAACATGTAAAGGCCACAATAAACAACATAAGATTTCCTTTTTGTATCAAACCAAAATACAAGACTTTCACTAATCATCAGCAGCAATACATTAAAAAGGCCTCTGGGAAAAAATCAAACAGCTGTTAATTAGACAAATCAAAAATGATGAGAAAATATGGCTCCCAACCCCCAGGAAATCGTCTAGCCCCATCTTAATCTAAGAAAAATTCTAACTACATGGCAAGCAATAACAAACTAACATAATTGCCAGGAAATATTCTCAACTCTAAAGAATAATCAATATAACATTTTGTTTGGTTAAATGGTATGAGCTCAAGTGGTAAAAGCGTCACAGCATTCAAAGAGAAAACACATGTCCAAATACCAGAACACTATGGACATGATAAAATGGTGAAGTTGGGTAAAGTACCACATCCATATGACTGAATGTAACGTACCCCAATGGGTAAGACCCGGTAAAAGTCCAAGGGTGAATTTGATGGAAGACATAACACATGATTGTGGCAACCAGGCCAAAGGTTACCCCATATTTGAAATTTACTAAATCAAAAGAAATGTGCCACTTAGTTTATTTGATTTTCTAATTAGCTGTGACTTACTAATGGAGACATTTCATTACAACATTGTTTACAGTTTGTGAATGCATCTCATCAAATAAATCATGAAGCTCATTCACATTTCAATAAATCTCGTACCTACTTTAAATATTATATGCTTCTAATATTTGTAAAAGCAAAGTATGTGGGTGGAATACATTATTAAAATGAAGCTAGACATGTCTGTACAAGCAAAGTTGCACAAACATATTGTGTAAGGCAGTCTTCTGAATTCAAAATCGAGTGAGATGAAAAGATGTTAAGTTGACAATAATAGATGCAAAGGGAATACTGTTATTTCATTTATATAAATATCAGTTTCCAAAATACTCCTAACAACTTTCCTTTCTGTTCACATAATGTTCACTTCTTATGGAAAGAAACAGGCACAAAGTAAAAACTAAAGTGTAAATAAAAAAAAGTGCAGTTGTTCACTTGCCCAGAATAAATAATACAGATGTTAAAAGATCTGGAGAAATATAGCAGCAGCTAACCTGCCACAGTTTGACAAAGCAATTGCAACAGCACTGAGAAGCTTGGTCGCCTCAGGAGCATCAAGAACAACTTTACTCATACTTTGTGGAGAAATTACCTGATTGACACAGTGAAAAACATAACAGCTGAAAAGCATGATTCAATTTTAAGGATCAGTAAACTCCCAAAGCATTTAAAGAGAATATAAATTAAGAACTACATCAAAACCAATTCCTTGAAATAACTAAAACGCAAGGTGAAATACAGAACCTGTCAAATGTAGATGTAATCAGGAATAAACCAAGGATATTCCATTGAAGAACAGGGCAATAGAAACTGATTTTAAATACACATTGTTGAGTCTTTATATGTTCAGAAATATTTCATAAACCTTGTTTATATAATCCATACAGAAAAGCCCGAAAAGGAACACATCAAATAAGTTGCAGAAAAAGAGCTGAAAAGAGCTACAAAAAATATGAGATATCTTAACTATCTTTAAGAAAACAAACCATAAGCAGAAAGCTTACATTCAATAGACATGACATACTCCAATGTTTATCTAAATCTTATAACAAAGCAATTCAAAAGAGCATTTTCTTGCCAGCATGATAGTTAAAGGAGCAAACTGAAACTGCAATAAGAACCTTATGAAAAAAAAAAGTAACTCTCAATGATTAAATAACAGCACTCTATAAACATGCATTGACCTAGTAAACTGAAAGTGTAAATGGAATTCAATTACTCAGATTTATAACAGGAAAAAGCTAGCAAATTAGAAAACACTTAAATATTTGTAAAGCTACTAAAAAAACACAGTTATATTATTTTATGTCAAATATAGTGTGTAGAAAAAGAAACAAACATTAAGTAGAAATAGAATTTGTTCAATGTTGCCAACTACTCTCAAATTCTCAATCAAGTACCCCTGACAACTTAGCATACAAAACAAAACTTGAAAATTCAGTTAACATTTGGGTCTCTTATACTACAGAATGCAAAAAAGATGCCACTGTATCCTAGTTCTCCTTCCTTCTTCTGCTGTCACAATCATCAAATGTCTCATGCAAGATGGCCAAGTCCTCATCATCCAGTGATGGCTCCTCATTGGCAGTGAACCATCCTTATTCAAGATCAACGCTGTCAAGGTCAATTAATTGAACATCTTTGAAACTATCTAATGTTATTAAGGCTTAAGTTCATGACCTCTTAAGTGTATACAAGAAATTCAAATTAATCAAACTTGAAGGTCTAAAAGAATGCAGAAAACTAAAACCGACAAGTTATTTGCAATTTATTGAATTTCCCATGGGTTTTCATGACAACTTGATTTCCGAAAAAAATACTACCAAAAGTATGAGCAATCAAGAATGAAAAGCACTACTCACATGAGGAAAAGGCATATCGTGGTGAGTGCTGTCGAAGTGGATGATTCTGATGCTTTTTATATACAAGAACTAAAAGTTCACAGTTTCGGACTTTTCTTTCTGTTCATGTATGCAATGGAAGTTATCAATGCAAAAATGGGAGAAGTTGTATCGTAGATATGGAAAATTACCTACAATCAATTTCTCAGCCACATAGCAGTAGTCATAGGTAGGTTGCTTGGATTCACTCAAATAATTCCTCTGCCTCCCCTTCCCCACCCGTCAAGAAATGATCTAGCATTTACCAGTTTAAGACTTTTCTTTCTGTCCATGTATGCAATGGAAGTTATCAATGCAAAAATGGGAGAAGTTGTATCGTAGATATGGAAAATAACCTACAATCAATTTCTCGGCCACACAGCAGTAGTCGTAGGTAAGTTGCTTGGATTCACTAAAATTATTCCTCTGCCTCCCCTTCCCCACCTGTCAAGAAATGATCTAGCATTGGAACTGACCTGGTAATAACTAGACCTTCAAGATAATGAGCTTCATGTGATGCCAATATAAATTTATAATCAAGGAGAGACGAGGATAGTTCACTTGAACAAAGAAAAGGGGAGGAGATTTTGAACATTGGTTGGATATGACAGGTTTTACACTAAATATGTGTTACTTCCTACTGCTCCTAAGTTTAAAATGCACACATGGTCCAACCATGGTTATGAGACTCCCTGGGTCATCCCCTGAACTCACAAGGCCGGATCCAAGGCAATCCCTGCAAGTTTGGATCTTTGCAGACCCATGGATCTGCAAAGACTCGCAACTCCCAACACTGGACTGGCTGAGTCTGCAAGGCCAACGCCCAACTAAAGATAATAATTTTACTAGAAATACGAAAGACACCAATTAAAGTATGTTGTTTCTGGATTCAACTGTATATTTGTTTTTGCATCAACGTTTCGGATCACACTCAGTGATCCATCATCAGAATGCAAAAAGAGATGAAGGAGTAGAAAATGCAGATCCAAACCAATTATAAAGGAGGAGGAAGGGGAAGTTTACACAAGAATCAAGAAGGAAACTAACATAAGAAAGAGAAAAAATAAAGTAATGAATTAATAATAAAGAAAAACCAGATAAAAAGAAAGGCCCCTAATCAAAGAGAGAAACCAATCACTAAGAACAAAAAGATAAGGAGAAAAAAGGATAAAGAGGTGAATGAAATTATCAATAAGATGGGACAAAATATTAGATAGAATAAGAGAAAAGAAACCAAGAAAAAGAGCTAAAAAATATTAAATAATGCCTTAAGATAGCAAATGAAAACAAACATAAAAATAAAAAGAGGACAAAAACATAAAAGAACCAAAAATGAAGAAGGGAAAGATCACCAAAGCAAACAAGTAAACAAAAGAAAAAGCCAATATATTGATATAATTTCCTCCTCTTGGTTCCCTCTCTTGGTTTTGGTTTTGGTTTTGGTTCCTCTCTCGTTGTCTTCTATTTCTATCTTTAGGGTTGTATCTCTTTTTCTTCTCTTTGTTTTTCTTGTTCTTTCTCATCTGCTCTATTCTTTTTATTTTTTCTCCTTTTATTTATCTTTTATTTATTTATTTATTGTATAATATTATATTTTTGACTTGAAATAATATTTTGTCTATTATACATCTTACTATATATTTTATTAATAACATAATTCACTATACTATATTGTCAATAATATATCATTGTTAATAATATATATAGTAAATCATATTATTTTCTTTATTTCTTTTTATTTTAATCTTATTTTATCTTGTTACCTTTTGCTTTTACATATTTCATTAATTATATTGGTTTTTCTTATTTTCTTTATTTTTAACTATATATATTATCAACAATTTATCATTGTTAATAATATATATAGTAATTCATATTATTTACTTTATTTCTTTTTATTTTAATCTTTTTCTATTTTGCTATCTTTTGTTTTTACATATTTCAATAATTTGTATTGTTTTTTCTTATTTTCTTTATTTTATTTTAACTATATTTTACTTATCTTTCTAATTATAGTTTTTTTTTTTATAGGCAAATGTTGCCAGAGGGGGCAACTCCCAAGTTTGCAGTTACTGAGATGATAGGACCATTGATGCAGCAGTGCTTTATGCCACTTTCCAGCCTTAGAGAGCTAGTTTTGACAAAGTTCTTCTTTTCCAGGAGTTTGATTAGTTCCCATATATTGTTATTCTTGAAGATTCCTTTTAGCTTCCCTTCACATTCAAAGTGCCTTCAATATGTTGCCAAGAGCTTCTAGCCTTGCTTGCAAACTATAGTTGCGTTGTTTCTCACGAGAGAAAGGTGGGTGAGCACATGAGGAGAAAGCGAGCCAGAGGCCAGAGAAAGAAGGGGGAAAGATCCATCCAGAGGGCAAAAATAAAAGAAAAAATTAGGTTCGAATGCCTAAAGACTTGAAGGAAATAATGAAAGCCAGGAAGGTGAGCGCCAGAGAGCTTTTTGAGCAATTTTATTTACACGAGGATACAATTTTTGTGATAAAGGGGAAAGGATGCAAGCGAAAGCATAAGGGTAATGAAGGTTTCAGTGAGTTGCGATGGCCACTAAGGCTCAAGAAAAACAGAGCATTGGTTGGAGCTTCCTAGGGCAGTCCCAAGTCTTTAGGAATTGCATTACATTCACATTCTGACTTCTCAGCTTCTAGTGTCTGGCTTTTCTGGATATTGGCTTAGGTAGGGTTAGGTTCCCCCTCTGAAGCCTCACGTTCTGATATTCTTTTAAGCTTTGGCCACATGTCAATCCTGTCCTTTATTAACACCACCTCGTTTTGTTGAATTGCTACTTTGGACAAATAGTCTAATGCAATGTTAGCTTCTCTATATACATGAGATAGGGAGAACTCTTCCATTTTCTCAAGGTACATGTGAATCCTATCTATCCATACTGCGAATTTCCAACTTGGTGCTTGATGCTTTGCCATTGCATTAATAAGAATTAAAGAATCACCTTCTATGTCAACTCTTTTAATGTTATTTTCCAGGCATACCTTAATGCTAGCATGTAGGGCAGAAAATTTTGCTTCATTGTTTGTACCTATAGGAAGTTTATTTGCTCCTACATACACCACCGACCCTTCCCCATTTCGGATAATGAAGCCTACCCCCGATTTACTTAGGTTACCACATGCTGCTCCATCGAAGTTAAGTTTATACTTGCCCATGGATGGTGGCTTCCATTTAGTATTTTCTCTTTTTGATTTTGGTTTAACAGTCTCTCCTTTTGGGATTATTAGATGGGGCCAATACTTCGTCATCTTGTTGTCCCATGAGGAAAAGAACTTACATTGTCTTTGAGCCACCTTTGTGTTCAAATGTTCAGATATTCCAATTTCTATTTTGTTCAATAATGCTCTTAAAGATGATCCTTTGTCATTGAATATTCTCTCGTTTCTTTCTTTCCAGAGTTGCCATACTATTTGGGAGGGTGTTTCTTGCCATAGTCCTTCCCACATGGCACCTTTACTCATTCTTGGCCAAGAATCAAAGACACTCTTCAAATCATTTGGTAACAGTCCATGCCATTCTAGCTTTTGATAGAAGAGTGACCAGCATTCCTGGGCCCATTTGCACTGCAGCAAGAGATGGTTTGTTGTTTCTTCCGCTTCCTTGCAGAGTACACATCTTTGGGGGCCTATTATCCCATTTTTTTGTAATTTGTCACCTGTAAAAATTCTTTCATGTAATGTTGTCCCGGTGAAAATCTTGCCTTTGGGAGCACATTCCTTCCCCAACAAAGATCTTTTGGCCATGTACCTAATGTTTGATCTGATTTTGCTATTACATAGCCAAGCCTAATTGAGTAAGAGCCTGATTTGGCTGCACTCCAGATTATTTCATCATTTCCTTTGGTTAGTAACACCTTTCAATTTTCCAATTCCTTTATTAGGGTTTCCCTACATGTTGGCTCTATGCAGTCAAATTCTTTCCATATGAGTTGTGGTACACCATCCGTTATTTTGATAGTAAATTAATCTCTTACTTTGTCTCCATAAGTATCCGAAGTGATTTGAATAGCATCAGCCAACTTAGGAATAGAATCAAGCGAAGGATATCCGTTCCATGAGTCGTGCCAAAAGGAAGCGGTCTCTCCATTTCTGATCTTCCATGTTATGTGATTTGTTATGATGTTTCGACATTTAATCATGAAATTCCATATCGCCGATCCTCTTGGTGGATTGGCTATAGTTAGAATTATGTTTGGGTCTCCTGTGTCCATATAGTTTGCCTGCAATAGTTTGCTCCATAGGGCATTCGGTTGTTGGTACATTTTCCAAATTAGCTTTGTGCCCAATGCCAAGTTTCGGACCTACAGGTCATGCACATTGCCTCCACCATTTGATCTATTACTTGTTACTTTGTCCCAACTTATTAGTGGTATTCGTTTTTTATCATTAGCTCCTTCCCACATAAATTTTCTTTGTTGTGCTTTAAGCTTTTAACCTGCTCTCCTTGGCAATTCCATGTAGGAGGGTATAAGTTCGTATGGCTGATATGACTGACTGCAACATTGTGATCCTACCTGATAAGGTTAACCATCATCCTTTCCAACTTTCTATTCTTCTTTGGCATTTCTCAACCGTTTCCTTCCAATGTTCACCTTTGACTGCCCCAGTAAAGAAAGGGATACCCAAGTATTTTGATGGAAGTTTTTCGGTTTTGAAGCCTAGAATATTTGATATTTTCCTTTGCATTCCTTTTGGTGTATTAAAGAAGAATAGGCTTGATTTTTCATAATTTATTTTTTGGCCTGACTCTTCTAAATAGTCTATAAGAGTGTCCTTGATGGCATGTGATTCCTTGATTGTCGCGTTACCATACATTAATGTGTCATCTACGAATAGTTGATGAGTGAAGGCTGGCAGGTTGTTTACTGTTTTAACTCCTTCCCACAATGATGATGCAACCTTTCTTTGAATTTCCCTGCTCAATGCTTCGGCTAGTATCACAAATAGGAAAGGAGACAAGGGATCCCCTTGTCGCAGTCCTTTGCCACTTGGGAAGAAACCACTAGGAGTGCCATTCACTAACACTGAGAAACAAACAGTGGATATGCAATTGAAAATCCAATCTATCCACTTCTTTTCAAATCAGAATTTCTCCATTATTTTTAGCAAAAATCTACATTGGACCATAGCATATGCCTTGCACACATCTAATTTTAGAATCATACTCTTTAAATTTGATTGCTTGATGGAGTGCATTACCTCATGTGCTATTATTATACCATCTGTTATATTTCTTCCAGGAATGAAACCACTTTGCTCTTGGGATATCAGCTTTGGTAGGAGTGTTTTTAGCCTATTGGCCATAACCTTAGAGATTATTTTATAAGCTACGTTACATAGATATATGGGTCGATAATCAGAAAAAGTAGAACACTCCTCTTTTATGGGGATAAGAACAGTGTTTGTGTTGTTGATGTCCTTTAGGATAGTTGATTTCTTTCTTGATTCTTCTACTAATTGCTAAATCTCATTCCCCATGAAATCCCCAACATGTTTGATAAAGTATTGCTAAGAAGCCATCGGGGCCTGGAGCTTTATCTAGATGCATCTCAAAGACTGCTTTTTTAACCTCCTCTAAAGTGTTTGGCCTTATTAAGAAATCATTGTCATCTTTCGTGATTATGTTAGGTATGCCTTCCAGTAGTTTACTATGTTTGCCATTTGCCTCTCCTTCGCAGCTTTATAGTTTCTAGAAATGCTCTGCACCTAGCCTTTGGATTTTTGTTGCGTCTATTGTGGTTGATCCGTCTTCTTTCTTGATCTGCGTGATTCTATTCGATCTTTGTTTTACTTTGGTTGTATTGTGAAAAAAAATTGTGTTTTGATCTCCTTTCGCCAACCACATCTCTCTTGATTTGGATCTCCAAAATATTTCTTCCCTAGCTAGGATTTCCCAGTATTCTTCCTGGAGCTTTTTCTCTTCTATATATTTTGTTTGAGACATTCCTGCATTTATTGCAATCTCACTGTTTGCAGCCATTTTTGCTTCGATCCTTTCTTTTTCCAAAAAAATACTACCAAAGACTTCATTGTTCCATATTTTTAATCTTTCTTTCAATCTTTTGAGCTTCTTGTGGAATATATACATTTTTTACCACCCTCCGTGATGGATTCTTCCCACCATAGTTTCAGATTCAGAATTAAATCTGGATGTCTCATCCACATTTTCTCAAACTTGAATTGTGCTTTTGGGCCTACTGCATCCTCCATTATATCCAATTCAACCGAAAAGTGATCTAAAATGGGAGTTGGACAGATGAGTGAGGATGGAAGAGTTGGCCACCTCGTCCATCCCTCGTTTAAAAGAAATCAATCTAGCCTCTCAACTATGTTGGTGAACCCATTTCTGCGATTATTCCAAGTGTAAGAACCATTTGGGGGAATGCAGTCCATTAGTCCATTTCTCTCGACAAAAGAGGAGAAATCCTTTTGTGATTGGGAGATTCTTCCTATTCCACCCAACTTCTCCCTAATGTCCAAAATTGTGTTATAATCGCCTCCCATAACACATTTTTCTTGATTACTTGCCAGTCGATTGCTTCGTTCTATCCAGACCTTTCGTTTGTCCTCTGTCTTCACTAGGCCATAGATGTTGAATATTGTGAATTCCAGATTTGACCTTGTGCTCCTTGCTATTGCCATTTGCCAATTCATGGATGAGTTTGTTATGTTGATGGAAACCCTATTTGTCTGCCACATAATCCCCAAGCCACCTGAAGCGCCCATTGCTTCTACAAAGATACCACTCCACCCCCTGCAATGTTTTATGAATGTCTTTGCTTCTTTAGTAGATAACTTTGTTTCCTGCAGTAGTACCAGTTCTCTTCTTCCTACTTCTAATTGGCGCTTCACCATGCGCCTCTTGTCAGGGGCATTTAGACCCCTGACATTCCAAGTAAGAATGTTCATTGGTCTCCAAGGGAGGGTTTTCCTCCCTTGGATGCAGATTTTAGCATAAAGGTTTTGATATTTGATCTTGTCTTAGAGCATCTTCTTCCCTTTTTTCTTTACCTGACTTCCTGCCTCTTCTTCTTTTGATTGAGTTATTAAGGATGAAGTTGGCTGTTGTTTGTGTTATCCGCCTTTGTTCCAATGTTGCAATGATATCCAGAGGGTCTTCTTGGTCTGAGTACTCTTCTTCCACAATCTCTTCATCTTATGAGCTTTGTTTTGCTTGATCTTCTTCCCTCTTATCAGCCTTTTCCTGATTTCTGATATCTTTGTATTCCATCCCTCTTATTTCCTTTAATGTAGCTATTTCCTCTATCTCTTTCTTATTGGATTTATTCTCTTCCCCTTTCTGGTTTTCATTATTCATCAGTTGGGGCGAATGGAGATCATCATATTGTGCTTGGATTAATTTCTCCTTTACTTTCATTGCTGGCTGAGTTTGAAATTTTACTCCTTCCTGGTTCACTTCTGCATTTGTCACTTCTTCCTTCCGGATTGCTTCTTCCCTTGTCTCCTGTGTGACTGGACCTGTGGTTTCCTGAGTTTGTGTTTCCTTGGGTGCCTGATTTTCACCCCATTTTATTTCTGATGTTCCACAATGAATATTTGTTTCTTTTTTTGCTACCTTTCCTTCACTTGCTTGGTCACCATTTGCTTTGGCTGCTACTTCCTTCATTATTGCCTCCTTCCTTGTGGCCTGTGAGTTTCTTTCTCGATTTTCTTTCAAATTTATTCCTCTGCATTCATCTATTATTCCGTAAAGGTAGCATGCCGCATCAAGAGCATTTGCATCCTTATCTATTTCTACATTCCTGATCTAGGTTTTAACTTGCCTCTGAGATACTTATATTCCTGTCTTTTCCCTTTGACCTCGAAATCTTTCTTTTTGACTGGTGTTTCCTTTATCTGAGTTCTGTCTTAACTCATTCTTGCTACTGCCGCCTTCAGATTGATTCTTGCTTTGCCCATTATTCTGCCCTAGGTTTGTCTCATCCCTCCAGTCTAGTGTTCCTATGGCCTCTTTGTGCTTTGACCCTTTGTTTCACTTGTATTCCACCTTCTTTTGATCTGTCTTTTTACCTTTTTTGCTGCCAATTCCTTTTCTTTCCAATTCTATCGACTGCCTCCATTCCCCTAAATCTATGGCAATTTCTATTTCTTGGTGAATTTTTGTCTTTGGCTGCATCAAAATGCATACCCTAGCATAAAAGCCGTGCTCTCCTCTCGCTGTTTCCTCATCCATTCTAACAAAATCCCCTAAGTCATTGCCTAGGGATTTCAGACATTCTCTGTTCCAATATTCTGTGAGTAAATTATACAAATGTACCCAGGTGAGCCTTGCCCCAATTTCTTCTTTCAACGGGTTGAAGTTTGGTCTCCAATTAATCAAATACCAGCCTTCCCATCCATCTCGTAGACTTTCCTTGACATGATATATGCTTTCCTCGCTTCACTGGGGCAGGTGATAAGAAAAAAACCTTTTGGTAGAGAGGTTACTTTCATACCTGTCCCCAGTTGTTCTTGCACCATTCCTCTACTCTTGCCCTCTTCGGCCATTTCCTTGCTTTCTTTATGAAGAAAGCCCTTTTTTTAGATACTCAACTGAGTCAGAAAGTGCCGAAGAGTTAATTGTGATTCTTTTGCATCTTGCTTGTCTATGTATGCCTAGCGGAATCACATTTACTCCGGTTGCAACCCCTAGGTTTCCCTTCTGTCTTCACACTTTCCTCTTGGGCTGCCTGTAGCTTTGTTTCCATCCTTGTGTCCACTCTTTTCTTGCTTCGTATTGCCATCTTTCTTTCTTGCCTTTGTTTGGTGTCCATGGTGGTTTTCCTTCACTATTATTCACTTTCTTTTTAACCTGCTCTACTTTATTGCGGATGTTAAACATTTTCCTATATTGTTTGTAATATCTTTGCTTGTTCTGCTTTTATTTAACCTTTACCCGCAGCTTCTCCCAAATTGCACCTGCAACTGTTAGTATATGAAAATAAAAGCTTACCTGTTCCTGCAAAAATAGAAACACCATTAGTAAAAAATGAAAATCCTTAGGTTAGGTTTTATCTGCAAGCTCTTTCTTTGCCGAACTTTAGTATTCGCTATGAAATCGCACTTGCCGCCAAAAATATTCACAGCTTGGTAGAATTCGCAGATTCGAAGATACAATTTGTAAGCCGATCAGTGATCCAAATTAATCACACATCTTCCTGATCCATGAATCTAATTCGTAGTTTTGAAATTTGTAGGTTTGTAATTCACAGTTTGAAAATCGCTATTCAATATTCACGAGCAGAGCTTGCAAGGGACATTCAAGAAGTGAATATGTTGAATTTCTAATTATAGTTTTAATAATATAACTTACTATTATATATTTTTAGCAATATATCATTGTTAATAATACATTAAGTAAAGTATATTATTAACAATATATATTTTCTTAGTAATATATCTTTCCTTATATCATTATCTTGCATATCTTTATCATTACTTCCTTAACAATATTATCTTTTTCTTGTTGTTTTGTTATTATATATTAACAATATTTCATTTTTAATCATATATAGAGTAAATTATATCAATATATTGGCTTTTTCTTTTGTTTACTTGTTTGCTTTGGTGGTCTTTCCCTTCTTCTTCATTTTTGGTTCTTTTATGTTTTTGTCCTCTTTCTTTCTTCTCCTTATCTTTTTGTTCTTCTTAGTGATTGGTGTCTCTCTTTGATTAGGGGCCTTTCTTTTTATCTGGTTTTTCTTTATTATTAATTTATTACTTTATTTTTTCTCTTTCTTCTGTTAGTTTCCTTCTTGATTCTTGTGTAAACTTCCCCTTCCTCCTCCTTTCTAATTGGTTTGGATCTGCACTTTCTACTCCTTCATCTCTTTTTGCATCCTGATGATGGATCACTGAGTGTGATCCAAAATGTTGATCCAAAAACAAATACACAGTTGAATCCAGAAACAACATACTTTAATGACATGGACTGTGGAAATCTAATGTCTTTGAAAGACACCAATTATTTATCTAAAGGTCACTCAAGGCTTAAAAACATCATTTGTCCATTTTAATCTTATTTTCGCTTGTTCTTTGCTTTCAAACTATTTTCGCTCTATTTGTTTTTAATTTTTACCTTCAAAAAAGAGTTGAGCATTCTTGTGCAAGGAGCTCATAGGGTTGGACTGATGGTGGATTTGTGTCTGTTCTGGAAGGAACTAGAAATATCTTAGTTAACATTAACATGAAAAGAAGTTACAATATAAAGAAAAGGAAATTTACTGTAGACATTAAATGTCTAACAGCCGACTACTGTAGCAATAGTAGAAAACCGACTACTGTAGCAAAACATTACAAATGACCATTAATAAGGAATTTAATATTCTAACACCCTCCCTTAATAGTCAATCTGTCAAAAACACCAAGTTGCCCCCTGAATTTCACAAATTTATCTAGGCTCAGAGACTTGGTAAGAATATCTGCAGTCTGATCCGCTGTTGGAACATACTGCAGCTGAACTGATCCGTCTTCTACCAGCTTGCGGATGTAGTGACAATGAAGCTCGACATGCTTGGTATGTTCATGGAAGACTGGATTTTTGGCCAGTTTGAGCACCCCTTGATTGTCAGTGTACAAGGGAGAAGGACCTGCTTGTGACATGTGCATGTCAAAAAGCATCCAACGGAGCCAAACTGCCTCACATGCTACTTTAACTATTCCTCGATATTCTGCTTCAGTCGAGGAAAGAGCCACCGCTTGTTGCTTCTTGTTGGTCCATGTTACAGCACCTATACCCAAACTGAATACATATCCAGAAGTAGATTTTATGTCATCCACTGAACCTGCCCAATCCAAAACTGTATAACCAATCAGCTTTGGATCCTTGCATCTACCATATAGAATGCCATAATCTGAAGTGCCTTTAATATACCTCAGCACTCACTTCGCTGCAAGCCAATGATCAGCTTTTGGAGCTGTCATGAAGCGAGAGATGTAGCTCACTGCAAAACTAATGTCAGGTCTAGTGGCAGTGAGGTAGATAAGACTGCCCACTAGTTGCCTGAATGTTGTTTCATCAACCGGAGGTGAATCAGAGTTGGCTGATGACTTCAGCCCCTTCTCCATAGGTGTGGAGGCAGGTTTGCAATCCTGCATCCAAAATTTGTCAAGCAGACTCCAAGCGTATTTAGACTGAGAAATAAAGAGACCATCAACGGTCTGCCAAACTTCAATACCCATACAATAATGGAGAAACCCCAAATCTGTCATGTCAAAAGCCTGACACAAATCCTGTTTGATTGCTGCAATCAAATGTGTTGAACTGCCAATAATGATCAAGTCATCAACATAGATAACAAGAAACAAAACATCATCACCAGAGTGCTTGACATACAAATTAGTGTCAAAAGGGTTGCGCTGAAAACCATGATCAACCAAGTACTGATCAATCTTGATGTACCATGCACGGGGAGCCTGTTTCAGTACATAGAGTGCTTTCACGAGCCTACATACCTGATGTTCTTTTCCGGCAACCTTGAAACCAGGAGGCTGCGTCATGTAGACTTCTTCCTGCAACTCACCGTTGAGAAAGGCACCCTTGACATCCATCTGATGAACTGTCCATCCGAATTGGGCTGCAATAGCGAGAAGAAGACGAATTGTGCTCATCTTGGCAGTAGGAGCAAAATTCTCCTCGTAGTCAATGCCCTCCCGCTATGTGAACCCTCGAGCAACTAATCTTGCCTTGTATTTATCCAAAGTGCCATCGACATGATACTTGACCTTATAAACCCATTTGCAACTGATAGGTTTCTTCCCAGGAGGAAGATCAAAAAGAACCCAAGTGTGATTCTTCAGAAGACTATGATATTTTGTTTGCATAGCCTTTTCCCACTCTAGAATTCCTTTAGCCTCTGAATATGTCTGAGGCTGATAGATGCTGTATAGGTTGGCCATAAGAGCAAAATTGATTGTGTTTGGCTGCTTGCTCTTGCTGCGAGCTAATCTACCCTCAACGAGTTCATCATTATGAAGATCTCTGATAGTCTGGAGCCACCACTTAGGCCGATGAATAGAAGTACCAACATCTGAAGGAGGAGAAACAGCATCTCCTGGGATTTCTGGAACAAAGTCATCTGGAGATGAATCCTGAGGAAGATCAGGTGGTGCTATATCATGACCGGTAGACTCCTCATCTTCAAAGTCTTAAGGCTCTGAAGCCCTCCCATCAGGGGAACCAAGAGGAAGACGAACACCATCATTAGGAACTTTCGTAGGCTGATCCTCAGGGCTAGTAGTAGGAACAAATGGACCAATAGTCTCATCAATCACAACATCACGACTAAATATGAGACGATTTATCTCCACATCAATCAACCTGTATGCCTTGTGATTGTCGCTGTAACCAGTAAACATAAGTTTTTGGCTCTTGGAGTCCAACTTGGCACGCTTGGCATCTGGAATCCATACATGAGTGGTAGAACCAAAGACTTTCAGATGGCCCACTTTAGGCTTATGTCCTGACCAAGCTTCTTCTGGAGTCATCTTCTTAACGGCCTATGTAGGTGACCGATTCAGCAGGTAGACTGCATTATAAATTGCTTCAGCCCATTATTTCTTGGGTACATTCCTATACTCTAGCATAGAACAAGCCATTTCAGTAATGATGCGATTCCTATGTTCAACGACACCATTTTGTTGAGGGGTGTATGGTGTGGTGAGTTGTCGTTTGATGCCCTGTTGAGCACAAAAAGTAGAGAAGTCAGTTGAACAAAACTCCCCCCTATTATCTGACCTTAGAGTAACAATGTGAGAACCTGATTCTTTCTCAACCAAGGCCTTATACTGCTGAAATGTACTAAACACATCTGATTTGTTTTTCAAAAAATACACCCACATTTTCTGACTGAAATCATCAACAAATAGTAAAAAATACCTAGACCCAGTAACAGATGGAGTGTGCATTGGTCCACATACATCGGCGTGAACCAATTGAAGTACGTTAGAGGCACGCCAAGAATCACCGTCCGAGAACGGTGTCCGATGCTGCTTTCTAGCTTGACAGGCGCCACAAACTCCATGATTTTGAGTTTGGATCTCAGGTAGGCCAGCAACCAAACCCTCCTGAGACAATTGAGAGAGATAGTGCACATTCAAGTGCCCATAACGCTGATGCCAAAGTTTGTTGATGGAAGTACTCCTGGCTGCTAAAGCGTGTTCCTGAGAATCACCGGAATCAGCAAGTCTATACAGACCATGATCCTCAAGTCCCATAGCGATTGTAGTGCATGTCGCCTTATCAACAATGCTGCAAGTGGACGAACTGAAAATGACATCCAACTGGGGAGAATGCTTCATGATCTGGCTGACGGAGAGAAGATTATGTTCCATGCCTGGAACATAGTAGACATCAAGAAAGAGTAAATTTCTTCCTCCAGAGTGAATCTGAACATTGCCCTTACTGGCAACGGTGTACTCTTTGCCGCCTCCAAAGATCACTAAATCAGTGAATGGTTCATATTTGGTGAACCAATCTTGACGGTGAGTAAAATGCCGAGAAGCCCCTGAATCAATATACCAGGCAAAAGATTGGACTGGATCTGCAGTTCTCTTGGCCATAAAAGCATAGAATGCAGACTCTTTCTACTCAGCGTGCTCTGCGACATGTGCCTTTTGTTGAGACCCTCCCTACTTCTTTTGTTCAAAAACCCTCTGAATTCGACAATCAGCCTTAATGTGACCATATTTATGGCAACAATTGCACTGAACGTTCTTTTTCTTCTTGCTGTCCTAAGAAGAACCAGAGCCTTTCGATTGAGAAGATTGAGTCTTCCCTTTGTTCTTAGCAGAAGATTTGGCAGAGAACGCTTGCTCTGTGGAGATGGAACTGGTACTGCTTACAAACTGTTGTCGCCATCGATCCTGCTGCAAGAGCTTGTTGCAAAGATCTTCAAATTTGAGATCAACATTGGTGGAGGAAATATTCAGCGTCTCGATGAAATGCTCATACGAACGCGGTAGACTCTTTAGAGTAATGACGGCAATGTCTTCTTCCTCCATTGTTCGACCAATTGCCTCCAACTGATCACGAATGTCCTTAATCTTCGTCAAATGTTCCTGTAAGGACATTTTCTCATCCATCATGATGGAAAAAAGCATGTTCTTGAGAAAGAACGCTCTGCTCTTGTCGAAGGTTTCATGAAGGGCCTTCAAATGATCCCAAATTTCCAAAGCAGTTTTGTCAGACGGTACCTGAGGTAGCTGCTCATCTGTGACTGAGAGTTTGATGAGCATGACAACTTCCCGGTTGCGTTCATCCCATTTGTCTTGGTCCTTGCCGACTACAGTGGGACGAGCTGAGTTCCCCAAAACGATCTGATCGAGGCAACGATATTCGAAGATCGTAATCATGCGCTGCTTCCAGGTGTTGTAATTCTTCCTGTTAAACTTTTGGCTGCTTTCGAGCATGATATTCGTCAGAGATGCCATCACATACCCTGAGGTCAAACTGGTGAAGGCAAAACAAAAATTAAAAAACACACAAATTCAAAGATGAAACCCTAGCACAGATTTCGAGGCACATTAATGACGAAATCCAAAAGATCTGAAGAGTAACCAGAAAAGAATGCTGAAAACCCAAAAAAAATCTGAATGCCCAAAAAAATTCGTCAACACCCAATTGCACAAATTTCGAGGCACGAACTTCGAGACACCCAAAAAAAAATAAGGACAACCTAGTTGAGATCGCAAAAAACCCACCAGGAATATGTAATCAAAAGAAATTTTCGAGCTCAAAAAACTGGTCAAAACCCAGGTCGAAATTTTCAGAAGCCCTAGGCGGCCATGACAGCTCCAAAAATTGCAAAAAACAGCTGGTAAGTCCACGAAATGGTGACAAAAAGAGAGCAGAACCCTAGGTGTTGTGGATAAAGGCATAAACGACCATTAAAAACACAAAATCGCGCCAGAATTCTGGTAAAAAACGCGTCCAGGCAAAGCAAAAAAAAAAACATGGGTGAAAAATGACGAAAATTTGAATAGAAGACACCTGTAAAAAAACGCAACCTTAGAACTGAAGAACGTGTGCCCTCGTCACTTGAAAATAGAGTGAAATCGCGCCCAGGTTGCAAACAAACAAGCCACGCCTTTGAAAAACGGGATTATCAGAAGAAAAAACGGATTTTTTAAGCCAAAAAATGCTGGTAAAAACAAACCCACGATTTTAAAACCGCGTTTTTCCTTGCCTTCAATTTTCCTCTTCATAGTTTACAAACAGAAAATTTGGCACATTAAAAAAATTTGAAATTACAGCCAAAAGAACGCTCACGAAATTTCCCAGAAACCCTAATGCTCTGATACCATGTTCTGGAAGGAACTAGAAAAATCTTAGTTAACATTAACATGAAAAGAAGTTACAATATAAAGAAAAGGAAATTTACTGTAGACATTAAATGTCTAACAGTCGACTACTAGAGCAACAGTAGAAAACCGACTACTGTAGCAAAACATTACAAATGACCATTAATAAAGAATTTAATATTCTAACAGTGTCAAGGAGGCGTTGATATAAAGCCTTGGATTTGACTTACACATTTCCAACTTCCAACTTCAAGCATCAAGTCAAACTAAATATAAAATCTTCAATTTTTTCCTCATTCAATCTTCTTTCAACTTTTTTGTTTTATTTTCAATATTTCCATTTTATACATTGTAAAATTCAAAAGCTTAAGTAAACAGATAAAAGTATAAGTTTAACCCCTCAAGTTCACCTACCCCCTTCCGCACATACCATCCCCTTGCATTATCTCTTTTGTGGTTGTCACATTCTCTCTTCTATTTCTTGTTCTTCTCTAAGTGTTTTTCTATATACCGAAACTTTGCTCAAATTTGTGTAGATTGGATAACTTGTAACTCTCTCCTTGTAGATTAAGTAAGAAGTTTTTGCATACTTCCTTTCATTTGGTATCAAAGCCTAGACAACTTGTTATACCCCTGAGAGGGGTAGAGCCTATTTCATATTAATCCTTGTTCGAGTGGGTGTTTTTTGCAGTTGATCGTGATTTGAAGAAACAAACATGGCAAGCAGTTCTAGAATGGAGATGGAGGGGTTCAATGGAACCAACTTTGAGCTTTGGAAGCTCAAGATGGAGGATCTACTCATGGATAGAGATCTATGGCTAGCAATTGTGAATCAAAAAGCTTACAACGTGAAAGATGAAGATTAATTACTTGTTGATTGGAAAGCAAGGAGCCTCATTAGGATTTCCTTGTTCCATTCAATGCCCCTAAATGTATTAGGAGAGTCTGCCACCAAGAAGCTTTGGGATAAGATGGGGAATTTGCATCAAACAAAGTCCCTTGTGAACAAGATTTTTCTGCTAAAGAATCTCTATTCTCTAAAAATGGGTGTGATGATTTGGTGATAGAGCTAAAGGAGGATTATTCAATGATCCTTCACATCCATTTTCCTATCCATTGATGCCAATTGACTCGCTACTATGTTAAATGCATTCAAGAGCTGCCAATTGACTCGCTACTATGTTAAATGCATTCAAGAGCTCTATCACCAAATCATCACACCCATTTTTAGAGAATAGAGATTCTTTAGCAGAAAAATCTTGTTCACAAGGGACTTTGTTACCGTCGCTTTGCCACCCGCTCTTGCTAGAATGCATAATGTCTTCAATGTGTCTTACCTTAAAAAGTATATTGTAGGAGATAATTATGTTATTGATTGGACTGCCTTATAGGTAAGGGATCCAGGAGTAGTAACTCTTGAGCCCGTCAAGCTGCTGGAAATACGTAAGCTACACTTACGTAACCGAGAAGTCTCCCAATGCAAGGTTCAGTGGGACGCGTGATGGCAATTAGTAACAACATCTCAAATTTGATGCTTGAAGAGGTGGTTGGTGCATTGCTTTCTAAGAAGATAAGGCAGAAAAATTCAGATTCCATCAAAGATGCCTTCACAATGAGAGGTCATTCCAATGACAAAGGGAACAAGAAAAGGACAAGCGTGCCAAATCTAAGTCTCCTAGTAGATCCAAGGTGAAATGTTGGAATTTTAGCAAGATGGCGCACATCAAAAATGTTAGTTTTATAAGATCAGATATAAGCACAGAAATTAATTCAAAATTGACACAAGAACACAGCCAATACCCTGGGAAAACCCTCCAACCTAAGGGAGAAAAACCCAGCCAATATATCTCAATATATTGATAATAATAAGAGCAGCAATCTGCTTACAACTTAGGCACAAACACAATCCCTGAATGATACAATGAACAGAACCTCTTCTAGATGCAAAGAGACAAATAATATAAGTTTCTCCTTGAATCGATCTGCTGTGAGAGAAACTCGAACTGCTGCAATAATGCGAATTTCTTCCTAAGGAATGCTGAATGAACTTGAATGAATAAACACAATGAAGGATCTCCTATATATATCCAATTGCACCCCTTCATGAAGAGATGTCAGCCTCAAGAGAAAAGACGTCTTCTTGAAGAGGCGTGAATTCCAAGATAAGTCGGCCCATTTCATTAAATAATAATAATCACTTATTATAATCTATTATTCTTTTATTCATGATTAAGGCACCTCCAAAATTAATTCGATTATATATATAAATTTAAATAGCCATAGGCTACATTTAAATTTATCTTCTATTTGAATCTGAAAGTATTACACATGTGGCTACATTATAACATCAACACTCCCTCTCAACTAGGGAGGAATACTTCCACCTGAACAAGAAACATCACCTCATCGTCATGTCAATCAACATGGCTACATCCATGTCAGGAAAGAGCTTACCACCTCACTGTGAAAGCATATCACCTCATCGTGATATCAGATATCACCTCATCATGATATCAACCATCGTGATCTCAACCATAGATGGTATATACAAATGCTCATCACTCAATGTGATGTTGTCACCTCATGGTGACGTTTACCATGGCTCTCCCAGAGGGTGAAACACAAGTACAAGTAAATCATCACGGACTCCCTCACGTGATGTTGTCATGGAGTCACACACATGACATCCACCATGGCTCTCCCAGAGGGTGGAAACAAGGGCTTTCACCTCAAATCTCAAAGAGAAATGCATTATCAAGGGCTTGCACCTCAAATCTCTCTCAAATAGAGAAATGCATTCACAGAGGATCACTGATATTGAGACTCCTTCTCAGCTAGGGCCTGATTCTCCACCATACCAAGCTTATCTCGAAAGTACACAAACTTTAGCCTGGAGAGGAGCTTGGTGAGAATGTCTATCATCTGCTCATCAGTGCTGATATACCTCAACTGTATAGCTTTACTCAATACCATATCTTGATATAATGGTATTTGATCTCAACATGTTTAGTTTTGTCATGAAACACAGGATTGACAGAAAGTTTCACACAGCTCTGGTTATCACAATGAATGATAGTAGGCTCCATTGATTGTCCAAACAATCCTGCAAAAAGCATATGAAGCCACACTGCTTCACGAGCTGCAATGTACTCCGCCTCTATTGTACTCAATGCCACTAAAGACTACTTTCTGCTGCACCATGATATCATAGCAGATCCCAAACTGAAGCAACAACCAAAGGTACTCTTCCGATCAATGACACACCCTGCCCAATCAGAATCAGTAAAACCAAGCAGCTTCAAATCCACACCTGTAGAATATCTCAACCCATATCCAACTGTGCCATGCAAGTATCTCAGGATATGTTTTGCTGCAACAAGATGTATCTGTCTTGGTTCACACATGAACTGACTAAGTGCACACACTGCATAGTAGATATCCGATCTAGTGTTAACTAGATACATCAGTGAACCAATCAGTTGCCTGTACATCGTGGGATCCACTAGTTTTGAACTAGCTACAGCCTCCTTCAATTTATGTAGGTTGGTCTCCATAGGTGTAGACATAGATTAGCAATCAATCATACCAAACCTCTTCAGAATGTCAATGGTATACTTTCCTTGACTTAGAATCCTCTCATCTGAATTTTGCCAAAATTCTAAGCCAAGAAAGTAATGCATGAGACCAAGATTCTTCATTTCAAACTCAGAAGCTAACTCCTTACATTTGAGAATGAGGTGTTCTTCTCCAATGGTAATCAAATCATCAACATACAGAACCAAAATCAATGCTTCACCATTTATAACCTTGAAGTAGAGGTTAGAATCTGCATCATTCTTAGAGAAACCCAAACTCAATAAGTAACGTTCAATCCTTTCATACCAAGCACGAGGAGCCTGCTTAAGACCATACAAGGCCTTCTTCAGCTTGCAGACATGAGACTCCTTCCCATGTACCTCAAATCCATCGGGTTGCTCAATGTAAACCTCTTCTTCTATTACACCATTTAGAAAGGCTGTCTTTACATCCATTTGGTGAATCTTCCATCCTCTAGATGTAGCAATAGCAATAATGGTCCTGACAGAAGTATAACGAGCTACTGGAGCAAAGGTTTCTTCATAGTCAACTCCCTCTTTTTGTGAGAACCCTCTAGCCACGAATTTGGCCTTGTACTTCTCAATGCTCCCATCAGCCGCATGCTTGATATTGAAGAGCCATTTACAAGACACCACAGATTTGCCTTCGAGTCTAAGAACAATGTCCCAAACATCATTCTTAAGTATGGATTGATACTCTTCGGCCATAGCATCTTTCCAAACTTGCTGACTAGAAGCTTCCTCAACACTGGAAGGCTCTGACTCAATAATCTAACTCATCAAGGCTACATAACTGGAGAACTTATTAGGTCTCTTACTTTCTTTGAAGGTTCCTCTTGGGGCTGCAAAACTTTCCGCCTCCTGCATTATTTTCCTTGCCCAAAGAGGTCTTTTCCTTCCAATAACAATATTTGTAGGCCCATCAGTAGGTTCCAAGGGTTCGACTGGATCATCATCTCCTTTAGGTTCTGGAGCCTCCCTCTGACTCTTAGGAACATGGTCAACTTCCATATCCTGAGGAGCCTCTTCATCATCGATCTCCATATGAGTGCCCTTGGATCTTCTGAATGCAACATCCTCCTCAAATGTGACATCTTTACTGATCTCTGTAGTCTTCTGACCCGGAATGTAGATTCTGTAGGGTTTTGATGTCTCACTATAGCCTACCAAAATTCCCTTCTTGCCAGAAGGTTCCAACTTTGTCCTCTTTTCCTTTGATATATGAACATACACTGGACACCCAAAGATCCTCAAATGACTTACTTCAGGCTTCACTCCAGAGAATGCTTCTTCAGGAGTTATATTCTCCAACATTCTGTGAGGACTCCTATTCTGGACATAGACAGCAATCCTGGATGCTCCAGCCCAAAGAGAGATTTGCAAGTCTTGGTCATGAATCATGGCTTTGACCGCTTCCACAATAGATCTGTTCTTTCTCTCCGCAACACCATTCTGTTGAGGATTATAAGGAACACTGAACTCCCTCTTAATCCCTGCTTCAATGCAAAATTTGCGGAAGACAACAGAAGTGTACTCTCCTCCGTTATCGGATCTCAAGATCTTGATCTTCTTTCCGGAAAAATTCTCCACCTGAGATTTGAACTCTTTGAATCTTTCTAATATCTCCTCAGATTCTTTAGATTTCAAGAAATAAATCCAAGTCTTTCTAGAGTAGTTATCAATAAAAATAATGTAATACAACAAAACACTCGAAGACGCAACAGACATTGGACCACATAAATCAGAATGAATAAGACCTAAAACACATTTGGATCTACTTTCACTACTATGGAATGGACCTTTTGTATTCTTACCCAAAGCGCAGCCTTTGCAGGTTCCTTCATGCTTCTTGTTGAATGTAGGAAAGTCAGTCACCATCTTCTCCATAATAGGTAGAGCACGAAAGTGAAGGTGAGCCAATCTTCGATGCCAAAGATCACACAAACTTGAGGAGTCATGCACTAGAGCCTGAATGGGATGAGTGCATAGCTTGTAAAGACACCCATGTCTAACTCCAATCACCTGAGCAGTCTTGATGTTGGAGTTCTTTGCCCATATGAGAACTTTGCCTTCTGAAAAAACAACTTGATAACCCCTGTCTTCCAAGGCTGAGATGGAAACAAGGTTTCTCTTAATGCCTGGAACAAATAGCATATCATCCAACTACAAGGAAAAGTCGGAATCCAAGTAAAGAGATGAGGTCCCAACTCCTTTAACAGAATAACTAGCATCATCTCCAATAATGACTTGTTCGCTAGAATCTTTCTCCACCTCCTTTAACAGAATAACTAGCATCATCTCCAATAATGACTTGTTCGCTAGAATCTTTCTCCACCAAATTAGATAGATGCTCCCTAAATCTGGTGATGTGTCGAGAGGCACCACTATCAATCAGCCAGGTGTTGGTGTCGGTAGATACATTGCTTGACAAGGCTGAATAGAATAGGTATTCACTTGTATCCTTCTGCATGGAGGCTTCATCGACATTTGCAATGGTGGCCTGCTTCCTTGGCCTGGAAGGACATTCCTTTGCAAAGTGACCATACTTATCACATCGAAAACATTGGACCTTGGAGAGGTCCCTCTTCTTCTTAAATGTGGGGCCGCCATCAGCTCCTTTATCTCTATTTCTCTTGAAATAGCCTTTCTTCCCATCTTTCCCTTTCTTCTTCAAGGATTGAGGGGCAAGAACATGACTGTCTTCATTAACAGCACTTTGCTCAATACCTCTTGCAGCCAACCTAGACTCTTCTTGAATACAATCAGCCCTCAACCGATCAAACTTGGGAAGTTTTGATCTTGCATTGATTCCCTGAATATAAGACTCCCAGATGAAGGGAGACCATTAAGAGCCAGCATGGTCAAATCCTTGCTATTGACAACATGCCCAATAGACGAGAGCTGATCTCTCAATTCGATTATTCTCATGAAGTAAGCAATGACAAATTCTCCCTGCGCCATCTTCAAGTGATGGATTTTTTACTTCAGTGCAAGTGCCTGGCTGGTGTTGTGGATCTCGTACATCTCCTCCATGGTTTTGACCATCTCTCTCGTAGTCCTTAACTTGGAGACAATAGGAACAATATGATCCTTCACGGAATCAACTAACATCTTCTTTGCCCTAATATCTTTCTTCTTCCATAGGGCCTTCTCTTCCTCATCCGTAGGCTTGGGGGCGGAGCTCTCCACAAACTCTACCAATTCGCTTTCCTCCACGGTGAGCATGATCCTAAATCTCCATGAAGTGAAGGTTGATGCTCCCTCAAGCCTATCCTCAATCTTAAGACCATTCACCATCTTGACGAAGAGATAGAGGTGAATAAAGATGAGAGAAATAAGGGTATCGCTGAATTAAACACAAATCTGATCGTGATCTTCTTCAAACCCGCTTTGATACCATGTTAGTTTTATAAGATCAGATATAAGCACAGAAATTAATTGAAAAGTGACACAAGAACACGGCCAATACCTTGGGAAAACCCTCCAACCTGAGAGAGAAAAACCCAGCCAATATATCTCAATATATTGATAATTATAAGAGCAGCAATCTGCTTACAACTTAGGCACAAACACAATGCCTGAATGATACAATGAACAACACCTCTTCTAGATGCAAAGAGACAAATAATATAAGTTTCTCCTTGAATCGATCTGCTGTGAGAGAAACTCGATCTGCTGCAATAATGCGAACCTCTTCCTAAAGAATGCTAAATGAACTTGAATGAATAAATACAATGAAGGATCTCCTATATATATCCAATCGCACCCCTTCATGAAGAGATGTCGGCCTCAAGAGAAAAGACGTCTTCTTGAGGAGGCACGAATTCCAAGATAAGTCGCCCCATTTCATTAAATAATAATAATCACTTATTATAATCTTTTATTCTTTTATTCATGATTAAGGCGCCTCCTTAATTAATTCAATTATATATAAAAATTTAAATAGCCATAGGCTACATTTAAATTTATCTTCTATTTGAATCTAGAAGTATTACACACGTGGCTGCATTTTAACATCAACAAAAAAGAACTACAAGGACAACGACAAAGTTGGATAATGATTCAGACTCAAGGGCCTCTAATGATGATCATCGTGATGTTTTTGTTTCAGCCCCTACTACGCATGCACATAAGGGTCCATGGCTTATTGATTTGGAATATTTTTTCATATGACTACCAAACAAGGAGTGATTCTTAACTTATGTGAGCTACAATGGTGGATGTGTGTTCTTAGGAGATAACCCATCTCTCAAAATCATTGAATGAGGCTGAGGCATGTTTACATTTGGTAATGGAAGAACAAAAACCCTCTTAAATGTTATGCACATATCGAATTTGGCAAGAAACCTCCTTTCTCTAAATAAGTTGAATGATGTTAGTGTGCAGGTTGTCTTCAACAAGAATGGATTCAAAATGGTGCATGGGGCCATGATCTTAGCCTAAGGAGTTCAAATTGGAACTCTATTCTAATTAGATGCTAGCAACATGGAATGTAAGAATTCATAGGTTCCTAATTCATTAGAGAATCATAAGCTTCTTACAAAAAAGACCATGCTATGGCATGAACATATGAGCCATATTGGTGAGTGTCGGTGTGTGTTTTGAATACCCACCGAACACAGAATAAAATGCCCAAGGACACTTTATCCTCTCTTGAAAAGTGATTGCAAATACTAAGAAGATAGTGCAATAACTCCAATGTTTCTTTGGTCAGGTCATGACATGTGGATAAGGCCAATGGGCGTTGTGATTTGCTGGTAATCACAAGGGGACTAACGTTAGCTTTGTTTGCAAGTTGAGGACTTAAGACGGTTTTATCATTGAAGGCTCTTTCTGATGGGTATTTTAGATTTTTCAAAAAAAAGAGCAAAAAGATAAGGGTTTAGAGATCTAAGCTATGCCTAAGAACTCAAGAGACGGCAGTGACTAGATAAAATTGGAATAACTGCACTTTGTTTCGCCTCCTTTAGGACAACTTACGGAAAGCGGGTGCAATCTTCAACAGGGGTGCAATCTTCAACTTACGCAAAGCGGGTGCAATCTTCAACAGGGGTGATAATGATTTTCATGCTTGAATTAGTAATTATCCAAACTGAAGTTAAGCATCCACAACTTAATAGCTCAAGCTAACTTTACACATTGAATACAAATCATCCATTCAACAAAAGTATGAGCTTAATTTCATCCACCACTACTATCAAATCTATCATTCACTAACAAACATATAAATAAATACTAATTTAACTCTACTCTAAATGTTGAAGGAGAAGATGTAGACCTTGCACACTATTTGAAAACAAAAGTGGTTGTAAACAAATCATGTATTAGAGCTTTTATAAACGGAAATAGTCTTATCGCAACAATCTCATACTACTCACTTCACAAATTGAAAATGAGAGCATGCAAGTTTATATAGACTTAGAGTTCCAAAAAATGAATAAATGGCCCAGATTAAAAATGAGCCGACGGCCAAGATTGACACAAATAAACCCTAATTAGGGTTTCCCAAAATAACATGAGTGAACTCAGAGTTGACAGGGTGAGTTGGCGCCTGGAGCTATTTTCAAGGAATTCCATCCCTATCCTCCCGCGTTGTCATGTGTTCGATGAATCTGGACACGATTGAGGCAACCTCTTCCATGGTGACCTGCGGAAGCATTCCAATCCTGAACTCCAATCCGTCCATACTCTCGGCGCATCTGACAAAGATGTCTTCCCATTCTAGCTTAGACTTCACAAAAGATTCCCGAATGTCTAGGAAGTTCGCCATTTTAGCCCAGTTCTGCTTCAGGATAGGCCCAGTGATGGAAAAGAATTCTTCTCGCACCTTCTTCTCCAAAGCCTCTAGCTGCAAGTCGTTCTCCTGAATAACCTCCTTGTCCAGGATGTTGGCTACCATATTGAGGATCTTGGCATGGACCGCTCTAATCTGCTCTTCTACCTTAAGCCCATCAGCCTTTACTCTTTCCAGGACCTCCCCTCGTGCTGTCAAAGCCCAATACCAGGTATGGAAGTCGTAAGTTGCACCTGCTACAATGACGCCTCCATCTATCAGTTCTTGCTTTGGAATCCCTTTCAAAATCCTAAGGCAAGGAATTATCCTTTGCTGTACATCCGAAAGGCCATCCCACATTTCTGCCAAGGCTGCCAATCTAGAGAGTAAAGAAGTGGCCTGACCATAGACCGAGGTCAACCTCTCCATGAACGTGTCAGCTTTTGTGCCCTTGACCGCTATCCACTCTTTAGCCTCTCTAGTTGTGATCCTGTCTTCTTCTATATCTTTTGCTACCTCCTGTGAAGAGTTTGGGAGAAGAGGAGTTGCCGTGTCATCCTGATCAAGTGGCTTGATCAAATGTTGGATATACTCTTTCAAGCACTCGATTTCCTGCTGGCACTCTTTCCTCTTTGCCACCTCCTTCGCCAACCTCGACTTGATAGTGGACACTAAATTGTCCAAATCTTCAATTTCCTGGCCCTTTGTAGTTGGACCCAAGTCGACGGTGGTGACAGTGTACTCATGTGGGGCTATGTCTTCCTATGGCTTGTCCACTGTTGGTACCGCAATCTACACAGTTCAGTTGCCATCCTCATCTCTCTATATGGTCAAGAACTTATTGGCTGGCTTCCTGACTGAAGTTTGTGTAAGTCTGGCCAAGAAGCCTGCGGTATCATCCTCTTCCGGCTCTTCCACTGGCACCTGTATCTTCATCCTTTCCTTCAGCCAGTCCGGGATTGTGTGTTGTTCCACGCCATCTTCTTCCGACATACCTTCTCCGTCGAGAGCGTCCAAAATTCCTCGAAGGGCTGAAATCATTCCCTCCTGAAAGTCATCATTTTGGGCACCCACATTGTCATCATCAGATCCCAATATCTCTGTGCCCGTGGGAGATGGTGGTTCATCATCGTCCGGCTGAGGCTCCATATTGTCTTCCGGAATCGGAGAAGGATCCCTAATGTCGGCCAATGAAGCATCAATGGTAGCTAGGATCTCCTCGATATTTCTAGATGCGGCGAAGCGTGAAGACTCTACCCTTGTCTGCTTCAAAGCCGGCTCCTTGCCTGCAGCTATCTCCTTCCTTTTCTTGGAAGTAGTGGCCTCTACCATGTCTACACCCTGAGAGGCCTCCGCATTAGAAGAATAGGACTCCATTTCGCTCAACATATCATAAGTCAGCGTCACCTTTATCCACCTTAGTTCCTGAATCTGCTGGTCAACCCACCATTGCGTGTATTTGACGACCGGTCTCATCAGCGTGTTCAAGTCGACATGTTCAGGTTCCGACCACCTTACAGCCGGCAGGGGTAAGCTCTCATCAAAGCACGGTTGTAACCGCCTTCCATCTTCCTCCAACTGATTAGGCACTCGACAAAGCTCAGTCGTCCTGATCAAGCTAACAGGCAGCGTAGACCACATCCTCCGTCTGACCTCAAACTCATCTGCGGCATCTTCCCAAAAGTCTTTTAATTCGACCCTATGCCTATATCTTCTCCCATCCATAGTCTTAATGTGATGATGTGGGTCGAAGTGGTCCCTCGACGGCTAAGTGGCAAAGGGGTAATGCTGTATTTCAAGTCGGGCGCTCTCAGCTACCTGTGCCGACAAGCATGTCTCTAGCATGTTCCCTATAAAGAAGGGAAAGGTGACTGCCGCCTTCTGCTTCGTCCTCTGGAAGTTCTGGTATTCCTCCAACTGTCGCAGCACTTCGAGCAGGATCATTTTGTTTGTAGGAAAGATAGGCAATCAGTACGGATTCCCAGTGAATCCCTGGATTCTGATATATGTGTACCTCGGATACTGGATGAACCATGATCCGTATTTGCCTATCAAACTTTTGGCTTCATGAGTCAACCGTTGCTGTGTCCCTCCCTGAAGTATCCTCGTAATGTACATGAGGAAGGCATCGTGAGCTCGCCTGAAGTGAGACTTCTTGCTCAACTGCAGCTGTGGGTAGCAGTCGTAAAACTTCAGTTCATTCTCGCCGTTGCCAACTGTGCCTTTGCAAATCAAGCCTGCATACCTATACGTCCTTGCCAACATGTAGATGACATAGGAACTCATATAAAAAGTCTTGGTCTTCTCCAGGTTAACCAACTACTCATGGAGGTTGTTGCTTATCATGCGCGACCAGTTGAACATTTTGACCCCTTCTGTGATATCCTCAATAAAATAATACATCCAGGTCTTGAAGGGTGCTCCCAAAGGGTTGCCAACTATCCGGTTTAGTAGGATAATAATATCCCTGTAATCTTCCTTGAAGTCTATGCACAACAGCTTCTTTGGCATCTTTTTGGCTAATGCTCTTGGCTTGTCTAGCCATGATTTATTGATGTTGGTGGCACAGAGGTCCAACTTGTCATCATACAATCTCTTCGCGTCCTCCGTGGTTTTGTAGACGGTCTTGGGATATGTGGGAATGCCAAAAGCCTCCTGTATGGCCAACTCTCCTAGATGAGCCAGTATTCTTCCATCAGGTGCAACAATCCGCCTTTCTTCAACGTCATAGTGGAGGGCGCATTCTACCATCAACTCAGCACACTCAATTGCAAGCGAGAATCCGGTAGCTTGGATAATCCCGTTCCTCATCATTCTTCGGGCGATATGTGTCGGCAGGAATCCGTCATGCCCGTACATCCTTTGCTTGAATTCTTTGAGGTCTATGTGCCCAAGGTTGGTGTCCGTAATATTTTTCCATTTTGATTTTATCTTGGACTCCGGCTGCGACCCTTTGCTGGCGAACTTCATGAGCGCTTGTCTGGACGGCTCTCCTTGGTTGGTCATCCACCTGCAAGTGTAAAATACTTAACATTAATACGAGACCTTTAAAAACTCTAGTTATTTCGGGGTATTTACTTGATAAAATCGCACTTTCAGCTTGTTTAAAATAAAATTTCTGTGAAAAAGCAAGCTGAAAGTAAATAAATTCGCCAAGCATTGAATAAATCTTGTGCCAGAATGAATGTAGAAGATAGAAAATAGTAGGAAAGTGTTGCCAATGAATTTCCAAACCTCTGAGATTGTCCTCTAGCTGCAAATGAAATAAAATTTCTGAAAATATGATCACAGAAGTGCGCCAATCTGCTGAGAAGTGCGACTTTCAGCAAAGAAATAATTTATTTATTTCCAAAAAATCACGTATTCTGACACGAAATTACTTCTTCCACTCACGAGGCAACATTATTCTCACTATCCTTTCCTTCAAAAATTATTCCTTGCAGATTCAAGAGAGACAACTTCTTCTCAATCGAAATTGTGAAAAATGAGTTGCTGAAACTCATTTTATGGCTGAGAAGTGTGATTTTCTCAAGGAATTGCTTTCTTTTTTCTTGAGTTTCTTTCAATTTTAGAAACGTTTTCTCTTCTCCGATTAGCAAGTTTCTAATTTTCTCGCAGTCGTTGAGGCAAGTTTCTAATTTTTCCGTGGCGCCACCTCTGTTCGAAATCTTCAACTTTCTTTGAAAATTTGCCTAAGTGTTGGAAAAATATCGAAAGATATTAAATTAATTATTAAAATTAATTTCCCAACATGTTTAATCTTCGAATCATGGCAAATTTAATTTTACCTAAGGCAAAATGATTTAATCTTCCAATTAATCTCCAGATTTTGAATTTTTATTTAAAATTCCCTAAGTGTTGGGAAATAATTAAAAATATTAAAATTCCAACCCGTTTAAAACTGATACATGGCTAAATTCGTTTGTCTGTGGCCAAATATTTTGTTTTCCAATTGTCTGCCTAGCCAAAATGTGCTTAATAACTCATCTACCAATTTTCAACTCTCTGGGCAGACTTCTGGCCTCTCTAGACGTATATATTTAGCCAAACAATTCACTTTCTCTCTCCTTCTGGGTTGGGCGGACTTGGAGATTCCTCTGCCACTTTGCCATTTTTTATTCATGCCTTAGGAATTTATTTAAGCTGAGAGGGATGGTCTTCGTGTTTGCCTCGCCTTACGCTCTTCATTTCTTGCCAAGGAATTTCATTCCGTTACGCCGAGGAGTGATTTTCGTGCTCGCTTAACCTCTTCTCTCTCTAGGCATTTCTCCATTTTTCATGCCTTAGAAAAAAAATTTAAGTTGGGCAAAATTCTTCACACTTCTTTGTCAATGGCGTATTTTATCCTTGCCTTGTCTAGGGGCGGACTTGGCACTTGTTCATTCCACTTACCCTTCTCTCTATGGCGGACTTGGGCTTCTTCCTTGCCATGGGCGCACTTTGGTCTCTTCTTCTATCTTGGGCGGACTTCACCCCTTGTCTTGCCACTTACTTGGCTTGGGCGGACTTTGGAGACATGCTTCCATTGACTTTTGGGGCAGACTTTGACCTTGCTTTGCCAAGGGCGGACTTGGCCTCTTCTCTCGCCGTCCATCTTCCTTGTGCCTAGGGCGGACTTCACCCTTCCTCAAGCCATGGGCAGACTTGGCCTCCTCTCTCGCCATCCATCCTTCCTTCCTAGGGCGGACTTGATGCTTTGTCTTGCCACTTTCTTCTAGGGCGGACTTCATGCTTCCTTGAGCCATGGGCGGACTTGGAGGCCCCTTGTGCCATGGCGGACTTCAGCCCTGGCTCGCCATTGCCCGTCTTTGGCATGCCAAAGGCAAGGGCATACTTCATGCTTGGCCTGCCATTCTTTCTCATGGGCGCACTTTGCCAGACATCCATTTTTGCGAACTTTTCACCATTCACCTTGATTTTCATGATGACTTCTGGAGGCGTATTGACTTCTTGCTCAATGGGATCCAAAAATAGAAAAAGCAAAAAGCACCCCTAAAAAATAGGAACCCCAGAATGGCCTAAAAATGCCAAAAAGCAAAAAGCAAAAAGCAAAAATGCAGAATCCCTAAAAAAATAGGAAGTGTCAGAAATGACCAAAAGCACAGGCGATCCTCGTCTTTCGGACCTTCTAAGCCCTTCCATGACGCTTAGGCACACAAACGGGTTCAAACTCTTAACTTGGCCGGACTGACTCTCAAAAACTTATCCAAATTCTGAACTCTAAACTGGCAACGTAGAGGGCGAAACCAAAACTTGGGGGTCCCCATTTGCAATGGGGCGATGTGTGAAATAGGTCAAAACAGTGAGAAAGGCGTTTAGGCCTTGAAATGTGGAAACTTATGTGAGGGGCTAAATTATTGTTCCATATTGTCTTTTGTGAGTATTGTGTGTAAAGAAAAATGAGTTGTGTTCAACTTGAGCTATGCTAGACCAATAGGAACTTTTGATTTGGGTCATAGTGATGTATTTGGTCCTATTAATGTACCTTTGCTAGGCAAATCCATGTGTTATCTTTCTTTTATTGATGATTTCTCTGGAAAAAAATGGGCTTTTCTCCATGGGCACAAATATGAGATCTTCTCAAAGTTCAAAGAGTAAGCCTCTTGTTGAGAACCAAATAGAGAGAAATTCATTTTTTTGAGGACAACAATGGTGAAGAGTTATGCTCTACAAGTTTTGTAGGAAGCATGGAATTGCAAGACATAAGACAATTCCATACACCCCTTAGCATAATTGAGTTGCAAAAAGAATGAGCAGTACACAGATGGACAAAGATAGGAGCTTGCTTAGCGGTGGTGGTTTGGAGCACAAATTCAGAAGCTATGAGCACAACACTTTATTAAAAGATCTCTTAATCTAGCTCTTGTGGATAAAACCCTTGAAAAGGCTTGGTCAGGAAAGAAGCCTTCATTGCTGCAAACAAATTTTTTGGTTGTGAGGCATATGTGCCAATGCCTGAGGATAAGAGATCTAGGTTTGATTTCAAAGCAAAGAAGTGTATCTTCAGCAGCTATAGCAACAATGTGAAAGGGTACAAGCTTTGGAATCTTAAAATTGGAAAGTTAGTGTACAATCAAAATTTCATCAAGGGGATTAGATCTTCTACATCTTCACAACATAAAGTTTGAAATTAAGTGATGGAGATGAAGCCGGAGATTGAGGAGTCTGCACCTAAGGCTGAGCCAAAATTTTAACAAGGACTTGATGAAGAGGTCAGATTACAGAGTTCAGTGGAAGAAAAGAAGAAGAACCTCAAACTTCACTCTTAAGGAGGTCCACTCAACACCAAATGCAACGTAATAGGTATAGCCCACTTGATTTCAAATGCATTTTGCATTGTTTATTAATGAGGATGAGCCTAGAACATCAATGGAGACAATAGAGTCTAGTGTCTACAAACAGTAAATTTTGGAAAGTGGTTGTAAATGAGGAGATGGTGACACTTGAGAAAAACAATACATGGGACTTGGTCAAGCTTCCTAAGGATAGGAAATCTTGTTGGAAATATTGTTGTCATTGATGTCAATGAGTGTAAAACATATTGTTGTTATTAAAGAAGAAAATCAGTCTCCCTTATTCAAGGCAGATCACATCATTCCAATCAGATCATTTAATCATGACAGCACAGCAATTAATAGAAAATGAATGACCTACTTGTGAAAATCCAATTTAATATTGTTTGAGACCTTTCTGAGATGGATGACCTCTTGTGGAAAATTAAATTAATATTATGTGAGGTCTTTTTGACATAGGCCAACCCTCTTCATGTAGTCGCCCAACTTGGGAAAAATAAAAATAAAACTAAATTTATTCATGTGCAAACTTGGCTGACCCTCCTTGAAGGATCGTCTCCTTTGGGTGAAGAGGCATAATGAAGGTATAAATAGAAGTTGTGTGTGGGGTAAATGAAAGCAAACAAATAAAGAAATATCATTCCGATTTTAGGCAGAATTTTGAAGAGAATATATGTGAAGAAGTTGTGAGCAGATTTTATGAAGGAAACTCAAATGATCATCATCCACTGAAGAAGCTATATTCAAGAAGGCGAAATTTTGCTCATTAGAAGTTGGTGCCTCTCAATAGAAGAGATTGGTATATCTTACTAAGTTGACGCTTAATAGTGAGGATTGATGTCTCCGGCGGGTTGGTGCCTACAAAAGATTTAGAAGAGAATTTTATTTTTGTGACTAGATTTGGGCAATAGATCCAAGCAATCTTTCTCTGTGGTTTCCTCCCGAAAGGGTTTCCGCGTAAATATTGTCTCTTAGTTGGTAGACCTTGTGTGATTGTTATTTTTGTGGTTGTCGATTTTAAATAAGTTCATTATACTGATTTACGCCCCCTTCTCAATATAAGAGTGTGTGCTCATCAATTGGTATCAAAGCGAGTTCCTTCAAGAATAGTCTAACCACTAGAAGGTAGATTTTGAAAGCACACATGGTGAGTCAAGAAGGTTTCTCTTCAAATAGAGCCCATTTCTTCGACAAAACAAACTATGCATTTTGGAGCATAAGGGTGCAAACTTGTCTAATGGTATTGGCTTTGATATCTGGCAATCAGTAGTAAATGGTTATGTAGCTCCATCGTCTCCACCAACAGATCCGGCTAGAAACAAAGGCGAGTGAAAAAAAATGTGAAAGCTATGAATGCTATCTTCTGTGGTCTATCGGAATCAAAGTTTGTCAAGGTGATGCATTCTGAATCGACAAAAGAAATTTGGGACATACCTAAGAACATCTATGAAGGTGATGACAAGGAGAAGAAGGCTAAGCTCCAAATCCATAGAAAACAATTCGAGAGTTTGAAAATAAAAGACGAAGAAAATATTGCAACCTATCTCCTTCGTGTGGATGAAATCATCAACACCATCAAAGGGCTTGGTGAATAGGTTGAAGATTTAATGATCATGCAAAAGGTGCTAAGGTCTCTTCCCTTGAGATTTGATGCAAAATTTTCCACCATCGAAGAGATAAAAGATCTAGATAAATTAACAATGGATGAATTGCATGGGATCCTCACACCATATGAAATGAAGACTGAAAAGGAGAAGTCATCAAGGCGAGAAGCAACCTTCAAAGCTTCAAAGAAGATGAAGAATAAAGAGCTTGAAACAAACGATAGCTCCAGTGATGAATCTAATGCAAAGGAAGCCCATTTTGTGAGAAAGCTCAAAAAAGGATCCGACAAATAAAAAGGTAAGTTACCCTTCAAATGTTGTGATTGTGGTAAAATAGGTCATTTTGTTGCTAAGTGTCCACAGGTCGAAAAAAAACGTAGTGATGATGAAGAAGATCATAACATTAAGAAAGCATCGTCAATACAAAAAGAGCTACAAACATGGTAAACATGAAAAGAACTCCTGTAAGTACAAGAAAAGCCTCTATTCCAAAGAAGATAGTAGCTCATCCAAGGAAAGCGATGAAAGTATCTCCAACAGTGATAGAGAAGAAACTCTCTTCATGACAATAAAAGCAAAGAGTGACGCCTTGGAAACTGAAGACAAAGGAAAAGAAAAAATGGATTCAAAAGAAGAAGAAGAAATTGTTGAAATGGATGGGGATGTGGATCTTGAAGAACAACTCATTTGTGCCTTAAGTGAAATCAAGAAGTTAAGACAAGGAATTTGAAACAAAATTTGCAACAACAAAAATATGAAGAAGAGGATCGTGATTCAAAAGCAAAAAAGTCGCAAAGCCTTGAAGAAGCAGAAAAGACCATCATTAGCCTAAAGATTCAACTTGAAAAGGCAAAAAGGATAGAAGAGGAAGTGAGAATTCAGCTATAGACAACAGAAGAAGATTGCAAAAAGCTAGAATCAGAAATTGTTTCCTTGAGAAAGGAACTAGAGAAAACAACTACTCAATTGAACAGAAGCATTAAGTTTGAGAAGAGCACCAGAATTATGGATGATATCATCAAATTTCCAGAGATCACCATTCATTAGGACTAGTCTTGGCTTTGAAGAAAACAAGAAGACTACCAAAGAAGATTCAAATTCTAAGGCTATAGAATTACCAAAGAAGATAAATGAAGAAAAGCCTAAAGGTTATGTTGATGTGCTTAAGAGCTCCATCAATAGTGGTAGCAACAAGAAGAAAGAAAGTGATATCCCATAGAAAACCAACATTCCTCACAAGGACAAATTTAGAAGATCGTTCCCTCGAAGGCAATCTCACATAACTAGGTTCCAAAACTCTTTTTTTGGTTATTGCTTCTTCTATAATCAATTTGGTCATGAAGCAGTAGATTGTAGTACATGTGCAAGAAGTAATTCTTATGGATTCCTAAATAGAAACTACAATTCTTTTGCTCCTTAACGGATTTCAACATTATGTGCTATAAGTGCAACAACTATGGTCATACAACACATTTTTGTAGAAGTGGTTTTGTGGAATCTAATAGACAAAACAAGGAGGATACCATAGCAAGCAAAAGGAGGAACCTACCAAAGTTTGGAAAAGGAAGCGAGAGCAACAAAAGAAATTAAAATTTATGCTTGGGCAAACAGCCTTTCATGCCCAAGATGAAGGAAATCAATGGTACATTGACAATGGATGCTCAAGCCATATGACAAGAGACAAGAGCAAGTTTCTCTCTTTGAAGAAAGCAAACAGAAGAAATGTAAAATTTGGAGATAATGCTAAAAACACAAACAAGGTACTCTAAATCTTGATAATGGGAAGACAAAAACAAAAAACGTCTTGTATGTTGAAGGTTTGAAGCATAATCTTCTTAGTGTTAGTCAAATGTGTGATCAAGGACACACTCTTGCTTTTCATGCTCAAAGTTGTAATGTTCCCCTTTTGGCAGTAATCCTGTCAGTGGCTCATCAACCTATTCTGGAATCCTGTAGGCTCGTTGAGGTGTTTCAAAGGGTTCCAGTTTTGGAGGTTTTTTGATCTTTCCTCATTATTTACTATTTATAGTAAATACTATTTTTGGCAGTTAGCAGTTGTCAGCCTTCAGTTCATCACGTCATTGGTAGCAGTATTCAGAACTAAGCCTTGGCCTTTTGGAAATATATTTTTTAATGGATTTCTTCATTAATTGAGCAAATGGTTTTAATTCGCAATTACCCCTTGGCCTAAGGAATTAACTTCAAGTTGTTTTAAAAGGGGGGCTTTAAGGGTGGCGCCACATGAAGAATTCAAAAGGTTTTTTATTTATTTAATTCTTCATTATCTCAAGTGTGGCGTATTTTTGAAGAGTTATATTTCTTTTTTGGAAATTGTAAAGGTGATGACTTTTGGCGTACCTTCTTGGAGGATTTGAACAGTCTCCTCTCTTCCTTTAAAATTGAGGTTTGGCTCCAGCATTTGAGCATCCATTATTTTGCTAAACGTATGTTGTCGAAATGATTTATCATTTTATGCTTCAAGGAATGTTGACCTCCTAGTTCCTTCTTCAATTTCATGTTTGTAAGATAACCACCTAATTGAATTATTGTTGCTTCTCATCTAGACTAGCAGATTGAGTTTCAAAGTGAAATTTTGATGTATTTTCCAGTTTTACAGTTGTTGTTTGCATACAGCTGAATGGTGTTTTTGTTCATGGCTGAATGTACAAATTTTATATTGTTCTGGGCATTTAAAATTATTAATCCTAAGGTCTAGGCGACCAACTCCTTCAAGTGGCAGATTTTAATTTGAAGTGGTTATTTTTCATAATAAGAAATCGCCCCTCTCAAGAGCCGTACCTTTCAGCATGCATTGGGAAGTGTGCCAATAATTATTGCAGGTGTTTCGGAGCTGTTTTTGTGTCTCAACAAGGGCGCCTATCTCCCAATTAACCTTTGCCTTCGATTTCACGCCATACGAAGGTATTTTGATCAAGTTGTGAGCATTTTACATATTTATGTAGTTGTTGATTACCATTTCCAGAATTGCAGTTTCTGAGATTAAAGCAATTCATTTGTTGTTTCCATATTCTATCTTCTTTCTTATTATTCTCTAACTCGGAAACATTATATTAAGTGGTGCTTAGAAAAATGCTGATGAACAATGTAATTTGCAGTTTTTTACCTTGTACAAACTGTTAACAGTAGTACTGTTTCAGTTTTAGCTTTGCTGCAATTAATTAGTTAACTTCACATTAAGCACCCCTGGATGGTATACCGCCAGTGTGGATAATTTTGATTTGTAATATCTTTCATGCCCACTTTCAAGTGGTGAATCCCCACTCTTCAATGGATGTCTGCCGCAGCAGAAGAAGTAATCAATTGTAATCTTTTCCCCCCACTATTTGGTGGTAGCATGGAAAGCTCTTTGGCTGGTTATCCGCCTTGTTCTTTTGAAATTCATCAGTAGTACTCCACCATATGTTAGCACCTCGCCTGCAAAAGGATCTTGAGTGCACATCCTTGGTGTCGAGTTTAATATTTCTCTTTCAATATAATCTCGTACTTGTTGATTAAGTAGATCCTAGGGATCCTCTGACCATATGCTCGCCCCTCCTCCTTAAGTGGTTTTAGGGCACATTCTTGATTAGAGTTCTTTCATGTACATTTTGGTTATGCTAACCTTAACGGGTGATTGATTCTATTGTAAATGTTCACTAAAAAAAAGAAAAAATTGAGAGAGAATATTTCAAAGGTTGTGAGATAAGGAAGGCAAGTACAAGAAAAATTGTTGCTGATCCAAACAGAACAAAAAACAACCTATACATCCTTGGTGAGATCAAGGGAGAAAAATGTTCTATGAGGCACACAAATGAAAGTTGGTTATGGCACAGAATAATGGGCCATATAAACTTCGATAATCTAGTGAAAATCAGCACCAAACAAACCGTAAGTTACATGCCGAAGATTGTTAAACCTTCAAACACTCTTTGCAAGCAATGTCAGCATGGGAAACAAACAAGATCAAGCTTCAAATTGAAGGAGTACTCAACAAAAAAGCCCTTGGAACTTGTTCATACATATCTCTATGGGCCTAGAAGAACACAAAGCTTGCAAGGTGAAAGTTATTTTATTTTTCTTATTGATGATTACTCTAGGATGACATGGTTTACTTTCCTAAAAGAAAAATCTGAGGCATTCGAGAAGTTCAAATCTTGTAAAGCCTTGGTTGAAAATGAAACCAGATTGAAAATCAAGTGCTTGAGATCAAATCATGGAGGTGAATTTACCTCAAATGAATTTGACGACTTTTGTGAGCATCATGGAATAAAATATTAAAAAGACATTTTTCAGCTGCAAAGACTCCACAGCAGAATAGAGTTGTAGAAAGAAAGAATCAAACCGTGCAAGAGATGGCTAGAACAATGTTGTATGAATCAATGTTACCAGACAAGGAGAAGCAGTTAACATAGTAATCTATATTCTTAACAGGGGACAAATCAGAGTCAACAATAGCAAGACATCTTATGAACTATGGAAAGGAAGACCAACAGTAGTCAAATACTTCAAGGTTTTCAGAAGTAAGTGCTACATAAGAAGAGATGATGAAGATTTAGGCAAATTTGACTCCAGATCTGATGAAAGCATCTTCCTTGGTTATTCTTCAAAAAGCAAGGCTTATAGATGTTATAATAAAAGGTTGCAAAAGATTGTAGAAAGTGTCAATGTAAAAGTGGATGAAGAAGACATCAAAAAGGAGAAATTACAAGCAAATGATCACCTAGAAGACTCAAGCTGCAAGGAAGAAGGAGATGGAAAAGAAGAAATAGGACGAAGAGATACAAAGACACCATCTAAATTTGTTCAAAAGAATCATTCAGAAAATCTAATTCTTGGTAATAAAGATACTGGGATACAAACTAGAAGAAGATTAGCAAGTGCATTAGAACATGAAAATTTATCCTTGCTATCTAAAATTGAGCCTAAGGACTTTGGAAAAGCTAGAGAAGACAAGCATTGGATAGATGCTATAGAAAAAGAATTGAATCAATTTGAAAAGAATGAGACATGGGAACTTGTTCCAAGACCAAAAGATAAAAATGTGATTTGTACCAAGTGGATCTTTAGGAATAAGCTGAATGAAGAAGGTCAAGTGGTAAGAAACAAAGTAAAGTTAGTTTGTAAAGGTTACGCTCAAGTTGAAGGTATTGATTTTGAAAATACTTTTGCTCTTGTTGCAAGATTAGAAGCTATCAGAATATTTTTAGCATTTGCTTGTTTCAAGAACTTCAAAGTCTATCAAATGGATGTTAAGTCAGCCTCTCTCAATGACAATTTAGAGGAAAAAGTATACATTGAACAGCCAGAAGCGTTTTTATTATCAAAAAATGAAGATTATGTGTGCAGACTAAGGAAAGAACTCTATGGACTAAAACAAGCCCCTAGAGCTTGATATTCAAGACTTGATAAATATCTACAACAACAAGGCTTCAAAAGAGTTATTGCGGGTAGTAATCTCTACATTAAGACTGAAGGTGAGAATCAATTGATTGTTGTAGTTTATGTTGATAACATCATTTTTTGAGGCAGCTGTAACAGAACGTGTCAAGAATTTGCAAAGGAAATGCAAAAGGAATTTGATATGTCTATGCTTGGTGAGTTATCATTTTTCCTTGGTTTACAAATTTTTCAAACCCACAAAGGCATATTTATCTCGCAAACCAAATACATCAAGGAAATGTTGAAGAAATTCGGGATGGAAGATTGCAAACTAGTTAGCACACCTATGGTCACAAGTTGTAAATGAAGCAAGGATAATGAATCTCCTAAAGAAAATCAGACATTATACAAGTCCATGATTGGGAGCCTACTATATGTGACAACATCAATACCAGACATTATGCATGCAGTAGGCATGGTGGCACATTTTCAAGCAACACCAAAAGAAATGCATGTGCATGCAATCAAAAGAATATTCAAATATCTAAAGGGCACTTTGGACTTTGGTTTGTGGTATTCAAGAGGTGAAGATTTCACGCTAGCAACATATACAAATGCGGATTGGGCAAGCAAGGTGAAATATACTCTCTCAATTTTTTTGATTTTTAAATGAACATTTACAATGTAACCAAGCACCCGTTAAGGTTAGCATAACTCAAAACGTGCATGAAAGAACTCTAACCAAGAATGCGCCCTAAAACCACTTAAGGAGGAGGGGCGGGCATATGGTCAGAGGATCCCTAGGATCTACTGAATCAAATATTACAATGATTACACTGAAAGAGAGAGATTAAACTCGACACCAAGAATGTGCACTCAAGATCCTTTGACAGGCGAGGTGCTAACATATGGTGGAGTACTAATGCTGAAATTGAATGTAACAAAGGTGGATAACCAGCCAAGGAACTTTCCACACTACCACCAAACAGTGGGGGGAAAAGATTACAATTGAAATACTTCTTCTGCTGCGGTAGGCATCCACTCAACAGTGGGAATTCTCCACTTGACAATGGGTGAGAAAGAGAGATACAAATGTTTATTCTCTACAGTGGCGGTAAACCAGCCAGGGATTAAAGTGTTTGCATTAGGAAATCACAAGTAAATGTAGTAAGAACAATGACTAGATTAGTACTACTAAATCTCAGCCTTACAATGAAATAAATCTGCAATTTTCATGTGTTACAATGATATAATCAATGCAAACTTCTGAAGAATGTTTATTACAATATATAATCTTCTCAATCACCAAGATATAAGCCAAAATCTGAATGTTTAACAATCTGATATGGATAAACAACAGACTGAAAATGTCAATCAACAAACATGTAAATCAAATGAAATGCTCATAACTCCCCAAACATACCTTCGAATGATGTAAAATAAATTGCAGAAGTATTCTAAGAGGTAGGCGCCCAATCTCCAACCCACAAACTGCATCAAAGCTTAGAGAATGATTAGGCACAAATCCCAATACAATCCCAACATGGTACAGCCTTCTTGAGGGGCGATTTTCTACTTAAAAATCAGAAACAGCAAACTAAAATCTGCAAACTTCAAGGTGGAGTCGCCTCAAGCATAGAATCATGATGAACACATACCCATAATCAAATTAGAATTACCCTTAAAGCTGTTAATGATTTTCACCTGCAGCCATGACTGAACCAGCAACAATAAAATCTAGAAATAACATCTGAATCTTCAACATTGAGGCTCAATATGCACTTCTGAATGAAGCACACTCTCAATCCATCGTCTAGGGAACCATAGTTTCAAGCCCGAAGAGTGGAATAGAATTGCTAAGCTTTCTCTTAGCCGGATTCTGGATTTCAAACCAGCAGCATAACTTTGCTTTCCAAAACATAACATAATCAGCTCTCCACAATGCAACAATATATAAGTTTCAATGGGCAAATGAAACACTTTGAATTCCAAGAAGTTGAATCACTTCAACTTCCCAAAAGACGCCACCTTCAACCATTCACTTTATTGTGAAATAATAAAACATTATTTCCCTTCCCTTTAGGCATCCAAGTAACATTTCTTAAGAGAACAAGTAGTAGAACAGCATGTCAAGTTGGAGTACATTGCGACAAAAGAACAGATTGCAAATATTTTCACGAACCCCTTCCTAAAGAGACTTTTGAATATCTCATGTAGAAATTGGGAGTGATATCACTCTCATCTAGTCACTAATTCCTACGGACAAGCAAGAATTCAAGGGGAGCTATTCATTGCATTATCTTTCAGCTTCGTGAAGACTTTGCCATTGATGTTAAAGGGGGAGGATAACAAAAAAGGGGGGAATTATATTCTCTTTGTATTCAAAAGATTATTTCCTTTCAAAGTTGCCATCAATGACAAAGGGGGAGATTGTTGGAAATATTGAAATCATTGATGTCGAAGGAGTGTAGAATGTATTATTGTTATTAAAGAAGAAAATCAATTTCCCTTATTCAAGGCAGATCACATCATTCCAATGAGGTCATTTAATCATGACAATGCTGCAATTAATAGAAAGTGGACAACCTCCTTGTGAAAATTCAATTTAATATTGTTTTGAGGCTTTTTTGAGATGGATGACCTCTTGTGGAAAATTAAACTAATATTATGTGAGGTCTTTTTGACATAGGCCAACCCTCTTGATGTGATCACCCAACTTGGGAAAAATAAAAATAAAAATAAATTTATTCATGTGCAAACTTGGCCGACCCTTTGTGAAGGATTGCCTCCTTTGGGTGAAGAGGCATAATGAAGGTATAAATAGAAGTTGTGTGTGGGATAAATAAAAGCAAGCAATTAAAGAAATATCATTACAATTTTCAGCAGATTTTTGAAGAGAATATATGTGTAGAAGTTGTGATCAAATTTTATGAATAAAACTCAAATGATCATCATCCATTGAAGAAGCTATATTCAAGAAGGTGAAATTTTGTTCATTAGAGGTTGGTGCCTCTTGCTAAGTTGGTGCTTAGTAGTGGGGATTGGTGTTCCCAATGGGTTGGTGCTTACAAAAGATTTGTAAGAGAATTTTGTTCTTATGACTGGATTTGGGCAATAGATCCAAGCAATTTTTCTCCATGGTTTTCTCTCGAAAGGGTTTCCACGTAAATCTTGTGTCTCTTAGTTGGTAGATCTTGTGTGATTGCTATTTTCGTGGTTGTTGGATTTTAAATAAGTAAAAGTTTATCTTATACTGATTCACCCCCGCCACCGCCCCCAAGTATAAGTGTGTGTGCTCATCAAATCTATTGGCTACAAATAGGTTTTCTAGAAGTAATACAGTTCAAAGGACAAAGTTGAGAAGTACAAAGCAAGGTTAGTGGCTAAGGTCTATTCCCAAGTGAGGAGAATTGATTTGGTGAGATATTTTATCCTAATGTAAAGTTGACATCAATTAAATTCTTGTTATCTATTGTTGTTGTCTATTACCTTTGTTAGTTTTAGGATCAGAAATTCAATAAGCACAAATTGCAACACATAAGACAATGAACGCAACAAGATACCCTGGGAAAACCCTCCTACTCGAAGGAGAAAAACCCAACAAATATATCGCTTATATATTCAAGGAATAAGAGCAGAAATCTGCTAACAACTCAGACCCAACACAATGTCGAATTTGATACAATGAATATTAGCACCTCTCCTAGATGCGAAGATGCAAAATGAATATGTTTCTCCTTGAAATCGATCTGCTGTAACAAGATGATGATCTGCTGCTCAAGTGCGAACTTCTTCTAGGAATGCGAATATGATGAATGAACTTGATGATAAAATGAATTAGAATGACCTCTCATATATACAATTTGGTGAAGAGGACACACCCCTTCATAATACAAGGTCGGCCTCAATAGCTAACTAAGTCGGCCTCAATAAAATAATAAACATTATTTCTTTAATGAAGTGAAGCGCTTCTTCACTTAATTCGATCTACAATGAATTAAATAGCCAAAGGCTATTATTTAATTTATTTCCTTTTATTTATTACTGTCGTTGGAAGTAAGAGGCCCGACCCTGTAACATCAACACGCCCTCTCAGCTAGGGAGGATTACTTCCTGATACACAAGGTCATGGAATCTCTCAACATGACACTCACAATGGATACACCCATATGTGAGAAGAGAACACATCACGGAGTCACTCAATGTGATATCGTCCATCATGGCTACTCCCATGTATGGAAATAACATGTGCACAAGTGCCCATCACGGATTCACTCGACGTGATGTCATCATCTCAACATGACATCCACCATGGCTTACTCCCAGAGGGTGGATAAACACAAGCACAAGGAAATCATCACGGAGTCTCTCAACGTGATCTTGTCATGGAGTCTCTCAACATGACATCCACCATGGCTACTCCCAAAGGGTGGAACCAAGGGCTTTCACCTCAAATTTCTCTCACAGAGAAAGATGAATTAACAAGGGCTTACACCTCAAATTTCTCTATCACAGAGAAAGATGCGTTAAAGCAAATCACAGAAGATCATTGATGTTGAGTCTCCCTCTCAGCTAGGGCTTCATTCTCCACAACTCCAAGCTTGTCTCGGAAGTACACAAACTTCAATCTGGAGAGAGGCTTGGAGAGAATATCAGTCGTCTAGTCATCAGTACAAATGTATCTTAACCGGATAGCTTTCCTCAATACCATATCTCTGATATAGTGGTATTTGATCTCAACATACCTTGTTCTGTCATGAAACACTGGATTGACAGAAAGCTTCACACAGCTTTGATTATCACAATGGATGACAGTTGGCTCCAATGATTGTCCAAACAATCTTGCAAGGAGCTTCCGAAGCCACACTGCTTCTCGAGCTACCACACAAGCTGCAATATACTCTGCCTCTGCGATGCTTAGTGCCACTGAAGACTGTTTCTTGCTACACCAAGAAATCATAGCAGAACCCAAATTAAAGCAACAACCAGAGGTGCTCTTCCGATCAGCTACACACCCTGCCCAATCAGTTTCAAAATATACTTGCAACTGAATATCTACATTGGAATGGTATCTTAAGCCATATCCAATTGTGTCACGTAAGTATCTCAAGATATGCTTAGCTGCAACTAGATGTATTTGCCTTGGTTCACTCATGAACTAACTAAGTGCACTCACTACCTAGCAAATATCTAGTCTAGTATTGACTAGATACATCAATGATCCAATCAACTGCCTATACATAATGGGATCCACCAAACCTGAACTAGCTGCAGGCTCACTCAACTTCTTCAAATTGGTTTCCATCGGTGTAGACATAAATTTGCAATCCATCATACCAAATCTCTTCAAGATGTCTATAGTATACTTCCCTTGACTTAGAATGATCTCATTAGGCCTCTACCACACTTCTAATCCTAGGAAGTAATGCATGTATCTAAGATCCTTCATCTCAAATTCAGAAGCTAACTCCTATTTTGCATTTGATGATGAGATGTTCTTCTCCAGTAAGAAATAGATCATCAACATAAAGAACCAGGATTAATGCCTCACCATTAACTACCTTGAAGTATAGGTTTGAATCAGCATCATTCTTGGAGAAGCCCAAGCTTATTAGGTATCGATCAATCCTTTCATACCAAGCACGAGGAGCCTGCTTAAGGCCATACAAAGCCTAGCCCATAGAGGTCTCTTTCTACTTATGACAATATCTCTTGGCCCATCAATTGGTTCCAAAGGCTCAATTGGATCACCATCCTCTTCTGGATCGGTAGACTCCCTCTGAATCTCCAAGTACTTGCATCAACCATCTAACCTCCTTGTCCAAGATTGCCTGCAATGCTTGCCTTAGAGAAATGGTTTCTAGTGCACACCTCTGTAGAGATTCAGGGCTGTCCTCTTCGACCTCATCCCAGATCACTATATTCTAAATAGGTTTGCGGAGCTACCAATGTTAAATCCAGATTGACTGTCTTGAGCAATTCTGATCTCAACTACTCAAGAGGTCTTTCAAGGATTTAGCACCTGGCCTTGCAACACTACAACCTTCACTTCTTCTCAACGAGTCACAGAACTCCCTTTGAATGTTAATTCCTCCTCTTCGAAGAACTGATCGCAAAGACAACCTGAATAGATTCTTCATCTTCGAGAGATGTCTCCAGCCACCAACTCAGTCCTATGGCTGCAAGTTATGACTCCATTCTTGATCATTTCTCCAGTCGGCATGATATCCTCACAGGATGCCTCAAGCTCTTCCTCTTTATGCAATCTCTCATCATCCTTTTGCTCCTCAATCCGTCCTAGAAGCAATTTTGGAGAGATTAATAATAGTTCACTAAACTATCCTGAAGAGAAATACCAATGCTAGAAGCATACATGATTCACTATCCCAATGTTATGAATTAATAACTACATAAAAGATTCATGAACATTATTCCAGGGTAAGAAATACTTATCTCTTTATTGTTTAATCTTCCTTGCAATCCACCAATTGTTCTTCCCTGATCTTTGCACCTAAAGATTTAAATCTGCTCAAGCTTCTTCCATGTAGATATATTATTCAGCGCATTCTATACTTCGATAGAACTTCAACAACACACTTACTAGAGCCCACACAGAAATCACAATGGTTGCATATAATTTGAAGATCACGACCTCCTCGCTGTAAATGCCCAGCACATGTCACATTTCCACTCCATTTCAGAGACGTCTCAAGTAACAAAAAGGTACTACAGATAGCGCATTCCTTCAAAGCTCTTTCTTACGTCTTCAGGCACGACACTATCTTCGTCGATACGAAAAAGAAACTAACTGCCCAGCAAGAAGGATTCGCTAAAAGAAAAAGAAAAACGCTAGACTCCATGCAACTCCCGATATGATCTGAAAACGCCTCTTTACTTTCTTTATTTTCTGTTCACTGTCGGCATTCAGACAACATATAGAATGATCGATCAATAAGAACCTCTGGAATATTCCCGCAAGTGAGATAGATGCTTCAAAACACCAAACAAACCACTGCCTTGATATAATCACGCCTTCATAGACTTCCAACATGCCTCTTCTCAAATACAGCAACAACAATATAAGATTCACGCCGCATGTATATATGCTTGCTCAATCTTCTTGGAAGCCAATTAACAACTTTTTTGTTAATCCCGTTTCTTCCTGACACAAGATTGTGAGATCTCCAGATTGCATGAATTTGTATCAAATGACATGCCCAATACTAGAACTCTTCTAAATCTCGATGGGTATCTTCTTTACAATGTTTGCAGGCACATTAATTATATCGACTAAACACGAACAGGGGATGTCGTTGTAGACTCTTAGTCTATTGGCCCGAAATTTGCGTGTCTTCAATCTAAGTCTTCAATGTCAACAATGAAACCTCTGCACTATGCCGACTTCATAACTCTCACTACAATCAATTTCTGATCAGATCTTTTCTTAGACCTGCTCTAATACCATGTTAGTTTTAGGATCAGAAATTCAATAAGTAGAAATTGCAACACATAAGACAATGAACACAACAAGATACCCTAGGAAAACCCTCCTACTCGAGGGAGAAAAACCCAGCAAATATATCGCTTATATATTCAAGGAATAAGAGCAGAAATCTGCTAACAACTCAGACCCAACACAATGTCGAATTTGATACAATGAATATTAGCACCTCTCCTAGATGCGAAGATACAAAATGAATATGTTTCTCCTTGAAATCGATCTGCTGTAACAAGATGATGATCTGCTGCTCAAGTGCGAACTTCATCTAGGAATGCGAATATGATGAATGAACTTGATGATAAAATGAATTAGAATGACCTCTCATATATACAGTTTGGTGAAGAGGACGCACCCCTTCATAATACAAGGTCGGCCTCAATAGCTAACTAAGTCGGCCTCAATAAAATAATAAATATTATTTCTTTAATGAAGTGAAGCGCCTCTTCACTTAGTTCGATCTACAATAAATTAAATAGCCAAAGGCTATTACTTAATTTATTTCCTTTTATTTATTACTGCCGCTGGAAGTAAGAGGCCCAACACTGTAACATCAACAACCTTGAGGTAGAATAGATGGATGTGAAGACATCTTTTATGCATGGAGATTTTGTGAAGATCTACATGACACAACAAGAGCACTATGAGGTGAAGGGTAAAAAAGGTTTAGTCTGCAAGTTGACCTTGATAAGGTTTAGTCTGCAAGTTGACCTTGATATGATTAGGGCAAAATTTCATCTTAGGGATGGAAATCAGAAGAGATAGAGTGAATAGAAAATTGTAGATCAGCCAAAGAAAGATTGCAAACCAATGAGTTTCCATTTATATGGAAACAAAGGTTTATGTTGATCAATGCCCTTCAACACCAAATTAAATAGAGAACATTAGCCATGTCCCCAATGCAAGTGTAGTTGGTAGTCTCATGTATGCGATGTGTTACCCAAAATAGACATGACCTATGTAGCAGGGATTTTTAACCAATTTATAGCTAATCTATCTCAAGGATACGTTAGTGTTCAATTTGCTCCCAAGGAGGCCAAGACTTGAGCAGAACAATGGATATCCAAGGATTTGTGAATTCTAGTTGGGAAAGAGATGCATATAGTAGGAGGTGTACTTGTAGGTATGTGTTTACCATGTTCAATGGTGCAATTAGTTGGATAATCAAACAGCAGGTTGTAGTTGCTCTTTTGACTACAAAGAAAGTATATGGCAATTACTCATGCTTGTAAGGAAACAGTCTAACTTCAAAGATTGTGTTTGGATATTGGGTTGAGGCAAGATACAATTGTGGTTCATTGTAACAATTAGAGAACCATCAGCTTGGCAATGAATCCTATCTTCCATGCATGTTCAACACACATTGATGTGTCGTATATTTTGCTTGTGACGTGGTGGAGGATAAGCGAGTTATGGTCAAGAAGGTCAATACACTGGTGAATGTTGTAGATGCTTTGATGAAGCCTATGAACATAGAGAAGTTCAAATGGTGCAAGATGGTTATGGTGATTAGCCCCTAGCTTTTAAATTAACTTCTTTGGAGCCCATTATGATTCATGTGATGTATAAAAGTGGGAGATTGTTAGGACTTGAGCACTAGGTGTGTTCTACAACTTACATGTCATTGGTCTAGTTTAATTATTTAATATTTGTAATATTGTAAATAATTGTGCCCACATGGAAAAAAGTGTCCCACTTGGGTGGAATCATAAAGATTCCATAGTTGACTCTCTACCACATCATTAATCCTACAACATTTGTAAGAGTTGTTAATTGGGGGGCTTACTTAGTGGATTATGACTAGCACCTTTGACTAGCTAATAATAGTCATGTGTAAGAATGTATAAGAGTAATTAGCATAGTTACACTAAGTTTCAAAACAAAGGTGAGTGATGAGGGCTATGCAATTTTTATAGATTTTTGAGTGTTTAGGGATTGGGTGGGGCCCAATAGAGTATTATGATTAAGGTTAGTGGCCTAAATTTCAAAATCCCTTTTTTTTAAAATCACTTTTTAAAGTGCCTAACATGGGGGACAGCTACATGTTTCCATGACATTCAAGGGACATGGTTGAGTTTCTCGACGGTCTTAGGGACTTCTTGGCATCCCCTCAATGTCCCCATCAAGGGGGTTGCCTCGAAAATGTCCCCTCTCTAAGAGAGACATCCCAAGGACATCTCTTGACTAATATTGCTGGTGGAGACACAGAAGAGGGACATTTCACTAACATCCCACTATCTTGGGATGTCCCTATCTCTAGAAACACCATTTTTGGGGTTGAAGTTTCTGCATGGAACATTGGTAATCAATGCCTCAAGGGGGTGCACATGGGAGTTATTTCTGACACCATTGATCATAATGGTCAAAGACTACTTGTAAGAGGAGCTACATTCTAGTTTGGGAGTTCTCGCACATGTGGGGGCACATTGGAATTGATCATAAGGACTTGGGCACCTTTTTTGGTCCTGTGGTTTTGGTTGATGGTTTGTGGGAAACCATTGGTGGTTTCCTAGGTCTCCATGGCCTATATATTGCAGGTTGGGATGGAGATCATGTGTCATATTTTTTACATTGTTATGTTGTTGGAATTTCTTCAGTATTTAGAGTGTTTTGTCTCCTCAGAAGCTCTAAGTTGGAGAGTGTATTGTAATTGTTGTTGTTGCTCCTAATACAATGGTTCAATGCTTTGGAGGCTAGGTTTTTTCCCAAAAGGCTTTCCAAAGGTTATTGGTGTTCTCTCTTTTGTGGTTTTCTCATTCTCTATTCTATTCTAAATGTTAGTTAATTTCTAAGCATTGTTTTATACGTCAAAACTCTGTTGAAATTTGTGAAGATCAAATAACTTGCAATTCTCTCCTCATAGGATTAAGTAGGAAGTTTTTGCATATTTTCTTTCATTTAGTATCAAAGCCTAGACAGCTTGCTAGATTTGTGGCAGGGTAGGGCTTATTTCATGTTAATCCTTGATCAACTAGGAGCTTGTTGGTGGTTTCTCATCAAGTGTTCTCTAATGTGCTCTAAAAGACAAAAATTCCCACTAATACATATAATCTTGGGTAAGTTGATCTTCTCTTTCTATTTGTTTATCAACTTGCTCTTGTATCAGTTGACTTGTTTACTTCTGCACTAACATCTTGTTGTGTCATAGTCAATAATAAACATCAACCCACTTCTACTCTATTTCAAACCTGACCTGACTTTATTCCCCAACGATTCCACCAGCTTTTAACTATAAAATATATACCACCAAACTTCAAGTTATAGTACAAAAGAATGATTGAAATCCCAATTCAAAACAAAGAACAAAAAACACAAAAATTCTAGAGAATGATGGTTCTATTTCACAAGTAGTGCTTAATACAATACCTGTCATAAGATCAACGTCCTTACCCCAACAATGGAAATGCTATTTGAAGGAAAATTGTTTGTGAATTAAGAGACAACCATTAGTCTAACTGTCACAACAACCATTTATTAACTATTCAAGTACCTAGCCTGACAAATGATAACAACATAATGAAGTCAGTGCAAAACATGTATTAACAATTAACTATTCAAGTATTAAAAACTATTGCCAGTTAATTCATTGCCCTCCTTCTTGGAGAGGTCCTCACTTAGGGGATGTAATCTTGTAGATGATCAAAGATATTTGCAGAGTTATTCACCACACAAATCAATTTTCCATAATTGCTTTCCTATAGACAGCAATATAAGGCTACTTTCATGAGATCAGTTTATTCGACTTAGGGAGGTTAAGGTTCTATAATCAGGACTTTGTTATACTGGTCAAATCCAGCTCAACGGCTTTTTTAGAGATATTGAGAATCTGTATCTTCAGACAAAGATTCACAAATTTGGCTTTACTGGCTTTCATTAAGTAGTATTTTCCAAGTAATGCCAGTACCCTGCTGATGTAATCATCATGTTATTTGAAGAAAAATAAGATGCATTCTTTAAAATATGACACAGAAAAATAAAAAACTTATACAAAAACAAAAATGAAACATATTGCCTCAATGCAAAGGCAAGTAATAGTGAGAACTGGGGGTGCTAAATGGAATCCTCCTTCCTTGTGTCACTTTAAACTTAATATCTAAGTTACCGGTTCAGGTTCAAGGACGGGTGTGGGTACGAGAACCCGGTACGTGGGTACGTGAAAAAAAAATTTAGGGGTTTGGGTATGTATGGGTACGTGTATATATATATATATAAGTTACCGGAATCGGCCATTTGCCTTGCCAATTCCGAGTACGGGACGTATCGGTACTGATACGTGGTGGAATCCCTGTGGAAATGGCCAGGGTTCGGATTTTCCCAGTCAAAAACGCGTCAATAAATTTATCCCCGAATCCCGCCGTTTTTCAGTGACGTGGTGTTTTTGGCACGAATTTTAGGCGTTTGGCGGGGAAATCGAAACCTTTTTGATGCATTTCCGCGTTAAAAAAAAGGCCAGGAAAACCTAAAACTAATTTTCGCCTCCGTTTTTCGCTGCAAAAGGGACGCATTTTGTTTGCGTGCGGCTGTGCGACCAGTTGCAAATAAATTTCGCGACCATTCCAGACGGATTTCAGCAGCCTTTGCAAACGATTTCGACAGCCATTGCAAACGATTGCAGCGGCCAGGAGAGGGCAAAATCCGACACACACAGGAATCAGGGAATCAAGTCTGCAGCCACGAAAATTTCTAGGTAGGGTTCACTTCGCCCATTTTTTTTTTCTTGTTAAATTTTAACCTTTAAAAGTTTTAAACCTAATGTTTATATTATGAACATGTTTATTATTAAAATTTAATTTATTTACTATAGTCTATTATAATTTATAAATTTATAAATTAAAATCATATTAATAATTAAACTTTTAAAGTAAAACATATTTATAATTTTATTATTATCATTTATAAATTATTTATTTAATATTTTTTGTTTTAAATTTTTAATATTGTGTATTTTAATTTTAGAATTTATTAATTATTATTTTTTTATAAATTTATAATATAATAATAGACTAACACTAAATGTTAAATTATTTATTATTAATATATTATATTTTAATTTTAATTTTATTATTATAATAGACTATAATATATTTATTATTATTTTATTGTAAAATATAAGTATAACTATATCAATTTTTATTTTAGTTTTAATTTTTTAAATAATAAATTAAGAATTTAATGAATAATTATAATATATTAAATGTTAATTTAAATAATTTAATTTTTTTCGAAAATGGTATATCAATTTAGTATTTTTATTTATTTAAATATTATTATATTTAAAATTTATTGTTTAATAATTGATTAATTGTTTTTGAACTTGTAGCAGCGTAATGGCAACCAATTCTACTTCTACTGCTCGACCCGCCTTTAAAACTGACCCGAATTCACCTCTATGGAAATATGTACAAACGATACAACAAGTTAAAGGGGGAGGAACATTTGTTTGGATATGCAAACATTGTAAAGTTCAGTATACTAGCTCATACAGTCGTGTGAAATTCCATTTATGTCGCATTCCTAGACAAGGAATCGCAGTATGTGTAGGAGAAAATGGTAAAGAGTTAGATCCTTGCAAAGTAGCAGCAAATACTAAAGAGGAAGAGGAAGCAAATGCAAGAGTTGATCGTACCACAAACCATCCTTTTTTGAGAGGAAGAGGAAGTGGAAGGGGATCAAAGAGGCCTCCTCCTTCTCCAACACATAGTGACTTTCCTGATGTTGTAGTAGAGAGCCACCCATTTTTGAATAGAAGCAAAGAAGATCTTGTTGGTGTGAAGAGAAGCAAGGGGCCATTAGAAAGAGGATTCAAGCTTGAAGCTAGAGAGCTTGCAGATCAAGCCGTTGCAAGATGTCTATATGCAAACGGTTTGGCATTTAATGTTGTAAGATCACCATATTGGCAGGATATGTTGAGAAAGGCAAGTGACTGTCCACCAGGGTGCACAGGGCCAGGTTATGAGAAGGTGCGTACCACCTTACTAGAAAAGGAGGTAAAAGGCATAAACAATGCATTGGCTCCCATTAGAAATTCATGGAAAAAAACAGGGGTGTCAATTGTTTCAGATGGATGGAAGGATGCCAAAAACCGGCCATTAATCAATGTGATTGCAGTGAGCCCTAAAGGGGCAATGTTTTTGAAAGCTGTGGATTGTGAAGGACAAGTGAAGGATGTACAATTTATTGCTGACATCCTTATACAGTGCATTCAAGATGTGGGTCCTGAAAATGTTGTCCAAGTAATAACAGACAATGCAAAGAATTGTAGAGCTGCAGGTATGTTGATTGAGACACGGTTTGAGCACATATTTTGGACACCTTGTGCTGTTCACTCTCTCAACCTCATGCTACAAAAGTTGGGTGCAAAAATAAGTTGGATCAAACAAATGTATGCTGAAGCTGAAGAGATCCAAATGTTCATCACTAACCATCAAATGTCACAGGCCATTTTTAGATCATTTTCAGCATTGGAGTTGTTGAAGGTAATTGAAACACTTCAACTTTTAAATTTTACATTTCACTTTAGTAATTACTAATTTATTTTTTAAACTCAAGCATGTCTTCTTTATATTTTTATTTTAATTTTAAATTTTTGAATAGGTTGCTGAAACCAGATTTGCATCGAACACGATTGTCTTGAGACGACTTGTGAAGGTGCGGGAGGCACTTTCTAGCATGGTTATCAATCAAAGTTGGTCCCTGTGGAGGCAATCCAATACCGAAAGGGCAACAAATGTAAAACGGATGATCCTAGATGACACTTGGTGGGAACAAGCAGAATATCTTCTTCGATTCACGGAGCCCATCATGAGTATGATCCGTTTTACTGACATGGATAAGCCATGTTTGGGAGAGGTATATGATGGCATTGATTCAATGATTGAGCAAATGAAAATCGTCATCAACGAAAAAGAGCAAGATCCTGATGAAACTTTCTTCAAAGAGGTGCAAACAATTTGTGTTGACCGGTGGAACAAAATGACCACCCTACTACATCTTCTTTCATTTGCATTAACTCCCAAATTTTATAGTGATGAGATTCTTGCTTTGCCATCAAGAGTGCAACCATATTCAGATCAAGAAGTTGGTGTGGGGTGTTTGAAAGCACTTGGTAGACTCTTCCCCAATCAAGAAATGGAGTATTTAGTTAGAGCTAAGTTTGCTGATTTTGTAGCCGGCGAAAATCAAAGTAGTGCTGCTTCACGTGACAAGTATAGGATGGATGCTCATTCTTGGTGGTATATCAATGGTTTTACAACACCACATCTCCAAACTCTTGTGATCAAAGTTTTATCGCAAGTAAGTTAACTTAGTTTTTATTGCACTCTCTAGATTTATATTGTTTACTATTTTAAAAATAATAAAATGGTTAACTTCAAATTTAAATTTTGATTTACAATTTTATAATTATAAGTTCCTCTCACTTTTTTTCAATAGGTTGCTAGTTCCTCTTTAGCTGAGCGAAATTGGAGTACATACTCCTTTATCCACTCAGCGAAACGCAACCGATTGGCAGCAAGTAAGGCGGAAGAGCTTGTTTATGTGCATTCCAACTTGCGCCTTCTTACTCATAAAAAGAATGAGTATAAGGAACGAGGCACGAGGTTATGGGATGTAGATCCAGAGCGAACTGATTTGGATTTTTCAGCTGTCACACAATCTTTATATATAAATATATGTATTATATATACAAAAAAATAAGAGAAATATATAGAATTGTAAAACTAAATCATTTCATAGTATGATACTTGATCATTGATCAATGCCAAATGCCAAGGATAAGTATTAAATGCCAATTGATAGTTGTATTTGATTGATTTGAAAGCAAATTGGGTACAAAATGGCATCCTCATGTGGAATGCGCTGATTTTGATATTCTTAAACAAAATGAAAATAGAAAATTGTTTTTGTAAAAATGAAAGTAAATACTACATTAATATATTTTACAAATTTACATCTTCCTCTTTCCCATGAAAATGAGGTGCGCTATGGAGTTTTGTATGGTTTCGGAAGCCTTAAATGCAATATTATAGATGAAGACTTATAGGAAAACTATGGAAACTTGGACTTGGAGAGTACCTAGAAAATCAATTAAATTCAATGGGAGTTTGGAGGCAATGTCTCCAAGCGGGGTCGAGGGGCAACGCCCCCAGCGGGGTCGAGGGGCAGCACCCCTCGCGGGGGTCTGGGGGCAGCGCCCCCAGTGGGGTCGAGGGGCAACGCCCCAGGCGTACTCCCTGTCGCGGTACAGGGCAGGGTCAAGGGGCGGCGCCCCGGGCGCGCTCCCTATTGCAATACAGGGCGGGGTCGAGGGGCAGCGCCCCCGCCGCTAGCACCAATTTAAGGCTTCTAAAACCATACAAAACTCCATGGCGCACCTCATTTTCATGATTTTTTGAGTGGCAAAAAAAATGTTGACAAAGCCCAATTTAAGACCTTCAAAACCACACAAACCGCAAAAAATATGAGGTAAAAATGAAATGTATGTGTTTGAAAGCCTCATATTGGGCCGTTTTAGGGTTAGGAGACAAAATAATAATAAAAAAATTGTATTTTATTTAAGTTTGGGCCCACTTTTTAAGTGTTGGGCCGTGGGTTCTTCCAGCTACATGGCTAGTACTCCCAGGTCCGCGAACCCACAGGCAAACCCGTACCAGGTTCGTACCCGGACCGGGTTCGAGGCCTCTAGGTGCGAACCCGGTAACTTAGCTTAATATTGATGGGGCATCTAGAAATAACCCAGGGGCAGCAGGTACAGGAGCCATTATTAGAGATGATCAAGATGATTTTGTGGGGGTTTTTCTCCATCAACTTATGTCAAGATACTATTAATATGTTAGAGGCTACTATAGTTATTGAAGGGCTTAATCTGGGAAAGTCACTTTACATCACTGGCCTTCTCTGTGGAAGGTGATTCACAAACACTAGTTGAAGCCATGAAAAAAGGCCACCACATTAACTGGCAAATCAATCATGTCTTGAGTGTAGGAATAGCTTTGGCAAACACTTCTCCAAGCATCTCATGCATGGGCCAAGGCCTATAGAAAAGTTGAATGTTAGCTAATTTTTGTGTGTATGACAATGGCTATATCTCTAGCACCTCTTCTCTTTAACAAGGAGGCTAGATCTTCTTTTAAATGAGTAGATGATCTTGTCATGAACATAAAGCTTCGCATCTTTCATTCATCAAGCTATCTCCTGATTTTGTATCACTCAAAAGTGGTGTACTCTCTCCCCTCAATGTGTCATGATGGGTTTCAATGAACACATAACACCACCTTCATTCACATATTTGCTCAGCCCGTTAGATTGCATTCTCCTCTGCTTGGAGGTTGGTATTAGTGTTTCTTTTCTCTCTGACCAAAGCAGTGTCTCTAAAACAGAAAGTCTCGGCTTCTATAGCCTCTCTCTGTGTTGCCCTTTGTGCACGGAAATCCATGTTCAATATTGGTGACTCTAAGACAATGAACTTTGTGAAATTTTTTGTGGGATACAAAGGCTTATATGGACCTCTTTCTGAAGAACCCCTACATGAAAGCTACCAGGAAAATATTTCAAAGTTAATGAAATATAAAGAAGCCTGTTCCTATCTAATTCACGTCCTAGTCAATAAATCTGTTTCTCTACAAGGCTGACACAATCCTCAATTTGATAAACTCATGGATTTGAAAAAAAGACAGACACCTTTCCACAGGAGACTGTAACACAGAGACCCATTATTACAGAAGAATTGGTGGACCATGTGAAGGGGCTGCATAAAGAGAAGGAAAGGTTCATAGACCATATTGGAAGCAGTACTCCTGCTCCCACCTTTCTCTGCATCATATCATGGAGCTTATGCAGTCCACAACCCCTGCTTCAAGTTATTACATAGAGGCCCCTGCTGATCACTCTTTCCCTGAAAAGCATCCTTGCGGTCACCACACAAAGGCAGGTTGCTTCTGCAATGAAGACTCTGGTGGAACCAAAATTTGAAGGGAACTTGGAGATGGAGAAACTGAAGCCAAATCAAAGTGGAGGTCTTGGGGACTGGATATAACACCCCTTTCAACAAAGCAGATTGAAGTCAAGCAGTGCAGGCAAGTCTAATTGGCTAAACGTGGAATCTCTTATGGCTCTACTTACAGCTATGGCTTGATTCAAAGTGTTTTATTTTATAGCCCATGTCTATTTTGTATCAATGCTAGATTTTAGCCCTTAGAAGTAACCAACAACTAAAGGTTGAAAGACAGATCAGTAACTGTTGGCTTGTCAGTATTAATTGTACTTTTCTGGATCATTCATTCCTGAATGTCTTAGTCTTTTAATTTGTGCTGCCGTGTTGCCACTCTCAAACTCGTTTAAGTGAATACACTGGAGTTTGACTTAATCTTCTATTCTTTTTTTTGCTGAATAACCCAGTAAAAACCTTGTTTACTTAATCAAAAAAAAAAGCATATTGTAATGAAGAACAAGATGAGTTTAGTCTCAAAAATTAACAGGACTGAAGCCAATATGGACTGCAGCACTCAAGAAGTAACATACTACTGTACTGCTACATGATTGAGAAACATACCAAAAAGTCTTTTACGCCAAACCACATCTGTAAGAAGTGCAATCCATCACTCCACTGGTCATCGTCAGCTGCAGTAATGTTGTTTTCAAATTTAAAGCCTGAGAAAGCTATATATTCTTTCGATATGGAAACAGTACATAAAAACAGCAAGCAATCTTGTGAGTTTAACTTTATTCCTCTTTATAATATACTTTTATATTTGGTATGACTCCAAGAGCCAGTTTAGCAAAGTACCATGACTTTTATCATCTTTAAAAAAGTAATCCAAGGCATATGTCTTTATCCCATATGTAAAGTCAGCCTTAACATGATAGAGATTCCTCAAAGCCTTCACACGCTCTGCACCTTTTTCCTGAGTGAAAAGATGAAAGACAAAATTAAACAGATATTATAAGTGAACAAAACATTACCAAATAATAGTCAGCCAGACAATCACATTTCAACCCGCCTAATAAAACATCCAACAAGCTAAAGACCATATAAATAGAAACAAGACAAAAGCATATAGTAACAGGAGGCATGTATCTGCAAATACAAGGTATTGTCTACACATGAAAGATAAATTTGACAATAGTAATTAAAGTTAACCAATTAAAAATTATCTAGCAAAGCAACACATGAAAACCTACAGAGGGTCAAATGATATAAGATGGATTTGATATCGTTGGATGCATGACATTTTCAATAATTCAATTACTACTCAAGAAACTTGGGAAGAAACATAATCAAAAGATATTGACCCTTATGTAAATTCTCTCCCAAGGAAAAGCAACTATGGATACTAACTCAGAAAATGGAGAGAGGAAGGCTTTGAGAGTCTGAGACAATGCTCATTATTGCATACAGAAGGGATAGAGCAGTGAGAGAATGTTCATCATTGCATGCCACCACTAGGGCACCTTGGCCTTCTTACACTCATTCTAGGCCTTGTGGATCTATTTCATTTCGGCATCAAGAGCCTTCTAATCCACTAGCCTACAGTCAAGAGTCCCAATGGCAGGTACACATTACCCATTTCTTCTCTGCCATTGAGTGTTCCTTGATGCTTGGAGAGGTTCTAGTGGCAGTACTTTCCTTTACCTGAGGATTGTATAAAAAAAAACCATTGGATGGTGGAAATTTCATGGGAAGGACACACCAAAGCTAAAACAACTTGCTATTTGTCTACTCTCATAGATTGCTAGTTCATCTACTACAGAGAAGAATTGGTCCACCTATGGTTTCATCCACTCAATCAAGTGGAACAGGCTTGCATCTAAACATGCAGAAAAGCTAGTTGCAGTTCATAGTGCCTTGAGACTAGGATCAGCAAACTATTGAGTATCGATAGACTCCAACAACACGTTGGGATGTTGATCCTGAAGATGTTAGGCAGATTGATTAAGAGGAGGTGCAACCACGATTAATCAGGATTCCATTGGACGAACCACAACTTAAGCCAAAGAGTGACACAAAGTCTTCGTCTTTTGATATTGATAGCCCAGATGAGGCGTAGTTGTATTTTGAAGTTTGACTGTTTGAGACTTGAATTTAAAGTTTAAATTTTAATTCTAATTTCTTAACTTAAAAATTTAAACTATTGCCATCATTGAACTGCTATTATACTGTGGTATATTGCTGTCATGATTAAATTTTGTTGTTGTTATACTATTGTCATGATTAAATTTGAGTGTCTCCCTTTATCTCTATTGTTATACTGTTGTTATTGCAGGATATTAATATGTTTTGAACAATTCATATATTACTGTCCACTCGTCATCCCCAAAAGAATGCTCTCAGAATGCCATCCCCGAAACACATCCCCTATCATCCCCTTGTCCTTGACCCCAAAACATCATGGAACATAGATTCTACCTAAACCCTAACCTTAACCCAATTTTTCCCCTAACCCTAACCAGATTTTTTCCTGATTAATTGGGAAAAAATATTATCTTATGGTTTACTAATTTATTCCCAAGGATGATTTTTGCTACTATGATTTGATTCATGGTGGCAAAAATATTTATTGGGAATAAATTGGCAAACCAAAAGATTCAAAAAATTTCACTAATTGGGATTTACTCAAGAAAAAATTAGGTTTGGGTTAGGGGAAAAGTCAATTTTGGGTTAGGGTTAGGGGGAAATCAAAAAAAATTGTGGCAGAAATCAGAAAAAGACCCAAAAAAAACAAAAATTTGTAATTCTTTAGAGAAATTTTATTTTTAGGGGAGAAATTGCAATTTATCATGATTGTTCACCCAAAATATTGTGAAAAAATGGTCAATGACTCAATCAAACCCTAGAAAAACTTTAAAAATCACAATTTAAAAAATGGCATACAGTTTGAGCATCAGTAAATCTATGTTTTTGGTTCTAGTACGGATCCTGGTTCGGGCTTGTGGATCCAGCAAAACAAAAAAATTGGGTTTGGGTTTGTTTTGGGTTCGTCTATACAAAAAACATGTAAAAATCATATTTTATATTTATATATAATATATATATATGCAGCCTAAAAGCCTGAATTAAGATTAAAATATCACATTGCATCATATAAACAGAAAAACCACCATAAACTTGAACGTCATTTAAAACATAAACGATAAATATTATAATTCATCACTTAAACTTCAAGTTCAATATTAAAATAATAATATCAAGTTCAACAATTAATTAAACTTTTAATCATCAAATGGATTTTCTAAAACATCAAATATCATCATCATCGACATTAGATGATGTAGGAAAATCATATGAACCACAAGCAGTGCCAATGCCACTACCGCTTGCACTAAAAGTGTGTTGGCTTTTAGACTCCTCAAGTGCAATATGTTGTGAAGTGAAAGGATCCAAGTCGGTATGCTTTGGCTCTATATCCCACAACTTTGTGTACCCTTCCTTGTAGTCATGTTGTTTGTGCGAAAGGAGATAAAAGTTGAAATGCACATATACTAAGTTCTCCACACTTTTTGAGTGCAATCTATTGCACTTTACTATGTGGATAAAGAATTGCCATGCCCCCACCCCAGGATTAGAGGACAAGAGAGTTGGTAATAATATGGGTGGATGAAATAGAAAAATCCACCGACTTTAAGGAAGGGCGCTTATGACTAACAAATCATTAAAACAGCATTTTCAAAACATCACTTCATGATGAGAGGTGACTCTTTGCTAAGGAAGGTTGGAGAAGAGGTGCAACCCCTCCTACTGGGAGATATAAATGGGAGATCACATTATTTGAGGAAGGCATCAGGAAGAAATAGAAAAAGAAATCTAAGACATCGATTTGGAATAGAAATTAAGAACAACAATTAATAATATTCAAAAATATAATTGGTGGCAGCCATTTGAGAATAAATTTATCATTTCATTAAGAGGTATTTATTTAGACATAATCTATGTAGCAAATTCCTTGAAAATCATGTCTTGAATTTGAGGAACTGTTTTGCAAATAGGAAGGATGGCCAGCCTTCCAAGTTCACGAGAGATGAAGGATGACTCACCTATCATGCTCTTATCAAATTGGACAAAAGGTGGGATGAACTGCCAGCCTCCCATGCTTTTGAAACAAGAGTTGGAAGGACTGCCAGCCTTCCATGCTCTTGGACTTGATCAAGGAGGATGGTCAACCTTCCATGCTCTCGGCAAGTCAAGGACAGCCAACCTTGAGAATTGTCAATTTGCAAACATTTCCAAGGAATTCATGATGTGATTGGCTGCAAGGAATATGTTGTGATGCATTGATCCAAATATTAATGATTTGATTTATTGATCTAAATATTATGATGCCTTGATGTATGGGATTTGGATATTATCAGAATTTCATGTTACTTATTATTACTAATATCAGTTTTTAGTGATTAATATTGTTTGCAGGTACAAAATCAAGCATTTCCCAATAAGGGACATTACAAGAATATGTGCTCCAATTCCTCTCAAATGCAGATGAACTAGCAACCTATGAAGACAAAGTAAAGAGATAGAGTTATACATTATAAAAATTAAAAAAAATTAAAACTATAAATGAAAGTTGAAACTTTAAAGACTCAAAAAAAAATTATTCAACTTACTTGTGATAAAACTTTGATTGCAAGGGGTTGTGGGTGTTGGAATTGTTGGCCATGGAAGTACCACCAACTATGAGCCTCCTTAAGCTTATCACAAAGAGTCTCAATACTTTGACCATTTGAGTGTACAAAATCAATGAACTCGCTCATGACTAAATCTTTCAAATCAAGATCAGGGAAGTGTCTATGAAGTGCTGCCTTATATCCTTCAATAACTTCAAAATCTCTACATGGGGCAACCCTTGTTGGCACATAAAGAATCTCAGTGCTATAGTATTTTGGACTGAATGCAAAGGCAAGAAGTTGTGGTGAGGTGGTCATTGTGTTCCATCTTTCTTCAATAATTGTGTGCACTTGTTTACAGAAAGTTTCTTCAGGGTCTTGCTCTTTCACATTTATGATGCTCTTCATCTTCTCAATCATTGGGTCAATGCCATCATATCTCTCCTAAGGAAGGGTTGTCCATGTCAATATAACAAATCATGCTCAAAATGGGCTCAATGAAACTAAGGAAATACTCTGCACAATCCCACCAAGAGTCACCTAAGATCATCCATTTAATATTTGTTGCCCTCTCAGTGTTGTTTTGTCTCCATATGAACCAATTTTGGCTAATCACCATGCTAGAAAGTGCCTCTCAAACTTTCAAAAGTCATCTCAAGACAATTATGTTAAGAGGCGAAACAAGTCTCAACAATCTATTCAAAAATAAAAAATAAAATAACAAAAACAAATTTTAAAAAAGAACTAAAATACACAATCAAATTATGAAAATGTAAAATTTTAACTTCACTTACCTTCAATAGCTCCAATTTTGAAATTGATCTAAATATGCCTTGCAACATGCGGTGGTTGGTGATGAACATTTGGATGTCCTCGACCTCTACATACAACTTTTTGATCAATTTAATTCCCAATCTTTTGTAAAATAAGATTGAGCAAGTGGACCACACTACGTGTCCAAAAAATGTGTGAATAGACTTCCTCAACCAACAACCCAGTAGCTCTACAATTCTTTGTGTGGTCCATTATGACTTGAACAATGTTAAGTAGCCTCACTTCCTCAATGGCTGCAATGAGAATATCAGAGATAAATTGACCATCCTTCACCTACCCCCCACAATACACAACTCTCAAATACATTGCCCCTTTAAGGGACACAATTATGACATTGATCAAGGGCCAATTTTTAGCATCTTTCCACCCATCGGAAACAATGGACACCCCTGTCTCAACCCATGAATCCCTTATGGACTTTAATGAATCTTCTATGAGCTTGACCTTTTTTCCCAATAAGGTGCCACACACCTTCTCATAACTGAGGCCCTTGTACCCTTTTGCAGCCTCATTAATTTTTTTCACCATTTCTTGTGAATATGGTGAGAAAACAACATTGAAAGCCAGCCTATTTGCATAAATACATCTTGCTATGTGTTGATCGGCAATGTCTCAAGTCTCATTTTGAAACATAGTTTCCAAAGGTCCCTTTGGTTTTTTGTTTGTAATGGCTTCTTCACTTTAAGGAGTGGCCAAAAATGGGTGGCTCTCTACCACAACATTGGGATTAGATGGGGACATTGGGAGCTTCATTCCCCTTGGTCTTCTTTTTGCTAAAGGGTGATTTGATCTACAGCCTGCTAGTTCATCTACTTGCTCTTGCTCCATAATATATGCTATCACTTGCTTTGATGGCACAAGTACACCATTCTTTCCAGGGTTTCCAAGTATTCCATACAAATGGATTTTCACCCAACTATATGAACTTGAATATCTAACATCACATCCCTAGCAAATACAAATACAACCCCCACCACCTGGAATTGGTAGTATCATATCAACATACTTCCATAGAGGAGAACTTGGATCTGTTTTGAACTTAGGTCAATCTATGGAGCTAGAATTAGCTGCCATTGTGATTCCCATGGCAAGAAAAATTATAAACAACACATTCAAAACAAAACAAAAAATAGATATATAAAACCTAGCTCTTTTGATATATTCATAGAAGAATGAAAGGAACTTAGAAAAACAAAGCAAAGAGTTTGTTCCAAGTTTGTAAAACAAAAATGGAGGAAAAGAAATGAAATAAACTTACCTCTTTGCAAGAATATTCTTCTATGATCTTCTTGGCAGCTAATGTACACTTGTAAATACATAGGAATGAAAATACAATCATTGTAGAACCTTCAAAGATCAATCTTCAACTCCCTTTGTTGATTCAACAAGCAAAAATGAATGTTCAACCTCTTAGAATGATATTTGTTTTTTGCAATAGAAATGAGCTAAAATGGACTTTCTTTTGGTGTTTGATATGTTTTAAAAGTGACTTTAGGGGTTTCAATTCGTTTGGGTGCCCAGGTCAAAGTCAAAGAAAATAATAAATAAATAGATGTGTAGGTAATGATAGGTTCACCCTAGGTTCCCCCAGATTCATCTCAGGTTCGTCCCAACTGAACCAAAAGTACTTGTGCAAGATCCTGTCTGAATCCGCAAGTGGACCGAACCAGATCACAGATCTAGTTCAAACCGGACCCAAATCCAACCAATCTACAAGCAGATCTAGCAACATAGTGGTAAATCACAATTTCTCACAACATTTTGCAAATTTTGGTATTTTGCCCATTGTTCTTTAAAGATAACTACCCCTAGGTTCAAATGGGCATCAACTTTGTTGATATCTTGAGACTAGTTACCTTCTTCAATCTATTTGCATATTTATTTATCAGCTTCCTAAATTCAAATATCTCCCATCTTTTCCTCCTTGTCTTCTTCCCTAGGAGATTGTCAATAAGGCTGTTAGAGAAGATATAATATTCAAGTCACTTTTAAGTCTTCTCCATAGTCACTCAACCCCAAGTTGGTTTTCTATATTGAGAAATTCTAACATTTTAGATGGAGTCATCATTGAACCAAACTCACCCAACATCGGTGATCAAATGGCCAAAGGATAAGGTTACTTGAGGGTAAGCTACCACAAATTTTGAAACTGACCACCATATACTACAACAAGCATTGGATGCAATAATCCACAAGTATATGGGGATGAATCAATAAGACACATTATTTTTGCTTTATTTTTACTAGAGATTCCTAGAGGAGTGGATACTCTTCATTTCATTATTAAGGTCCTTCCACTTCTCTACAACCTAAGACATGGAGGGGAGCACACATCACCGAATATTTTATTCAGCCAAAACTTTGTTGATCCTTCTAGGGGGAGCACTTGACTTCCTCCTAGATTTTCTATCATGACTCCCTCAATCCTAAACATTCCCCTATGAATAAAATTCAATACCACATTGGCCCTTTTGCACTTATAGATGATGATGCAACTAGATCTTTTGGTCTAAAAAATGCTACAATCACGTCCACTCATTGGCCTCCTATAATAGTTCCCCACTTTTATCTTTATCATCTCCATGATTATTGAGGAAAAACTCTCACAACACCATTCCTACTCGTACTTATCTCTTATGTTTAGGGGCTTAGATTTTACCCCTCCAACCATGTCCACATTTCTTTAGTGCCTAGTGATTAATTGCCTTTCATTACCCAAGGACATTTTATCCTAGTAATTATCTATTATTACTAAATTTACTTTTTAGCTCATTCACCTACTTTTATTTTTGTTTCTTGCCCTTAAATTGAAGAGAAGTAATTGGATTAGCTATATTTGAAAATCCTTCAACATATCATTAATAATAACCTACAAAGCCCATGATTAACCTGATCTTAGCTAGATCAATCACAATTTCATCCACTAATATTATGTGACCTAACTAGTGCACCTTTGTCTCAAAGAATGCACACTTAGAGAGCTTCCCATACAATTTATGCCCTCTTAACCTCTATGTAATCACTAATTAGTCTTAGCTGGTGTAGATGCTCTTCATCATTCCATGAATATTATAGAATGTCATCCAAAATGACCAAAAAAAGTTATCCACATAGTCATGGAAAATTTAAATCATTAAGTTCATAAATGCAGCAGGGTCATTAGGGGTCCACAATGGTAACATTATAAATGCATAATGTCTATAGTGTGTCTGAAAGGCTGTTTTCAGCACATCTTCATCCTTATGAACAATTGTTAATACCTAGTCCCCAAATCAATTATTGAAAATAAATTCAATCCCTTAATTTGATTGAAAAGATCATTCATCCTAGTAAAAGGATATAAATACTTAATTGTCACCTTGTTCTGTTGAAATATTTTTGTCATTAATGTCAAAGGTGCATAGTGTCTCAGTTTTGAATTGCAAATGAAATAAACTCCGCCTTTAGTTCAGTTTGTTGGAAGTATGAATCGCAAATGAAATAATATCAGCATATAAACTTAAATGAAATGCAACTTCAATTCTATCACCTCATCCACTGTGGCAGTCATGCCACATCAGATTGGACTTGTCAAAGGAGGTCGGGTCTTTTTCCTTGTAACAGCTTGCTACTTGATTCCTAGCGGCTTGATTTATTTGGATTTTCGGTGAATGTGGGGCGGCTTCATTTGAAAATAAATTTATTCATCTCTGGGCATTGAATTTATTCTTTCCTAACATGTTCACCCATCTCTTTTATTTCTGTGTGATTTGCTTCAGCTGTCAGAATGAGGGGCGGCGATAATTATTTCATGCTTTTGTGGAGTCTTAAAATATGGAACACAACTATACCTTTTGTGTGCAGGTGTGTATATGCTCAGAATTTTGGACTATGCATATATTCATACTGTAATGTCTGCATTGTTAGTTGATTTAATTGTGAGGTCATGGTTATAAAATTAGCTAGCACTATATGCAGGCCCGTGATGGTATTTGAGATGTGCGTATATTATTCTTCAGGCATAATGTGCATATATTATTCTTCAGGCACGTAAGAAAAATGTAGCTAAGTTTTGCAAATATTCTGGAATATAAGCAGTGAATTTAAAATGGATCGCTATCATATTAAGAGTGTTTGTGGGTGTGATAGAGAGTATTGCCGTGGAGTCTAAAGTTGTAAAAATGTGGCCATGATTGCATATGATTATTTTGGGCCGTATTCTTCTTGCATTCATTCTGTGTCATGGCGTATGAACGTATTCTCAGATGCGCTCTGGAAAGTTATTATTGGTTATGCATGCTATAGTCGATTACCATTCATAAGTAGTTTTGGGGGTATTAGCAGAGTCATGGAGGTTCCTGAGCAAACCGTGAGTACAAAGGGAGGTTGTGAGTTCTCAGAGCCATCTATAATCGACTAGCTCCTGCCGTGGGATCTCAGTTACTGAGTGATTGAGAAACTTAGTGGAAGTCGTGAGCTTCAGCCAAGACATTATTGACTTATCTTAGATGTAGGACTCTCCTGAGCAATGGCATGAGATTCTGAAGATGATATCTTGCTCTCATGTGGGTCGTATGAGCATCCGGAAGCTGAACGGGTAGGTCTGAAATGCATTCTCCACATCTACAAGTCTGCTGTTCATTATCTCCAGGTCTGGCATAAATACCAGGTTGGATTTGCTTATTACATTAGTATTATTTAAGGCTCAGGTCTGAATGTCTTAAGGGTGTAAGTTGGTCAATGCTGTGAGTAGTTCTGGGCGCCATACACTGCCATATAGGTTGGTTGTCAGAGTTTAACAGAAGTATTCTGAGATCCAATAAGTTCATTTGCTGCATATGGATGTATCTTCATGCATGATGATGTGCGGTCTGAGTAAGTGATATGCATATTACAAGTTCTAAAAAGAAGTATGCTGCATATGGTGTTAGCCATGAGAGACATTTCAAACCTCTATGTGGAGTAAAGGAAATTGGTGAAACTGTGAGGAACTGAAAAGGAGTCGTGCAGTTTCAGTGTGGTATTTCTTTTAATTTTTGGGTTGGTGTGAGATGTGTTTTGAACATACTGGTTCTGTTTTTTCTTTTTTGGTTTGAGTTTGTTTTGAAAGGAGATCAGCATTTATGTATGTCAGTATGAGAGACTCAGTTTGATTCTGTGAAATGCTCTTCCTATGTACAGCTGTTTGTATCTTTTCTATATGGGATTCTCTGTGCTTATAAACAATTTATTTACTGTCTTATCTTCAAGTATCCTGTAATATAGAATTAGAGAACTGTGGTTCTGATATTGTTGCTGTTTCATCTCTTTCACTCATGGGAAGCCACAAGTGTGTCATCGTTGTTAGTCACCCAATGCAGCTGTCAGTTTTGGTTGGGCTTAAGTTTTAACCATCACACACGTTTGCAGTCAAATAGTTAGCCATATTTTTAAAACATGTGTGATTTTGAAAAACATGGTCCATGCGTAACAATGCACTAAATATAATTACATGTTGTTACCCTTGTGGACTGGTATGCAGTCAACGCAGTTTTTGACTGCACATGCACTTGATTTTTAAGCTAGGCAGCCATTTTCTAGAGTCAAAAATTATTTCAAAATTTCAGAAAATAAAACATTTGTTGTTCCATCTCTTTCCCTCATCTGAAGCCCAAACTTTATAGTAATTGTATGTCAATTGTTACAGTTATCATTATTCTACAGTCACAACTAAGTTTGAAAATCAAAAACAAACCTTGCAAAGGCCAGTGACAAGTGCCTCTACAAGACAAAAAGGCCCCTATGAATATACAGGTACGGCAAGTTTTCAGGTCACAGACCAACTGGCATGCATCATGGATGTATGTGAGCCCCTTTTCTGAACAAATAAATTTACACTTTACCATATAAATATATATAATTTAAATTTGCATCTCTTTAGATTTTGACCCTCTGGCAAAACTTGTGGTAAAGTGAACCTTACCTATATATCTAAGCCGGATATACTAATAACTCATTTCCTTGCCCCAGGTTACTTGTGCTTCCATCCTATGTTATTTTGAGACCTACAAACTTAGTTTGGTACCATGAACTTTGTATGCTAGCAAAACTTAATTTTCCACTATATCAGAAGATGAATAATTTATCAACAAATCTCTGTTCTAACTTTAAGTTCCAGAACATAAAGAAACATACCAGAAGATTTTTTACACCATCGGCTTGCCACATTCGGCAAACTGCTTCTATCTCTGAAATTAATCTGTCAGCATCAACAAAGTTACCTTACAAATTTATAATAATAAATGCTTTTCAAGTTAAATTGAATCGAAGCCCTTCACTGGCACAAAAATTGTATGCAATGGGATAGCATAACATCTTAGAAGAAGAATCTAGAAATTATACAAACGACCATACCTTTCCCATGAAGATGCAAGAGTGAAGTCATCAAAACCTGCTAGCTGCAATAAAATATATATTACAGCACATCATTTAGCACTCTTTGGAATTTCTATATGCTATGACTAGCAATTATTGAATCTAAGAGTAAGACAACACAAAGATATACAACCATCAAGAGCTCTACAAAAGCCCTAAAACAGACAATGTTATTAAGTAAAAATCTAGAATGAATAAACCAGCAAACGTGGAGAGAAGGGATCATATGTTTTCAAGGGAAGAAACAAACCAACAGAAACATTTCAAGAGAAGTGCAGAGACATGTAAGGAAGGGATAAAGAAAAGCTGCAAGAATTCTCTGTGGATAACTTCAATGGAACTGGCAAAGCCAGTGCCCAAACATGACTGAAAGCAAACTTCCCTTGCAAAGAAAATAAATGGTAATGGCCGAGTTATGGACTAGACTTCACCAATGTAAGAGCAAACTTGAGAGTTGACAAATGCTATGAGAAGATGATATGAACTATAAATGCATGCAAAGAATGAAAGCACGTACAAGTTAGCCAAAATTATACAATCTGTACACTCTTCATTCATATCAAAAAATATATATTTATACCAGGATCCAAGAAATGGAATATTAGAGTATCATGCAATGCCATTTGTGCAAAGGAACCAAATAGAATGTATGGCATGTGTGCATGAATGAAGTTAGAAGGTTACTAAACAAATCTAGCTTTAATAAATCTGGAGGTCCCATCTTTAATGAGCTGGGAAGGTAATTGAACTAGATCTTATCTTTAATGAGCTAGAAAGGTTGTTAAACTAGATCTTATCTTTAATGAGCTAGGAAGGTATTTAATCTTTAATGAGCTAGAAAGGTTGTTAAACTAGATATTATCTTTAATGAGCTAGGAAGGTAGTCAAACTAGATCTTATGTCTAATGAGCTAGAAAGGTTATTAAACTAGATCTTATCTTTAAAGTAAGCCTAGCTTGGTTTAGCTGGACAAATTATTATTATTTCCACTTTAACTATGAGAGCCATCTCCACCCTTGTGCACTGAAAAAAGACCCCAATGTTTGCTGAATATGGGAAAAGTTCTGCACAAAAGTGGATTGAGATGGCCACTCTCAATGTGCAGATAGTGTTCATTTTTGTCAAAAAAATGTTAACAGTGATCTTATGTCTAATATTCCTCTTTTTGAATACTGAGCAATGTGCCCTCAATCAAAACAAGGTTAAAAATATAGAATGGTGTCCATGGAATGACCAACTGGAAGCTCCTCTTTAAGATGTGATGGCTCATATAACCTAACTGATTGGCATCATATAAACATGCTGGGCATGTAGGTCCAAGAATTAAACTTAGGAGCCAACAACTTGGAATCTGGATAATATTATACAGCCATTGCAAGTGGATTTGAATTTATGATGTGGCGTCTTCTAAAAGAATCAGTTGTCAAAAATAAGTTGCACCTGATTGCCTCCCTAGAAATGACCAGGTACTTAACATCAGGCATGGAATGTTTAGGCTTTGTTTGAACCTGAATGTCTTGAACCTTTATCAGGATTTCAGCCAGATAACAAATGAAAATATCTGCTTAATATTTGATGTTATCAAAGTGCCCAAATTTTTTAATTTGGAACCACCTTACAATTTAGGCAATCATGGCCTTCTAGAGAGTCTTTATTCTCTAATGTAAGATATTTTTTGCTTTATGTTCAATGTGTGTTACCCTCTATGCACTTGATTTGAATTTGTTTTCTTAAGTATTCAGCCAATTTTGCAAGGGATGCAAGCATCAAATTTATTTGAGTTTTAAATAGCTTTATATTATCCCACCACATTTAATTGTTTCTATCTTTAATTTTGGTCATTAGTACTTTGCAGGTTAGTGTGATGGTCACAGACTCACAAGTATCACCCATCTTGCAGCTCTGCAAGCCTTTGTTTCATCCCTATGAGCATTCATTCTTTTATTGTATAGATGCAAGATGGCAACAAATATCACCATCCCATACAAGGCACCATCTCTCAGGGAGAACTAGCTCAAGATGATGAAAATCTTCTAGCCTCCAATGCCTCAAACCGTAATGTCCCAAATTCAAAATAAGCATGGGCCGACCTAATTCTGCAATAGTGTTTATTAACATTAATTAAATAAATAAATAAATAATAAAACAATAGCTATCTGACCAACTTGTTCATGTTGGCGCTTAGTGAATTTGAATTTAAATTATTTTTATTTTTTGTTGAGGACGACTACACTTGTAGTGGCATGTTTGGCTAAGTATATATGAAGGTTCATTTCAGTTGATTAGATCATCACGAGTTTGGGAGCTGTTCTTATTCAGCTGATCTGAGAGCGTAGCTTCTCGATCAGAATACTCAAACTGGTGCATAGCCTCGGTTTGAGCAAGCTCGTGTTAGCATCCATCCTTCTATCTCTCCGCAATTCTCATAATTGTTCATTATTGCAGGGAAGAGGACGATATCCTCAGGTCTCAAGCCGCAATCACATTGGTGGAGAGAAATATATATTTTCGCCGTCCAGGCAAGGCCTCTGGCTTTGGCCGACGCCATCTAGAGTTCACCGTCATACAACACCAGGGCAGCCCGAGCATTCAGACAAGGCGATCATCATTCCCATTGCGACAAGAGTTGGAGCGGCTACTTGGAGATCATCACGCCCGGGACTCACACGCACAGCCAGGCATATGCTAAAATATCCCAGTTAGATGATACTTCCAAGACAAAGCACAAACACTCAGCACTCTCACTATCGGGGTTGAGCGAATTATTCAAGTCGGCGACTCTGAGTAGCTATTCACTGATTGCATCCAACAAACAACTGTGACGCGGGGCTCGGGAACCTCCTGGCTTGGCGCCACTGCAAGCACGACAAACCTTAATCGCCCTCACCAGAGGAAGCATAATCGTCTTACATCCTTCGTCTAGCTAAGCAGAGCATGTTCCAGGTCTACAATAATATCCATTCACTACAACAATTTTTTTGTATGCACCAACTGTGGGAGTGGTCAGTAAAATCGCATCTAATCATGTAACATTTCTGGGAGTTAATACATATCATTTAGTGGTGTTTGAATGCTCATGGTGCAAGTTGAAATCTGCGAATTGGTTAATTGTAAAATTTGTGGATGCAATCCTGAATTTTCTGTGAGTTTGATAGCAATAATAAGAAATCGTGCCCTAGTTTTCTTACAATGGTATCAGAGCCACAAGACCTGCCAGCTTGTGGGTGATTTCTTATGCAATTAAGTCAAAGAGATATAAGGGCAATCGAGTGAGAGAAGAAGAAACTAGAGGCCGCTACTCAGAACAACAACAAGAGAATAGGAAGTATGGGTAAAGAAAGAATGGAGGATCAGAATAATAAGCTCGAAGTTTTCATGGAGAAACAGGATCAAACAAACCAAACCTTGCTGCAATTATTACAGTCCCTTACTGCTGCAGTAAACAACAATAAAACTAGGTCCAACAATGCTAAAGAGTGTTAGTTTTAGGATCAGAAATGAAATAAGCAGAAATACAGAATTATGAACAATAAGACACAACAAATACCTTGGGAAAACCCTCCTTCTTGAGGGAGAAAAAACCCAACCACAAATATATCACTTATATATTTAATGAAAAAGCAGCAATTTGCTTTACAACTTGGCCAAATACTAGACCAATCTGATGTAATGAATATAACACCTCTCTAGATGCAAATGAACAATCAATTGTGATTTCTCTCTAATATCGAACACCTTGAAGCAACATATCAATCTGTTGTAGATATGTGAACTCCTCTTGAAGAATGTAAATTGAATAATATGAATGATAGAATGTATGAACAATGCCTTGAATATATATACAAGAGAGGTGTCACTTCACATTTGGGTCGGCCTCATTCACCAAACAAGGCATCCTTTAATTTTGGTCGGCCTCAATAATAAAAGAGACGACTCTTCACTTGAGTCGGCATTTTTTTGAATTATTTATTTGCTTCCAACTTGAGGGAGAAAGAGAACTCCCGACGCTATAACATCAACACTCCCTCTTAGCTAGGGAGGTATCTTTCCAGATATCCATGTCATGGAGTCTCTCAACATGATAGCCACAATGGCTACACCCAATTGTGGAAAAGAGTTCATCACAGAGTCTCTCAACGTGATAACGTCATGGAGTCACTCAACATGACGTCCACCATGGCTAGTCCCATGTGTGGAAAGAAACATGTGCACAAGTGCCCATCACGGAGTCACTCAACGCGATGTCGTCATAGTCTCTCAACATGACGTCCACCATGGCTACTCCCATGTGTGGAAAAACACAAGTACAAAGGGTTCATCACGGAGTCTCTCAACGTGATGTCGTCATGGAGTCTCTCAACATGACGTCTCATCTCAGTCTCAGAGATGAACAAGGGCTCGCACCTCATATTTCTCCGTCTCAGAGAAAATATACATTACAAGGGCTTTCACCTCATATTTCTTTGTCTCAAAGAAATATACACTACAAGGGCTTTCACCTCATATTTCTCTATCTTAGAGAAATATACACTACAAAGGCTTTCACCTCATACTTCTCCGTCACAAAGAAATATACACTACAAGGGCTTTCACCTCATACTTCTCTGTCACAGAGAAATATACATTACAACAAGTCTTCATGATGATGTGACTCCCTCTGAAGCTTCAATTACTTGCATCAACCTCCTGACCTCCTCATCCAAGGTTGCCTCTAATGGTTTGTCAAACTCCCTCTGAATGTTATTTCCTTCACTTTGAAGATTGATTGACTTTAGAATAAGAAACCTTCTGAATTGACTTTAGAACTTGGCTCCTTCTAAGATGTCCCTATGTCAATTTCCGCAGTAGACACAAGTTGTGTAGACCTTAATTTGCAATCTCGAGCAAAGTGACCATACTTGTCACACCTAAAACATTGAATCTGAGAGAGATCCTTCTTCTTCTTCAATTCTAGGGTAGAATCTGATCCTCTGTCTCTATTCCTCTTTCTTCCTTTGCCTCTTTCTCTAGAAGTATGAGTAGCAAGAACTTGATTTTCTATATCATGATAGTTTCTCCCAATTCCTCTTGCTGGCAATCTGGACTCTTCTTGAATACAATCAGCTCGAAGACGATCAAACTTGGGCAACTTAGATCTCCCACTGATGCTTTGGATAAAGGGCTCCCAAGAATGAGGAGGACCATTTAGTGCCAACATAACAAGATCTCTATCTGCAATTGTATCCCCAATAGCGCTCAACTGATCTCTCAAATCAGCAATCTTCATAAAGAATGAGATGACTAAATCATCTTTAGCCATTTTTACATGGTGAAGTTGTTGTCTCAAAGCAAGGGCTTTGTTGGTGTTGTTGATCTCATACAATCCTTTTAGAGTGTCAAACATTTCCTTAGCTGTCTTCAACTTGGAGATGATCAGTACTAGGTGATCCATCACAGAGTCTATCATGATCTTTCTAGCCTTTGTGCTATTTTTCTTCCACTGGATTTTCTCAGTATCATCGGAAGGCTCGGGCATATCACTTTCCACGAAATCAAGAAGATCATTCTCCTCTAATGCAATGAGTACCCTGGGTTTCCAAGAGTTGAAGTTTGTGGCTCCATCAAGTCTATCTTCTACCTTGACACCGATCACCATCTTCTTTTTCTGCACAAATTCACCTTCAAGGATCTGCCCTAGATGAAAAGTTGACTGAGGGATGGCTTCCTGCTGCAAAACTTGAACTTCTCCAACAAAATCCAAATTTCCCTTATGAATTGAATTCCTTCAATTGCTACTACTCCAATATCGATTTCTCCCAAATAATCGATTCCTTCAACAATTCCAAATTTGGCCAAAGGCCACAAAATTTGTTCAAATCTTATCAGGTCTTGTCTTAAACCCGCTCTAATACCATGTTAGTTTTAGGATCAGAAATGAAATAAGCAGAAATACAAAATTATGAACAATAAGACACAGCAAATACCCTAGGAAAACCCTCCTTCTTGAGGGAGAAAAAAACCCAGCCACAAATATTTCACTTATATATTTAATGAAAGAGCAGCAATTTGCTTTACAACTTGGCCAAACACTAGGCCGATTTGATGTAATGAATATAACACCTCTCTAGATGCAAATGAACAATCAATTGTGATTTCTCTCTAATATCGAACACCTTGAAGCAATATATCAATCTGTTGTAGATATGCGAACTCCTCTTGAAGAATGCGAACTGAATAATATGAATGATAGAATGTATGAACAGCGCCATGAATATATATACAAGAGAGGTGTCACTTCACATTTGGGTTGGCCTCATTCACCAAGCAAGGCATCCTTTAATTTTGGTCGGCCTCAATAATAAAAAAGCCGACTCTTCACTTGAGTTGGCATTTTTTTGAATTATTTATTTGCTTCGAACTTGAGGGAGAAAGAGAACTCTCGACGCTATAACATCAACAAAGAGGGACATCCGAAACACTCGGGAGGAGAACACAGCAGAACCTCAAAGGGATCCACTTACAGACCTTCTTAGCCTAAATTCTTGCCTAGGATAGAGGCACCGCATGAAGAAGAAGATCAGCCAAGCTATAGTAGCATTGTACAAGATAATATGAAGTTAGATGCTGAAGCTCAAGCAGCAATTCCCTTTGATCAGTTTTATAGAGCCAGAAGAAGCAAGGGGAGACAATACCGAGGAAATAAAGATCTTCAACACAAAGTTAGCAAGCTTTCACTCCCTACTTTCGATGGTTCAGGAACAGTGATTGGACACGCATGGGTGCAGAAATTAGATACATACTTCTCTCTCAGCCCCATGACCGAGGATGAAGCTATCAAATTCGCCATCCTACACTTGGAGGGGTTAGCTCACAAATGGTGGCACCATGGTATCATAACTCAAGGGTTTAGACTTGTGACTACATATGAGGACTTCACGTAGAAGTTGATGGAGAGGTTTGATAGGAAAGATCCCGAAGTGTACTTCCACGAGTTGACAAGATAGAAGCAAACAAGCACTATGGATGAATATGTTTCAAAATTCCAAAGGCTTGTTGTGATGGTACCGGATTTTTCAGATAAGAGGCTCACATTCTTTTTCATTGAAGGTCTATCAGACTCCTTTCGTGGCTTGGTGAGGGCTTTGAAGCCAGCAACACTGGAAGAAGCTATTCGTAGGGCCTTGAGTCTAGAAGACTCCGCCAAGAAGGGCAAACCTATTGCCAAGGGCACACCAACAGGGCAGCCAAGGAAGCCTTTTCCTAAGGCAAATTTTCCACCTAAGAGTTCGCCTCCAGGTCCAAATGACATGTCTAGAAATGAACTCTATCAGAAGGGTTTGTGCTACAATTGCAAAGAAAAATGGAATGAGCATCACAGATGTCGAGGGAAGGGACAAGTCTACTACATTGAGGTGGTTTCCGATGATGAAGCAAAAACCGAAGAAGGGGGCAACGAGGAAGATACTAATGAGGAAGAACAAGAGGTCATTGTAGAAGGTGGTCCCACGAGAGGTACTCTTGCAGCACTTTCAGGAGCACCACGGTACCATTCTCTCTGTGTTTGAGGAGTTCTCTAAGGACAGAAAGTGACAATACTGATAGATAGTGGAGCTACTCATAATTTCATTGACAAAAAGACAGTTGCCAAGTTGCGCTTGGAAGCAGAAGACTTTGAAGGATTTGATGTGGTGGCTGTTGGAGGGAACATCCTTTCTTGCACTAGACGGATTCAACAAATGGAGCTGATCTTGGGTGGACACAAGATGAAAGATGATTTATATGTTGTTGACATCAGTGACATGGACATGGTTTTAGGAGTTCAGTGGCTTCATTCATTAGGAGAGTACACCACCAATTACCAAACCATGGAGTTGACATTCAAGCATAATGGCAAAGAGGTTGTCCTCAAGGGCCTCTCCAAGAATGGTCCTATGGTGGTCTCAGCGAGAAGAATGGAGCGATCTTTTCAGAGAGATGAAGTGGCATGGGCAGCAAAATGCTTGATTACGGACACTAGTCCACCAAAAGAAGAAAGGACTCTCCCCATTGACATCCAGGCTATTTCGAACAAAAAGTGTAAGGTGTTTCGAGAGATTCCAGCTGGATTGCCACCGGATAGGGGATTTCAGCATGTGATAGAGCTTGAAGAAGGAGCCAAACCGGTCAGCACTACTCCATATCGTCATCTGAGGGTGTACAAAGAAGAGATCGAGAAGGCCATTAAGGAATTATTGGATATGGGACACATTCGTCCAAGCTCGAGTCCCTTTGCCTCGTCGGTGGTGTTGGTCAAAAAGAAGGATGGGACATTCAGGATGTGCATCGATTATAGATCACTCAACAAGAAGACAATCAAGAACCGCTACCTCATTCCCAGGATCGATGAATTGATAGATGAGCTACATGGAGCAGTATAATTTTCCAAGATTGATCTACGTTCAGGGTATCATCAAATTAGAGTCAAGAATGAGGATGTGCATAAGATAGCTTTCAAGTGTGATTATGCGCATTATGAGTTCTTGGTGATGCTGTTTGGGTTAACCAATGCCCCTGCTACATTTCAGTCTTGCATGAATCAGGTATTCATTCTTCAACTGAGGAAATTTGTGTTGGTTTTTTTTTATGACATCTTGATCTACAGTAAGACATGGGAAGAACATTTGAGGCATATAGAGGAGGTGCTTGACATTCTTGAGAAGAACTCATTTTATGCTAAGATGTCAAAATGTGAGTTTGGGATGAATGAGATTTTGTACTTGGGCCATAAGATCAGCGCTCAAGGAGTTAGTGTTGATGAGGAGAAGATCAAGGCTATCCAGGATTGGGCTAGACCCAAGAATTTGACACAGTTGAGAGGATTTGTGGGCCTTTGCAACTACTACAAAAGATTTGTGAAGGGCTTCTCCCAGCTTGCAGCACCATTGACCAACCTGACTAAGAAAGGAGCTTTTTCTTGGAGTCCCACAGCACAGCAAGCATTTGATAAACTCGAGGAGGTAATGAGCTCGTGTCTTGTTTTGGCTATTCCAGATTTCTCATCTCCTTTTGTACTTGAGTGTGACGCTTCAGGAGAAGGTATTGGAGCAGTGTTGATGCAAAATAAGCACCCCATAGCATATGAGAGTAGGAAACTCACAAATGTAGAAAGGCTTTCTCTAACTACGATAAGGAGATGTTGGCCATCATGTACGCCCTTGCTAAGTTAAGACAGTATCTGGTTTGTGGAAAATTTGTGGTGAAGACAGATTATAACAGCTTGAAGTACTTCCTCAATTAGCGAGATTTGAATGATAGACAGCAGAAATGGGTAAGCAAACTCCAAGCCTATGATTTTGATATTGAATACGTGAAAGGCAAGAACAATGTGGTAGCGGATGCACTTTCTAGGAAGCCTTATCTTTGTGCCATGTCTAATATATCTGCTGATTGGAGGGTGGGCATTACAGCTGAGTATGCTAAAGATTCATTTGCTAATGATATTTTGGAAGGGAAAGTGGTTGATGACAGGTACAGGGTGGTTGAGGAGCTCATTCTCTACAAGGATCGGGTCTATCTTGTGCCTCACTCCAAGTTCAAGAATAGGATTATTAAAGCTTGCCATGATACTCCTCTTGCTGGTCATCCGGGATTCTACAAGTCATACAAGCAAGTAAGAGAGCGTTTTGCTTGAAAGGGGCTGAAAAATGATATATTGCAGCATGTGAGAGAATGCTTGGTATGTCAACAAAATAAAATAGAGCATGTGTTACCAGCTGGTTTGTTGCAGCCTTTACCCATCCCAAATCAAAAATGGGAGAGCATTTCAATGGATTTCATCATTGGGCTTCCAAAGGTACAAAGTAAAGATTGTATTTATATTGTGGTGGATAGGCTCACTAAGTATGCTCATTTCTATGCTATTACTTCAGAATTTAAGGCTCCTCAAGTTGCAGATCTGTTTTTAAGAGAAGTTTTTAGACCCCATGGGTTGCCAAGAAACACTGTGAGTGACAGGGATAGCAGGTTTATCAGCATGTTTTGACAAGAACTCTTTTGTTTGGCTCACACAAAGTTAACTCCCAGCACTAGCTATCACCTCTAAACGGATGGACAAACGGAGATCGTGAATAAATGGATTGAAGGGTACTTGAGGAACTATGTGACAGGGCAGCAATCAGCTTGGGTGAAATGGCTACATCTAGGAGAGTTTTGCTACAACACCACACATCACATGTCCATTGGAATGTCTCCTTTCAAAGCACTCTATGGTTATGAAGCCACTTCTTTCATGAATTTAATTATTGCAGACAGGAGAGTTCCGAATGCAAGAGATATGGTGCAGTAGAATGTGGACATCATGAACTCCTTGAAGGAAAATTTGCAATGTGCCCAAAATCAGCAGAAGTTATAAGCAGATAAGCGAAGGACTGAGAGGGTCTTTGAGATCAACGACATGGTGTACTTGCGATTGCAGCCATATAGACAGTCATCTCTCAAGGGGAACAGAGCAGAAAAGTTGAAACCAAGATTCTACGGGCCATTCTGGATCACAAGGAAGATTGGAGAAGTTGCATATGAGTTTGAGTTGCCTCCAGGGAGCAGAATTCATAATACTTTTCATGTATCGTGCTTGAAGAAGGCGTTGGGACAATAGATCACACCATCGATGGAGTCACCACCTCTTGATGACGAAGGCAAACTAATTCTCGAGCCTGAGACGATATTGGACGTAAGAGAGAAGCGATTGAGGAACAAGGTCATTCCAAAGTATTTGGTGAAATGGAAGAATCTACCTGTTGAAGATGCCACCTGGGAAGGAGTAGAGATTTTTTTGATCATCCTAACTTGAGGTTGCTTGAGGACAAGCAACAATTTGGGCGCGGGGACTGTAATGTCCCAAATTTAAAATAAGCATGGGCCGACCTAATTCTGCAATAATGTTTATTAACATTAATGAAATAAATAAATAAATAATAAAACAATAGCTATCTGGCCGACTTGTTCATGTTGGCACTTAGTGAATTTGAATTTAAATTCTTTTTATTTTCTGCTAAGGCCGACTACACTTGTAGTGGCGTGTTTGGCTAAGTATAGATGAAGGTTAATTTCAGCTAATTAGATCATCACGAGTTTGGGAGTTGTTCTTATTCGGCTGATCTAAGAGCATAGCTTCTCGATCGGAATACTCAGACTGGTGCATAGCCTCGATCTAAGCAAGCTTGTGTTAGCATCCATCTTTCTATCTCTCCGCAATTCTCATAATCGTTCATTATTGCATGGAAGAGGACGATATCTTCAAGTCTCAAGTCGCGATCACATTGGTGGAGAGCAATATATATTTCCGACGTCCAAGCAGAGCCTCTGGCTCTGGTCGGCGCCATCTAGAGTTCATTGTCATACAACACCAGGGCAGGCCGAGTGTTCAGATAGGGCGATCATCATTCCCATTGCGACAAGAATTGGAGCGGCTATTTGGAGATCATCATGCCTAGGACTCACACGCACAGCCAGGCATACGCAGAAATATCCCAGTTAGACGATACTTCTAGGACGAAGCACAGACACGCAACACTCTCACTATCAGGGTTGAGCGATTATTCAAGTCGGCGACTTTGAGTAGCTATTCATTGATCGCATCCAGCAAACAATTGTGACACAGGGCTCGAGAACCTCCTGGCTTGGCGCCACTGCAAGGGCGACAAACCTTAATCACCCTCACTAGAGGAAGCACAATCGTCTTACATCCTTCGTCTGGCTGAGCAGAGCGTGTTCCAAGTCTACATTAATATCCACAATCATTTTTTTGTATGCACCAACTATGGGAGTGGTCAGTAAAATCGCATCTAATCATGTAACATTTATGGGAGTTAATACATATCATTTAGTGGTGTTTGAGTGCTCATGGTGCAAGTTGAAATCTGCGAATTGGTTAATTGTAAAATCTGTGGATGCAATCCTGAATTTTCTGTGAGTTTGACAGCAATAATAAAAAATCGTGCCCTAGTTTTCTTACACAAACCTTCAATATGACACCTTTACGCTTTATTTACCAAATGTAGCCTAAGTGTTTTTGAAAGTACTATCAAGTGTAAAATGGATGATCCCAAAAACACAATCACTACATGTGTTCATATTCAAATGCCAAAAATAACAAATATCAATTTCAATCCATAATACATCCATTCCTTTATATCTCCTTACAATCATATCTTAGAAAAAACTTTTATTACACCTTATCACTTCAAAAATAACATTTGTCAATTGAATTTTGTAATAACCACCCTAGAGTTTTTTTAAATTTTCATCAACTAAAAGGAAAATTACAATGCAATATCCATTCCACTTTCCGATCACCCAATTCCCACGATGGGCAAGGTGAGAGCATACAATGAAAGGATTTACATACCAAATTAAATTGCAGCAGCTGAAAGTAAAGCACTAGGCGGCAAGCCAGCCAATACCACTTATTCAGTGGAGTACATATGCAGTATTGAAAGGAAATACAATTCACACTTATTCAACGGAGTGTTTAGTACAATGGAAATAACAGCACTTCCACTTATTTAGTGGGAAGGAAATCACAATGATACCACTTGTTCAATGGGGTGAGTAACAACCAAACCATCCACTTATTCAATGGGAATCCATACAATTACCACTTATTCAATGGGGTGAGTACAATAATCAAAGAGCTTATGCCAAATACACTAGCGGTACTACCATGTAGTGTTTACAATGTTAGCCCACAAGCAACAATATCAATGGAGATGTATCTGCTGTTATAAAAATGCTGCTAAAGTAAAGTACTACTATTATAAAGTGCTGATGAAGAAACCAAACTTCTGTAACACCCCAGATAGAGCCAAAATATCATGAATAAACCCACCCAACTTGAAACAACAGCAATATACCTAGAGTTAATAATGAAAAATATGTTGGAACAGGTCTGAAAACACTTGTTGCTGCTGTTTAGGTGTCAAATCAGACTGGCAACACGCTGACATAGTTCTGGAAATGCTAGGTAGAAGCTTAGCATGCACCAAGGCAGGACTTCAACTTGAACACACCCAAAAATCACTTCAATCACACCATAACATCAAATAATAAAGTTGCAGGTCTGAAATTAATAACCAGCAGTCAAAACAGAAAGTACAGAGGACTGTGTGCCCCCCTTAATCTCATGGAAATTTCACGAGTTAACTTCAAAACAGATGGAGATATCGTTCTTGAGTCTACACGCTACCTTACAACCCCAAAAAGCAGTGCTTCCAACTGGGAGATCGCATGCCCCTTCTACAGGCACAGTTCAGCATATGTACAGCCCTACAAACAATCATTTTGCTCAATTGATATTGTATGTCCTGCAAGTGGAGATTGGGACGGCAAGAATAGAACACAAATGATCAATCTTGAACCCCTGATAAGAATACCACTAACATGTACAGCCAGACATGATGAATGGTATGCCCTAGCATGAGGTATGGTATGGCCAGCAAGGAAGCTCTTCAATTCAAAAAAAAAATCAACAATCTCAACATCAACAATATCAAAATCTGCAACTTAAAACACATCAAAAACGTTCGTATCTACAACCTAAAATCTGAAGCTTGAATTGATGCACGATGGTGATCTCTGTATGAAACCACTCAGCTGGCTAGGGAGGTTTTTGTCCCCGAAACCAACAACTCCAAGAGAGTTTTCGTCCACAAGAAGTTTTGGAAGAACTTAAATTCATTCCAGCAGCAAAACAATATCATTCACAAGTCTAAACCCCCAAATGAGCCCTCAATCTCCTTTTATAACTTTTCTAGAGGGAAACAACCAATTTTAAAATATAATAATTCCTTTTTTCCCTCACAAATATCTTTTAAGAGAATTATAATAATATTTTCCATGTATGAAGTCCTCCAAGCCTAAGCATCCAACTTAAAACACATCTCAACATCTTTTTAATGAGCTATTACACTAAGTTGTCCCCTTATTATTTTTCAACATTAGACAACTTAAGTGAATAATTAATTAATAACTAAATAATTAACCCAAGTTGCAAAAAGCACTAAAATCACATAGAAATCAAATTTTGATCATACCAACATGATATTGAAGACTTGGGACAATGTTCAAAGGCAATTGGGTGACTTTCTGAAAATAGCCTACTCCTCCAAGAAGTTTGGAGAGCTCCCAAAAGGTCAGAAACTGGTTCTGAAAGCATCACTAGACTCACCAAGGCCAACTAAGTTCACTACCAACAACAACAACTCTACAAAACTGATCTTGTATTCTCCAAGAACTTTGGAGATCCCCCAAACACACCAATTAGCCTTCGGATAAATCCAAAAGCTGGGCTAAGTGTTCACAAATCAATATTGCTAAAAATGGGGACATTACAAATTTTTAAGAAAATTGTTATAAACCCTATACCTCCAAACACACTTATCTCTCCAAGTGCAAAGAAATTATTTAATACAAAATCTTACCCACCTTTAAAATATACAAAGCCCTTTTTTAAACTTTCAAAAATTTCAACTATCTTTTTAAACTTCCAAATATACCTAAACTATATTCCCCAAAAACAATGCAATATCAAATGCTTTTATTTACTGTTGCAAACTATCACAACGCTCAAATGCATATCGTAAATCACATCCCTAGTTGAAGCATATTTCACTAGAAATTCCTACCAACACCAAGCATTCTAAACAGTTCAAATATGTGAAAAGGACTTTGAACCTAGAACGAATATTTGATTAAGCCAAACAAAGATTACAACACTTTTTGCAAACTTCTGCCACTTATACAGATCTTCAAAGAAAAAGTAAAAATACTCGCCCACTGTTCACATTCAAACTAGCAACAACTTCTTCCAATCTTCAAAACAATAAACAAAATAACACCTCAATTGTTCTAATTGAAGTATTTGTTCAAACTACCTAACTTCCCCAAACTACCTACAAGAAACTAACTCCCAATAAATATTTTAATACTAACATTGACTATTACAAATGTAAAACTTATACCTTATATTTTTTTCGATAGCCATCTACAATCTATACGATGTTGTGCCCAAAAAACCTCTTTGAGGTTGAAGGTCTAGGATGGAAGCATCCAAGTAACCTAAATGTACTCTAATTATATGTACCCCAATTTAAATGTGCATCAATTGTATCAATTGACTATTAAAGCCTACAATGTGTGTGTGCATGCATGTGTTTGTAGTTACTAGTGGTTAACCTCAATTCATATCTAACAAAAGCAAGATAAAGGATAATGACATCTTCAATCTATAAGAAATGTTGTGTGTGTGTCTCACTATGAGGACCAACAATAGAATCTACAAGTTATGAATCACAATCTCTTCCATCGCTCTATGATAGACTCAACCATGTGTCGACCGGACAGGCATTTTGATCAGATCCTTCAAAGGAATAATACAAAGAGGGCCATCTAAGAGTACTTGAATATTGGAAGTTGATCAACAAAGACATCAATAGATTGAAGAAGCAAGCTAGTCTACAAATATGTGTGTGTGCCTCTCTAACAAGCTTTTGATGAGCTCCTTCAAAGGAAGAAAGCAAGGAGAGCCATCTAAGGAGTGCTTGAAAATAGGAAGTTGGTCAACAAAGACATTTGTAGATTGAAGGAATAAGCTGATCCATAAATGCCAACATAGCATCATGTTGCGGATGCCTATGTATGCATGTGTCGGCATGTTTGTGCATGTGCATGTGCAAGTGGGCATGTGCAAGTGTGTGTGTGTCCCTCTCTAACCAACCATTTGATGAGCTCCTTCAAAGGAAGAAGGCAAGGAGGGCCTTCTAAGAAGTCATTGAATATAAAAATAGAGGAAGTTTTGTACCCTAAATTCCAACCTCGTGAACAATACCTTTCTATAAAAATAGAGGAAGTTTTAGATTGACCAAAAACTACAAGCATTACTAGTAAATCCAACATTTTTCTTCAAAAGGCCCTTTCCCTCCTCCCCCTGTATCGTCTGAATTGTCCTCTCCCCTTGGTCAAGTGAGAACAATACCTTTCTATAAAAATAGAGGAAGTTTTAGATTGACCAAAAACTACAAGCATTACTAGTAATTCCAACATTTTTCTTCAAAAGGCCCTTTCCCTCCTCCCCCTGTATCGTCTAAATTGACCTCTCCCCTTGGTCAAGTGAGAGAATATTTTGTTGGAAATATTGTTGTCATTGATGTCAAGGAATTCATATTCATGTCAATGATATCAAGAAGGAAATCAACTACATTGCACTCATGTTGGCCGACTCCCTTGGATTAAGTGCTTTGCAGAAAATAATAAATAAAAAAGGCTGACCTCATAAGGGCAGCGCTCAAGAGTAAAGGGAAAAGACATCTCCTTTGGGGCAGCCGACCCCTCTTAGTGAGTCGCCCCTTTTAGGAAATATTAAAATAAATAAATTAACTTAAATGTGGTCGACCCTCCTCATGGGAATATTAAAATAAATAAATTAACTTTGGGAGATTAAAGAAAACATTATTAAGTTTTCATTAAATTATGAGGCCGACCTATGGTGTATAAATAAAAGGCTGTGAGAGGATTCAAATGCAATCAAATTTCAAGGAATATTATTTACATGAAGAGCAGAAATAAAAAAATTATTTGAGTAGATCTATGAGATATATGTGAGCAGATTTATAGCAGCAATTTTGTGAGAAGAAAAGAATAATAAAAGCAAGATCATGGCGTGTTTATGAACAAAATTATTGAAGACTATATTGCAGATTTATGAGTGGATGTATGGGAGATTTGTAAGCAGTTGAGAGGGCAGAACCAAGAAGTTGCAAATAAAATTACTATATTGTTTTGTGGAGGTTAGAGCCTCCTATTTGAGGAGATCAAGAGGTTGGAGCCTCTTATTGGGAGAGATTGGTGTCTCTTGTTGGGCTGGTGCTCAGTGGTGGGGATTGCAGTATCCAGTGGGTTGGTGCCTACAAATTTTGTAAGAAGATTAATACAAGCAAGATTTTACCGTTGTTTTCTCCCATAAGGGTTTCCACATAAAATTGTGTCTTTTGTGCATGTTCTTAATTGCTACATCTTGCATGAATAGTATTGTTATGGATAATTAAGGTTTGAAGTAATATTGCTATGTGATTATTTAAGTTCTGAAAAGTCAAGTTTTGATCTATACTGATTCACCACCTCCCCTCTCAGTATAAGTGTGTGTTTCATCATATTCTGCAATTGTATGTAAGAAATTTCTTAATTTTTCAAATGTAATAATTTCCCAACCATTCTATAATCGTTAAATCAGTTAAAACATATCCATCCAACACCCAATAGAATCAACAGAATGCTTGTCGGATCAAACTTTTCAGTTCCGTTACATAACAATTAGCTTACACAGATGATGTAAAAAAGAATTTACTGTTATTTCCAGATGTATACCAACTCATTTACATGCACTGCGGAAACGTCATGTTTACTAATAATCAGCTTTTCAACTTTGATTCCCTTTCAGCATCTGAAAAACATCTACGGGACAAAAAGTGCAGGAAACAAAGCTTGGAACGGGAAATTTTATCATCTCATCAAAAGGGAATCTAGCAAGGAAACAAATTATCCAAGATTCTCACATTTTGTAGGGATCATTGCTAGATTTACACAAAAAACCGCCAAACATCGAAGCAAAATCCAATTGGCACCATCCAATGTAATCAAGCATGGGGTTTAAAATTCCCGCATTCTTATCTCGTGCAACAAAAAATTCAGCAGATCTGCATCAATTAAGGCTTGTACAATTTCTGGAATCTTTTTGCACGGGCTAATGCAAGTTTATGTGCCGTTAATTAAGCAATTTCCTCAGATTTACATGTGGCAAGCAAATAGAATTGAAATGGAGCAGATGGAACCAAATTAGGGGAAAATGCATACCTCATCGGCTTCTGCCATCTCCACGTCAGATGCTATCTGAAAAGAAGGTTGCACCAAAATAGCGAGGTCTTAAGCTTAAAATTTAATAATTAGTTGGAGGTAGAAATGATGGATGCATCGTGTGGAAGTATCAAATATCCTTTGTTCAGTCCAACCCTCGATGTGTTGAGCGTAAAACAGGCCCGTTATGCGAAAAAGTTCCGCACTCTCTTCAGTGTTAGGTGCAATCGGCGAGCCGATGGAAAAGAATGGAATAGAATAGAACAGGTTTTTACTTCCACGGAGTTTGTTATTGCAATAGTAAAAAAATTAAAAAAACTGTATATTTATGTTTTTTTTAAGAATATTTCGACTTATTTTGATATTTTTTACACAATAATAACAATTTTATTTGAAATTTGGTTTTAGATATTGTTTTATTTTATTTTCTTTTTATTATCATTCATTGTTAAAAATGGTTTCAAATTTTTAGATTTTTATTTCTCATCTTAGATCAAATTTATATCATAAAGTATTAATTGCATTATTATAGACATATTGTATGTTTGTCTATTATCTTCAATCTTTGTTCATCATCATTGAATTGGTCCACTTAAGGGGTTCAATTAAAAAGAACATGAGCATTTATTAACAAATTTTCAAACAATGACATTACCACCTTCACATAGGTACAACAAGACAATATGAGCATATTTAAATTATCAGATTTCAATCAATTCACTTTTGTGGGTCTAACTTAAGTTTCACTTGCCAACTCACATCAACAAGCACAAATCTAAATCAAAATAAAATACAAACAATTTGCGAGTTCTATAAAATTTGTTTGGATTAGACGATAGTTTTCGACATGTTAATGAATATATTCCTCACATCTTAAGCAACATAACCATCATCAAAAATCAAACTAAATATTGCATTTGATTTATTTAAATTTCATAAATTTAACTTTACATTTATTATTCAAGATGCAACTCCAAAACCTTGGACTTTTGTAATTGTTTAATTATTTATTATAGATAAGTTGCAGTGAAAGCATTTATTTTCATTACAATAGTATATAAGATATTTATTATAGATGAATGAAATCCCTTTTACATAAATCTAGGGCAAATTAAATAAATGCAAACAATAATCACAAAATTAACTTGATTTAATTAAGGAGATAGGAAAGAATAGTTGGGAATGATAAGTTGATATGTTATTTTTATATATTAAACAAGAAGGATTTATGCACTTAAATCTCAATTTGATATTAGAATATGGAAGCTAAATTTGTATAACATAATCAATTCACTAGCATTAAAAATAACATTCTTAATATGATCACCATCTTAGAATTAGAATAGACTTAAAATTTCATGTAGATAAATCCATAGTGGCTTGGGGTCAATGTTGAATAGTGTGCATCCAAACTAGTAAGAAAAAACCTTATATAACATGATTAATTGTAACCTCTAATCTTTCAATGTGCAAAAGTACAATGTTGTTATAAAACACCTTTGTGGAAGTTATCAAATTGCTAGGTTCAAGCTCTCTAGGGTCAGTCCCCTTGATGAACTAGATTTATGGTCTTGGGTTAATATTTGAAGACAACATACACAAGCATGCAAATAGCTTATTTTTTAATTCTTATGTGATAGATTCATGTTATGCTTCAAATAGAAATACCCCTATAATGATTGCTCCTTGTAATTTCCTCTTTATTTTAAATGTTTATAATTACACAAATAAATATTTTTAATACCAAGATATAGCAATAAGCCATGTGTAAATATATACCAAACTTTGGATCCTAATGACTAGTATAAAAGGTCGAGAACTTGAGAATTTAAAGATTTGAATTTTTAGGTCAATTCTAAGCCCCTCAATATTGAACTCAAGTGTTGCAAGAATGATCCAAGACAATAAAATATAAATCTTGGGATCAAATTTAAATGCATAGAAGCCTAAGCTAATAACAAGGAAAATGTGTGGAAACAAGTGTAAATGGGGGGGGATAAGGTCAAATATATGAAAATATTTGTAAGCAGGAACAAATGGAGATAGAATAAGATTGGGGAATGAGCCAAACTTAGCATAAGAATGTGTCACTTGTTGATATGTAATTATGTTAAGTCATTCCATCAAAGTGTGACCAAAAATAAATGGGAATTGGCATAAGCATGCAATTTCACCGTTACTTTTTCGCCCACTTTGAGGTATGTAAATCTAGCATGAATATGTATTTCAAAGAATATGAACATTCTCAACAAACATGAAAAATATTTTTTAGACATAAATTATAGGTGTCCATGTAAAGCAATGGACCAAACTTCAATTCTTTGTGAATTTCTCTTTTTGGCATGAGTGTTGCATAGGAACTTGTTGATGCGGAGAAACTGGATTCACTGTCAAGTTTCCACACCTTCCCGTAATATCCTGTAGCATCGACACCTTCTCACTTTTCTCACCAATAAAGCATCTTCATTACCACTGATCACTACTGATCAAGACAACTTCCTTCATTCTGCATATACTTTCCACACCTTCCCGTAATATCCTGCAGCATCGACACATTGTCACTTTTCTCACCAATAAAGCATCTTCATTACCACTGATCACTACTGATCACTACTGATCAAGACAACTTCCTTCATTCTGCATATACAAACTTTCTTTCTCCATAGTCGCTATTCTCTAATTCCTTACACCTTGCCACTGTACTGTTGTTCAAAGTCAAGCCTCACACACTGCTCAACACAATGGTCGAGCTCACCCATGATGTGGTTCACGGGTTGCTCCAGGAAAGAATGTAAGGTTTTCGAGACTGTCATCAAGAACCCAAGCCATAAACAACATTTGGCTATTTTAACACAGTCCACAAATAACGAATTCCTCAAAACTAAACTGCATTCACAACTTGCAAAACAATGAACCAGGAAAAGATAGAGACACGATGGGAAAGGAAACTTCTCTTAATCACATTCTAAAATATTAATATTGAAAAAAACATTCATACACTAAATGGCTCTCTGGCTGAAGGCCAAAGAGCCCGATTTCTTCTCCCTCTTGTTACTCTCCTTACTGTTTTCCTGTAGTTGCACTCTCTATTTTCTCTCTATTTTTCTCTCCCCCTGTATTTGGTTACATGTTATCTCTTTATAGGGATTCTAGGGTAATTAGACAAACTGTTCACTATCCCCGTATTCGATTACAACTGTCATTTAATCCTTTTTTATAAATATATCATTTGCAATTTTAAACACTTAACCATTTCTTAACATGGTCCCACGAAATTCTAACTGTCTAAGCCATTACAAATTATGAAGCTTGTCATAAATTTCAAGAGTCGAGGTGTCCCCGCACCATACTCCTAGGCTTAAAATATTTCCAAGTCCCATGGAAATGCTGAGGTGAGAATGCTGCAAACAAACCTTTCGCCTATGTGTCTTCATCACTGAATCAATGCTTCCATTGCTTCCTCTGTTGTTGTCACATGACTCCCATCAATGGAGTTTAGGCTGGTTGTTGTCCACCACTCTGCATGCAATTGCTTCACACCACCACCGTACTGCCATCCTACCCACACAAGAGACTGGAAGATGCTTCCCACCCTTCGCTTAGTGGTTGCTCTCATTGCACCTTCTACCTAGCTGCATCTTAGTGGAGACAATACTAAGACCCCAGCTTGAGATCTTCACACACGCAAGAATAACTGCACTCCTTGACTGTAGCTTGGATGGATCAACTGGCAACCAAGAACCCATGCTACTGCCTAGTGTAGATTGCCTTCTACATGCTCAGAACCTTCTGGCACTCTAATACCATTCTGATGCGGACAAAAACTACAATTCACTGTCAAGTTTCCACACCTTCCTGTAATATCCTGCAGCGTCGACACCTTCTCACTTTTCTCACCAATAAAGCATCTTCATTACCACTGATCACTACTGATCAAGACAACTTCCTTTATTCTGCATATACTTTTCACACCTTCCCGTAATATCCTGCAGCATCGACACATTGTCGCTTTTCTCACCAATAAAGCATCTTCATTACCACTGATCACTACTGATCAAGACAACTTCCTTCATTCTGCATATACGAACTTTCTTTCTCCACAATCACTATTCTCTAATTCCTTACACCTTGCCACCATACTGTTGTTCAAAGCCGAGCCTCACACACTGCTCAACACAATGGTTGAGCTCACCCATGATGTGGTTCGCGGGTTGCTCCAGGAAAGAATGTAAGGTTTTTGAGACTGTCATCAAGAACCCGAGCCATAAACAACATTTGGCTAATTTAACACAATCCACAAATAACGAATTCCTCAAAACTAAACTGCATTCACAACTTGCAAAATAATGAACCAGGAAAAGATAGAGACACGACGGGAAAGGAAACTTCTCTTAATCACATTCCAAAATATTAATACTGAAAAAAACATTCATACACTAAATGGCTCTATGGACGAAGGCCAGAGAGCCTGATTTCTTCTCCCTCTTGTTACTCTCCTTACTATTTTCCCGTAGTTGCACTCTCTATTTTCTCTCTATTTTTCTCTCCCCCTGTATTTGGTTACATGTTATCTCTTTATAGGGATTCTAGGGTAGTTAGACAAACTATTCACTATCCCCGTATTCAGTTACAACTGTCATTTAATCCTTTTTTATGAATATATCATTTACAATTTTAAACACTTAACCATTTCTTAACATGGTCCCACGAAATTCTAGTTGTCTAAGCCATTATAAATTATGAAGCTTGTCATAAATTTCAAGAGTCGAGGTGTCCCCGCACCACTTGTAAAATAGAGAAAATATATGCAATAAGCAACTTTTTCCACACATGAGAGATATGAACAAATAACAAGTTTATTTTAACTATCTACAAAAAGAGAGAAAGTAGAAAGAGAAGAGGTTAAAAATTGTACTTGAATGAAAAAGTGATATGGTAATACTTTACCCAATGTGGTATTATGATATAGTTTTCCCAATGGAAAGGACGTGATAATCTTGATGGTAGTGATGTGGTAGAACTTCACTCATGTATGGGTGTGGATGTGTAATCAAGATACATATTGATATGGTGATGAGTCTTTGTATAGGGATAGGTCAATGTCTATTGTCTACAAGAAATTGGAGGAGAGAAAATCTATACATATGTAAAGTAAAGGTAATCTATAGACGTAAGTATGAAAGCTAAAAGGTAGTAGTCTAGTTTTTCCTTGTATTTTGTTAATTTTTTTATGAAATGTCACAATCTAGTGTTGTGATATTTTATCCATATTTTATTATTACTTCTTATGTATTTATTTCATCAATTGATTGACAAAATATCTAATACATAAGTATAAATACAGTTTATGGTCAATTAATGCATAAAACTTTCATAGTAGTGAGCTCAATTTTAACATTCATAGTTATGAACTCAATTTTGATGCTCATTGTAGAGTCTAAACCAGTGTCTTGTAAACTTGCTAAAAGTTACACAATTCAGAGGTATGGCTAGCTGAATAGTCCACTCAACATTGTAAAGAATATATCAAATTGTCAACCAAGGTTTGTAAACTTGTGATGGTGTTGCACTATATGTGCCTTCAGAGACTTGAGGCTACCTAGGTTATCCTATTTAAGGTATTCTGCTTGCTATAAATTTACAAATTTGCATAACAGTGAAAGAAAGAAACTAGCGCTAATAGCTACGGCTGCCTATAGCTTAACATGTAACTAAATTGTTGCTAATAAAGAATTACTGAACTAACTCAAAACTACTCAAACTAGCAATTAAACTTATTTTGACCTTCGAAGTACTACAGATTAATCAAATGCATGCATGCTCATGAACATTCATTACTGATAATCAAAGTATAAGAATTTATTCTGCTTTGCATGTAATTTATGAAACAATGATAAACAGAAATAAAATGGCTATAAATGGAGTGAAGAATGGTTACCTTGAGTGGCCTACTCAAGTGGTTGTCTTCACTTAACTAGAACCTAATCTAAATATCAAATTCTATGTATCCATGTGAAATTGAGCTTCATTCATTATGCATCACAAAAGATTACACAAAATCTTATTCACAGATTGTATTCAAAGAAATCATTCTGAATAATCAACATGTCTGATAATTGAAACTAAAAAGTAATCGATAACAAGATACTGAAAACCAACTAACTTATCTAAAGACTCAACCACCAGCTATATACAAGCACAAGGGAGTTTATTCTAAACATAACTCCTAACTAAAATCATTAACTACCACTCCTAGATATCAAAGTATATATTTAAGATTGAATTATTCAAACTATAACTGAAAAGAAAGAAGAGTTCTAATAGAATTAGAACTCTATAAAATAGTTTGTATGTAAGACACACAAATAGTCATCTAGAAACCTATCAACAAAATATTTCTTCTTCTCCAACGCTTTATTAACTATCATAATGATGCACAACCAACTCGATCAAGTGTCTTCATACAGTAGTTATTGCATTCAGCTTGGTTTGGCACTTCCCCTATTTCGTTGTCCAAGTCTTCCTTTTGTTGTGGGCTACAAATTCCAATTGCTATGGGCTGTAGTTCTTCTTGATTTGCAAGGGGTTAATCCAAAAAACATATACACAAAGCCAACTACCATGATTAAACATATAATTCCATCCACATTTCATACATACTCACATATAAACCATGTAATGCTACTATATTATAACCATATTTCCATTACTAAAATTTAGATCCAAGGTTGTATAATAAACATGAAAAGATAGCATAGCATAGGAGTATTGTCTGAAAGGATTGACTAATAGTGTCTAAAAGTATGCATAAAAATAATAGAAATTAGGCTAATAACTGAACCCATCACTCATTACCAACATAATAATGGTTTATATTTAATTGTTGCCAATACAAAGCTAAGTAAATGGTTTCTAGCCTCGAATCATAGAAGACTAAAAATTACATAAAATTCTTTCTCTAGCAGTTATGATTAGTAGTTTGGGAAAAATGTTGAATCAAATATGAGTGGCTAGGTCATAGTAGGGGTTCCACGACCTTCCCAATAGTGAAGTAGATATCCCTTTTGTGTTGCAGCAACCAACTAATATAACCAAGTGAGGGCATGACTTGTGGATTGGTCTTTCCAGCTAGATGACTCTTCCCAAGTTTATAGACTACTACAACTCGGTAAAATAGAGAAAATATTGCCTTATTGCCTTCAGTCAACTAGATATTAATATGCATTGTTTTTTGTTATTCTAACCAGTATAAGGATGCCAAACATATCCTTAAATCACTTTCCTTTATTACCCCTTACTCCCACATGGCCTATGTAAATGCAAGAATTTCATAAAAGTCATCTTTCTTACCATAGCTCATAATACTCTTTAAGCCCATCACATCTAGCCATAGATAGCACTATCAACCTCCTTTAATGACCTACATCCATCTCATACTTATGACTCCCCTTGTATGTGGAAATTATCAAACTCCAAAGGCTAGAACTCCCTAGAAGGTGGGCGGTTGTATATTGTAGTTGCCAATAGATTTACCAAATTTTCTTCTATTCTTTATTTGAATAAAACAATTAATATTTGCAAGAAAATGGGTTTGAAATCCCTTATTTTTGGTACATTTATCAAACCAAAAATGAACTCCAATCATTTAAATAACTTATAAATCCTATGTGAAGCCACTTATAGATTAGCTAGGAGGGTTTTCATCCTCGAAACCAATTTCATCGTAAGGTTTTCGTCCTAGGATAAAGATGAATAGTTTCTCTCTTCTCCAAACAAGGGTTTGTAAAATGAAATTGTCAAGAATGCCTTTGTCCTTACCCATTCCTTTCTTTATATGTTTTTCCCAAAAATAATAAAATATTATTCATTTTCCCACCTTAGTGTCTTTTTATTTTTATTTTTATATTTTGGGTTTCCATAGAATCACTTTTCAATTTAATTATTCAACTTTATAAAATAAAATAATTAATTAAATATAAGACCCAAATTTTAGACAACTTAATTTAATTAATTAATTATTCTCTTTTTTCTCTCAATTAGCCTATAGGAATTAAAATAGGCTAAGGATTCCTATCCAGTATTTGCACCTACAAATGGGACATTACAAAAGCACATAAATCAATAATAAGTGTTATGGATAATATTACATGGTAATCATATATGAAATTTCAAATGATAATTGTCTCAAGCACATAAGTTGGAGATGAGTATAAAGGTATATAAAGACAAGGTTGCCCCCCAATATAGGATAGTGTTAAGGATATAACATATAGGCTCGTGTAAGCAAGAATTAAAGTATATGACATAAATTTACCTCTAATATACAGTAAATCATAGAGTAAATACAACCCTAAAGCACGGGGAAGTCACGATGTCCCTAATGTAGCTATAGAAACGTGATAAGGCATGTAAACACAAAGTGGCATGGGGAATGCATGGTGCCCCCAATGTAATGGGTAGCTCTAAGGATATGATGTAATGTGGGAGAATAAATAGTGGGGGAAAACGATGATGTCTTGAATGTAATGGGTGGCTCCAAGAACATTATAAAGCATGAGAACAAAAATGGTATGGGATGGCATAGTGCCCCAAATATAGTAAGATAACTCTAGGAGAATGATAAGGTAGTGAAAGCACATATAATGGAAACATGATATATAATTAATAAGCATAGAAAATATCATAATAGCATAAGCAATGTCAAAGGATCATAAGCATACAAGAGATAAATAAATAGCCATAACCATGGAAGTAAAGAATGATAAGGATCATAAGTAAACATGTAAGGAAAATATAAATCATACATACAAGATTGTAGTTAGAGAAACATGATATGGATAAGTAGACCAATCTATCAAAATAAAATAAAAAATATAAGGATGCACAACGTAATAATAATTTTAAAAGAAGAAATAATAGGGGAATGAATAACTAAGGTGGAACATGAGCAAATACAAGGGCAGAGTGAGGTATGGATAAATGTGGTAATGGGCAACAAAGCATAAATGAAAAATGTCAAGCAATATAAGAAAGATGCCCCCAATTAGGGAGGGGAAATATGAAACATAATATATAAATTGAAATGAAAGAGTTTCAATTGTAACAAGCAAGGAATGCTAAAAAAATAGCCAAATTATAAAGTAACAAGAAAAATATAGAGTGGCAACTAGAAGCATGGGCATACAGAGTCCAAGAGAGTGTTTGTGAATCATCACAAAAAAATAGGAGGATAATCATCCTCCAAAAGATATTCTTATTCTAAAAATATGTCATCCTAGCATTCTTCATCGACTCTAGTATTTTCTTCCTCGTGACTTATTTTTTATATAATATGTGTTTCTTCTTGATATTATTTTATAGCTTTTACAAACATATTAGAAATTGATTACACATTACGTGTATTTATCTTAGCCTATTTTTCTTTCTTTTTGGTGATGGTTGTGTAGAAATGTTTTACATTTGATATACCACAATAGTTTTTTTTTGGAATACATGTATTCTTCTTTGCATGAAATACCATTTTTTGTGTTGTCTCAGTAGTTGCTTTTCTATCCTTGGTTCATGAATATTTTGTTGATCATTATAAGGTATAGATAAATCAATACCTTTATGTTTATCAACCATAGGTTGTTCAAATTAAAGATCTTCAAGGTTTAGATAATATTGATCCAACCTACTTTGAATTCTTTCAAACTCATATAAATTTGTATCTTGTATAAATCATATATAAGATCATGTGTCTTGTATGACACATAATTTTGTGTTTTTGTAAAAGAGTTCAATGTCAGGTGATTACCTTTTAATATTATTTTATAATTATCTCTTTTAAATTTGAAAATATTTCCTTCCTGTATAAATATAACACATTGATACAAAATAAAATGAGTGAATTTATATTATTGTATCCAATATCTACCAAGTAATACACCAAAAATATTTAAAGACGGTGTCATCTGACTTGAAATTGGCAATTCTTTAGGGCCCGCTCTATTGTAGAATTACACATACCAATTATATAATTATAATTGAATAATTTTTCTTCAATTAAACTCATGAATATGCATAGTGTTGATGTCTAATATGGCTATTGAATAAAATATCTCCAGTACATATTTTGTATTGGCATGTAGGATCAACAAGAAACCAATTAAGTGAGAACACTGAGATTACTAATTATATATAAAGGACCATAATACTTATCTCATGGGATTTCTTCATTGAAAAATATAATTAGTGGAGTAAGAGGATAAGAGGAATATAAGATTAATTTAAAACTTAGATTTTTTGTGAAAATTTGTATGGTTATGGACACAAGGAGACAAAGAGAGCAACAATAAATTACCAATATACCAAAATTGAATGGGAAGCTAAAATCATACTAAGATAATTATCTTAATTGAAGTATTGAAATAACAAATGTGAAGAGAAGGAATACAACACCTCCATGCATTTGAGAGGCTTAAAATGACTACAAGTTGAGAAAGGAAGAAAGGGGTGGTTGCTTAGGATCTTGACTTTAGGTCAAGCCTCTAATTTGGGCATTCAACCTCTATAAATAGCTAATAAAATGGAGAGATAGTAGAATATGTGTGTTCTTAAAGCTTCTATATATATAGGAGTTTAAAATATATATAATAAACTATCTATTGATGTTAATCCTTGGTCTAGGGGGATAACCACCCTAGTGTCTATTTCCTCACCAAATAGAGATTTGAATGGAAATAGAGAATAAAAATGGTAAAGAAAAACTAGTTCTAGGATAAGCTTGCCATTAAAATAATATTGGAATATACAACAAGCTTTATTAAAAAATTACCAATAAGAAAGAGAAGAGATGATGAATAATTTAAGGAGTTCAATAATAAATGTATTAGCATCTACCCACATCAAGATTCAACAACAGATTACTAACCAACATAGGACAACCATGTGTGCTTTGTCAATGTGGTACGGAAAGTGCTTCTCATCTCCTTCTCGGGTGTAATTTTTCCTCCCTTATTTGGAGCAAGTTCCTTTCTCTTTCGAACCTTGACTGGGTGTTTCCTAATTCTTTAAGTGGTTTTATTGATCAATGGCATTGTCCTTCATCTAATCCCTCTCTTAGGATGCTTTGGTCCCTTATGGCCCCTAATATTGCTTGGGTCTTATGGAAATAAATAAATAATAGAGTTTTTTGGGAAACTAAACTAAAAGAGGATATTCTCTTTCTCAAAATTTGGAGGACCATTGTTGAGAACTTTTCTCTTCAGTTTTTGGACTCCTCGAGGTGCTCTATCCTCCTCTCTAGTTGGCTATGATCTTTTTGTTGCTACTAATTGGAAGCTCATCAATATTATTTCCAATTTAGTTAAATCTAGTAACAATGCTAAAGAAAATACCAAGTGGAAGCGCCCACCCCTAGGGTGGGTCAAAGTTACTTTTGGCAGGGCAGCCAAGGGAAATCCTGGGCCTCCAGACTATAGGGGTGTTGAGGAATGAAGATGAAAAGTTATTAGGTGCGGTGGTACTCCCATTGGGAAACCAGAAAAATCATTGCATTGAGGCCGAAGCTACTTACATCAACATCAAAACTATGATGGATAGGGGTGTTTCTAAATTATGGGTTGAGGGTGACTCCCTTAATATTATCAATTTCTTGCTTGGTAATCATAATTTGAGCTCAACAATTGAGCATCTATTTTTTTATTCCATCATAATGTTGAGATTTTTTGACAAGACCCATGTCACTCATACTTATAGGGAAGGTAATTACCTTGCTGATTTTTTTGCTAACAAGGTTGTCAGTCTTAATAATTTAAAGGTGTGGGAGGATTAATCTTCCCTTCCTGAGACCTTGCTAAGCTTCTATTGTGAGATGGCAGCTAGATTTGGGTTTGTGATTTGGGATGATTGAGTAATTATCACCCCCTTGATTATCACAAATTTTATGGGTTATGTTTTACCCATTCTCGTGCTTAGTTGTATCCTTGCAAGTGTGGTTCAACTCTGGTATTTGTTAATGCTTGAAATTATTGAAATCGGTGGAGATAGGAGTAGGATTGAGCCCATATCCTACGATAAATAAAAGAATAAGCACATAATTTGGTAGATTCTGAGACATGAGCATATCACACCCTATTTGGAAAGGCTTCATGGTCATGACCCTGAAGCCTTTGTGAAGTTTGTTCGTTGTTGGCATAATAAGTGTTTTAAAGTGAATGGTATGGAGTTTATCATCAACGAAGACTTTATTGCATTCATTACCGGATTGCCAGCGAATGCATGCAACTTCTATAAAGAGAGGAAGAGTAATGAAGATGCTATGGATCGGTTTTTTAAGGGTAAGGAGAAAGATAAACTGGTGAAGCATCCCTTGTGGGTTTATGAATGACTATCCCTTAAGCAAATCTAGGTTGATGTGACAAAATTTTTAATGCTATATGTTACTCTTGATGGTTGATTTACTGCTATTCTAGAGAATCATTTTACTCTGCTAAACCACTTCAAACATGATTTGCATGTTTCCTTTTTGTTTTTTCTTCTTTATTCTCTTTTGGTTTCAGTTTATGCCCACCTCAAGAATTGTAGGTCCCCTGCTCTTCATGAAGGGCTCATTTTTTCATCATGGAGCATGTGAGAGCTCATAGTCGACTAAGTCAGTCAAGGGCAAAGAGAATACCATTAGTGACGATTCACTTTCTTCTAGTTCAGAGACGAGTGTTGATGGTGATGAAGACTAGAAGGTGGAGGAGGATAATACTTTCGGGGCCTCCTCTTCCCCCGTGGCTTCCCCTTCTAGGAAAAGGAAAAAGGGGAATTTGAAGAAGGGACCTGCTAAGAAACTTGTTACGTAGAGGTTGGATTCTCATGGGTCCCTATCTGGTGGGGATGATACTAAGTAAAGTTTAGGTGGGTCTCACTGTCGATCGACCAAGAAGAAAGTTGAACTTCATGGCCAAGGTTCTGTTGATTTTGGGAAGGATGAGAAGGAGCAGTCCGTTCAGTTGGGGGACAATGTGGATGAGGGGCTTCCTCATAGGGCCTCCAAAAGACTTGTTAAACTGCATTGGTCGAGGTCTAAAGGTGGTGGGAAGGGTGAGAATGTGGTTCTGGAATAGGTAAAGGTCACTATTGATAATGTCATTGATGTTGAGGATTCCCTTGCTTAGCAGACTCCTCCACATGTGGAGTTGATGGGGATTTGGGCAGTGAGGATGCTTTGGGTGAAAGGGATGTGCGGGAGGATGCAGTGAGAACCTGAACCTTGGCAAGCCAAAGCCTTTAAATATTAATCCTCTACCTAAGGATTTTTCTTATCTTAGTGATGATAACACTACCATG